>OY757190.1:95634792-96234792 GCA_963583895.1 Melanophora roralis | reverse complement strand
CAAATACGTTCGAAACAAGACCGACTGCCTCAGCATACCGGGTAATGCTTGGGTCAATAGAAAATACAATTTCGATGATTTGGGTAAGGCACTTATGTCGTTGTTTGTCCTGAGTTCGCGCGATGGATGGGTCAATATTATGTACACCGGACTGGATGCGGTCGGCATTGATCAGCAGCCCATTGTCAATTACAATGAATGGCGTCTGCTGTATTTCATTGCATTTATATTGCTTGTCGGCTTCTTTGTACTCAACATGTTTGTGGGAGTTGTAGTAGAGAATTTTCATCGCTGTCGCGAAGAGCAAGAGAAGGAGGAGAAAATACGTCGAGCTGCTAAAAGAGCTTTGCAAATGGAGAAGAAGCGTAGACGAATGCATGAGCCTCCATACTATATTAATTATTCACCCTCACGTATGTTTGTTCACAGCGTTGTCACATCGAAATACTTTGATTTGGCAATAGCGGCAGTGATCGGTCTAAATGTCGTTACGATGGCGATGGAATACTACAAGATGCCAAATGCGTTGCAATACGCCTTAAAGATATTTAATTACTTTTTTACCGCTGTGTTCATACTTGAAGCCAATATGAAGCTGGTGGCTTTAGGTTGGCATCTCTACCTGAAAGACAAATGGAACCAGCTAGATGTTAGTATTGTTCTATTGTCGATTTTTGGCATAGTGTTGGAAGAACTAGAAACAAAGAAGTTACCCATTAACCCAACAATTATACGGGTGATGCGGGTGTTGCGGATAGCAAGAGTGTTGAAACTGTTAAAAATGGCCAAGGGAATACGAGCTTTGCTGGACACGGTGATGCAAGCGTTGCCACAAGTTGGCAATTTGGGCCTGCTCTTCTTCCTGCTGTTCTTTATTTTTGCTGCTCTTGGCGTGGAATTGTTCGGTCGACTGGAGTGCTCCGATGAGATTCCATGTCAGGGCTTGGGCGAACATGCACATTTCGCAAATTTCGGAATGGCTTTCCTCACATTGTTTCGCGTAGCGACTGGCGATAATTGGAACGGCATCATGAAAGATACATTGAGGGATAACTGTGATGACGCACCAGATTGCGTGCGCAACTGTTGCGTCAGTTCGGTTATTGCTCCCATCTTTTTTGTGATATTCGTGCTAATGGCGCAATTCGTTTTAGTGAACGTCGTCGTGGCTGTACTGATGAAACACCTCGAGGAGAGCCACAAGCAGATGGAAGACGAAATGGATATGGAAGTCGAACTGGAACGCGAATTGGTGCGTGAACAGGAGTTTGAGCAGGAACAAAAGCTTTGCGAACAACTGCAACAGCAAACAAAACCGTCTGCGCCAGCTCAGCGTCAACTGGGCAAAGTCAAATCACTGCCAATGAACTTTACCTACCACACCCCATCTCTGGATAAAAAGTTTATCGGTGCTCTTAGCACCACAAACAATCGTCGTCAGACGGTTCAATACTTTAATCAGCAGAACGGTCTAGGGCTGGCAGAGATGGGTGGTGCTTTTAAGACACAAGCTCTCACACAACTTATTTCCGAATCGGCCGTAACTGAAGAAAACAGTTTCGACACCAAACTGCAAATACCTCCCACAGTAAGACGTGGCCGACGTTGCTCGACAGCTCTGCGTAAACGTGGCATGTTAGCGAAAGAAAGATCTCTGGACGAACAAGCCATTCGTCGTCGTACCCTCGAATCGAAGCGTATGAGTTCCGATTCTTTGCCTTGGGGAGGTGATGTCGTTGATTTTCGCAGTGGCACTATCTTCGAAAGTCTAGAATCGGATGGCAGTCCTTGCTCTACCTACGACGTGCACAGCATACGAAGCGAAGATGTTCCGCGCAGCGTTTCCGATGTAGCCAGTATCGTTAGCGCTGTAGTTAGTGAAAAACCAGCTAGTGCGGCTACATTATGTGCAACAGCTGCAACAAGGCGACCTTACGGACGTTCCCTTTCAACAGATCCCACATTTTTGGGACCAGCGAGGACAAATCTACTCTGTGTACCCCGTTCAATGCCACCACGTAGTCGCAGCGGCAGTACAAAGCAACTTTTCAAACAACAAGCCCTCGATGAAGATCCTGACATGGATGAGAGCTCTTTGCTTCTGCCGATGGTCAAAGAAAGTGGAAATGATGCCAATACAAATATTAAAAAGCCCAATGAAAATAAATCCAATGGTGACAAAAATGCTGATCTATCTGCAGATAGTCCAATAGTCGAAGGTCTAAGCAAATCGGACTCAGCCGAAATATTACGAATAATATCTGAACGTAGACGCATGGATCAACGAGACAACAGTGGCAACGATGATTCCGACTATAACGAATTGTTACTAGTCAAATCTCCTTAGTCCTCTATAGATGGATAAATTAAGATTGTAATTTATATTTCATTTCATTCATTAACTTATTTATATAAAACACAACTTTTTTAATGTCAATTTTGCCATAATCTTTTCACACTCATTAGGTAATTTTCTTAACATAATACTCATCATCTGCTGTAAAATACTATGCATAAATCATACAATCATATAAGTATGTTCAATGCACAATTCTGGTACGTATTGTAAGTCGTAGGAGTCGTAAAAATGTTTTGTGTTTTATATAGAAATAGTTGCTACAACTTTTACAACGTTTTTTGAATGGTGTATATTGTAAACCTAATTCAAATTTGTATTATTTTAGGAGGTTGACAAAATAAACCATAAACTATTGTAGTTTCTACGACTTACTACACGTACGATAGGTTGTAAATTGAACAATAGTACACATATGTATAACTGTATAAAGAAGTACTATTAAGAGAATAAGTTTTTATCGAATTATTTTTTTTAGTTGTATCGTAGATTTAGTAAACCAATAGCATTAGGAGTTGCAAATCATTCCTTCGTGAAAGGCCTTTGAATAAGTGTGTGTAAGTTTCAAATATTAAACAAAAAACGAGCTAAAAGATTGAATCAATGGAGCAAATAAACTTATCAAGGAACTAACACTTACTTTATGCATATATGTTTTGGTTATAAAAACACATTTCTTTAGCTCAGTTTAATAGAAAAACTTCATATTTGCAAAAAAAAAAAAACGCTTACCCTTATAAATTTGTAATTAAAAACAATAGTAAATTCAAAGATGTTCAAATTTTGCTTAAATTGAAAGCTTTACTTAAAATAAAACAGCTGATTTGAAAAAAGAAATAAGAAAGAGGGCATTTGGCTCCACTACTTCGTGATACCTGTTATGAGAAAAACTCAAGTTAATATACCAGAAAATACTTACACCTGTACAAATACTAATTAGCTCTTCCTTACATAGACACATAAAAATATAAAAACTAAACAAAAAATCCCAGAATTAAAAAAATGTGTTGAAAATGAGTTTATATTTAATGGTAGAAAAACAACAAATGTTTCAAAGTTATTAAAGCGTTTTATGTATATGTTTGTGTAATTATATTTCATTTATTTGCGTGCCTGGATTAATTAAATAAAAACTATTTTTTTTCAAAAAAAAATTATTTAGAGCTGGTCAAATTTAAGAGAAATTTCACACTTTTTTAAGCAATAAATTAGGGCTAGAGATTTAACTAATTATTCGATTTCTTAACGGATTCAGAAATTTCATTTTCTACACAACCTCTCGTTTAAAAAATTTAAAATTAAAAAATTTGGGAATTTATTTTCTAAGCAATTTGTTATGTTTACGAAACTTTTGGTTTTAATTCTCATTATAACCTTATTATTGCAAGATTTGGCAATTTGCACACACACTATAAATATGACTTTGAGCCGTTGCCTAAACTGTGATTTTTTATAAATTTCTTAAGGCCGCATGAAGGAAGTTTGTTATTAAAACTAAATAAGAAACATTAAAGTTACATTTTTAAGTATTAACAAATTGTAAGATTTAAAGTTACTTAAATCTCAAAAAAGCAATTCTCTCTTATACAAAACAAAACTCGAAACAAATTAAAATGTAAGAAAACCACTGTCAATTCTTTACCATACTTACATACATATATATAAATATACCTTAAAAAATAATATAAACTAAGTAAATATAAATTTAAAAAAACACTTGTATTTAAACTTTCTATTTCTCTTCCATAAAAATTTTTTTTAAGTTTTAACTAAAGCGTAAATAAAACTTTAAATATAAATTTTAAATAATTAGAAAAAAACACTATACTATACATACACTACTTTAGAATATCTTTAAAAATTTTATACCAAATACATACTATATATACTAAACTTACACGCCTACTAAAGCACACACATAGACCTTACTTATACATGCATATGTACATATTTACATACATAGTATGTATTTAACATGTACTTATATACCGTTTTTTATATAATAAAATGTTTCTTCTGTGCCTTCTTTTCCTTAACGATCGATCAATCTATTAATACACAATACAAAAGAAAACGACACAACAACAACAAAACTTTTTACATAATATAAGAGAAAACAAAGCTATAAACTTCTATAACCTGATTCGAAATATTTTTACAAATTCATTTCTTTAAAAAAAAAATAAATAAATAAAAAACTGTAAAATTTATAAAATTTTCTAAAATTAAAATAATCTAAAGTATTGAAAAATAAAAACGTTAAGCGATATTAAAAAAAATACTTTATAATTTAGGGAATTTTTGTTGTTTTTATAACAAAATTTTTTTGGTTTTACTATAAGTTTTAATTTTACGATGGTAACCACAGATAAATATCTAAAATTAGGGCTTAACCCCTTTTTAAAAATTGTTTTCTTCTTACATCTTTTCGTTAATATAATATTATTTAAATTTTAAATTAGAACCAGGCTATTATTGAATTAAAATTTTAGATTTTTATCAAATATCCGAAATAGGTTTATTTTGATTTTTTTTACTACTTCGAAATAAATATATATCACAAATCTTGTTGATTAATTATTAGGAACAAAACATTTAAATAAAAAAAAATAAAAGGAATTAAGTTTGATAAAAAAAAAATACCCATGAAGGACGTTATATTAAGCTATTTAAGAAATTGTTTAATTCAACAGCAAACAACAAACTAATGGAACAAGAATTGTTTTAGTAATAATAGTTAAAGTATATACAGATACCTATAAAAAATAAGTTTTCAACAAAAAAACAACCACAATAGTTATGTAATCAACATAAAAAATTGTTAATTAAAAAAATAACTAAAAATAAAATATTATAAAAAATTACATGAAAAATAGAAATAAAAAGTTTAGTACCTATTTTAGAATTATGTAAAAAGTTGTAATTCAATATTTTGAAACTAAATAAAAAAAATAAATCGTATATTGAGATTAATTTTTTCAGTATTAAAAGCTTTAAAAACTTTAAATGAAGCATTCTTATTTTACCAATTTTGAATACTTAATTCTTGCAGGCTCGCATGCTTAGTATGTTCGGAAGCAGCCTTTGTAATAAAGCAACAAAAATAAAAAATACAAAAAATCTTGTTTCTAGTGGGAAATTAAGCTTAAGGAAAATCATGCTTAATTCAATTAGGGTATAAACTTCTTTCAAGTAAATACCTTCATATGTTGAAAGCAAAAACAGGAAAAAAATTAAATTTGAAACTCGAAACTTTACGTTTGCATTTAGTGAACCCCTTTCAAATACATAAATGTCTTGTAATTATTTTTTTTAAATTTTTTTATTTATTTACCTAATTGTTTTATATTTTAAAATAAAAAATAAATAAAGTTTTAATTAGTCAGCTTGGTTTAATTGCTAAGGGTCATTACGGCAAATAATTGAAATCCTTCGCTCTTTAGTTATTGTTTGACCCTGAAATAAAGATTGCTCTTTGGCTAGAATCTCGTGGGTAAAATTATATCTAGCCGATTGGCTGCAACAGATTTATGAAATAAATTAATCAATTTAATACACTGAATGAAAAAACTCAACAGGAGTTACCTCATAATATACAGTGATCTGCGAGGTAATAATATATCGACATAAAAATTATTTTCTAAAACCGCTTTAAGCTGGCTGCGGTAATTATCATCAGCATTATCTTCATTGTTGTTTAAACTATTTTGGGTGCGTACTAAACGCATAACAGAATCTGATAGCAAACTAAGGCCAGCAATAGTGGGACCACAATACTGTAAATTACTGTTTAAAAATATACGAAATTAAGTACAAAAGTCTTCTATCTACCCTTGTGCTGTCCACATGAGGTTTTATTACTCCTTGAGAAGATAAATCTAGTATGTGTATAAAGGGCATAATTTCTCCATTAAAACCAATTTGACTTACGCGGTCTAAAATCGCGCGATTGTGGGGATACCAATGTTTCCTTTCAGTCTCACGGAATCCGTGAATAGCCTACAAACGAAATGTTGTTTAACATAAATTCTTATGTGTTTTAAAGGGCCTTTAGTTCTCACGTCATCCCAATGGTCAGTTTCATAACGCAAACGTTTCAAATAAGGCTCAACTTCTTCAAACAATTGAGTTTCCTCAAGTTCAGTTACAAAATCTGTTATCACTTTCATATCTTTCTTAAATTGTTTAAGCTCTTCCAGAGGCCATTTGCCTTGAAAATCCATCATACTTAAATCTATAAATGAAAAATTAATAATTTTAAGACTTAGGCATTCGTGAAAAAAATAAAGAATATTTACCCGCCTTTCCGGTTTGCTCGACACACTTATGATGGAAATATTTTCTTAAATCGATATGAAAAGCCATTGTTTGTTTAGTTGTTTTGACTGCTCCAAAACAGTTAAATAAAATGTTCAGCGGTGTTATATTAATTATTTTAAACATTTTTAATTTATCTAGGCAATTAAATAACACTTTTTATCCATTTATTCACTTTTCCACACACACTTTTACAATACATCACAATGCGTGTGCAAAGGTTTTCTAAATGGACTTCCATATGGGAATGCCTAGTTATCACACCTGTTCACATAAACCATACTACCCAGTATTCATTGCACACTATTACCGACACTGCCTTGTCATAACAAACCAAATTAAAAGCAAGATACATATATATACAAGGTAAGAGCAACTGTCCAGCTGACTTTTATATACATATGAGAATTGAAAAATTGTCGGATGAGTTAAATTCATGCCCTGATATAGGTCAAACATAGTACAAATATGAAAAACCCTGTATAAAAAACTAGATATTTTTTGTTTAAATTTTACATTCGTGTACGCATAAATTTGTCGCGTCAAGACGTACAATTGTGGAAAAGCTATGTAAATAACAATCAGCTGACCCTATAACGTTACCTCTAATAATTAATTACTATAATTTGTAACAATACTATTGTGAATTAAGAGATTGGGAACTGACAGATAAATCCAAGTGTCATTAAATGAAGAAATAACTGGACGTCGTTTCGACTAGCAGATTGCTAGTCTGTGGAGTTTTCTTTCATTGTCGTTTAAAAATCGGTACGGAATCTAACTAAAACTGTTACTTTTGTTTGGTGTTTAAGAAATGTACAAATGTGGCTACAGGGCATGGCCTAGTATATGGCAGTCGCAGTTTTGTAATAGGGCAAACAGCTGCCTGGGTTTAATGCTGCAACATAAATGTTTGCATGAAAATACCGATCAGAAAGACGCAAATGTATTTCGGAAACGTAAGTTTATACCACATGAACCATCCAAAGTGGTCAAAGGCACTATCCCTAACCAAATACGTGTGGTAATATGTGGTGGCGGCATAATGGGTGCATCGGTGGCCTATCACTTGGCCGTTATGGGTTGGGGAAAGAACACCTTGTTGGTTGAGCAAGATAGAATAGCAGGCGAAAGTCCTTGGTGCTCTAGTGGCTTGGCTGGGCGCTTTGAGCCCAGTTATACGGAATTAAAATTAGCCGAGTATTCAATAGAGTTAATTAAACAGTTTAGCCAAAAAGGTCTACCTACTGGCTGGAAACAAGTTGGTAGTCTTAACTTGGCCCGAAATTTTGATCGTATGACTTCCTTTAATCGCATGAAATCTCAAGGTGTAGCGTGGGGAATACCAACAGAAATCTTAACCCCTGAACAGTGTAAGGAGAAATGTCCTCTCATAAACATAAAAGATTTAACTGGGGGTTTGTGGATACCTGATGATGGAGTTTGTAATCCTCAGCTATTGTGCCAATCTTTTATAGAAGAAGCTCGTCGGAGAGACGTTAGCATTGTGGAACATTGTACCGTAAAGAAGATACTGTCCCAACATGGTAAAGTAACTGAAGTTGAAACTACGGCTGGCAATATTCTTTGCGAATATTTCGTTAACTGCACCGGATTTTGGGCACGTGATGTGGGCACACTTTCAAAACCGCACGTAAAAATACCTTTAAAGGCTGTGGAGCATCATTATTTACATACCAAACCAATCGAAGGCATTAACCCGAATACACCATTTGTACGTGACTATGATGGTGGCATATATTTTCGTGAAAAAGAAGGAACAATTTTGGCCGGCAAGTTTCAAACTAAAATAAGTATAAAAGGGTACTATTTTTAATTGTCTCTGCTGTAGGTGGTTTCGAACGTGAGGCTAAAGTTGCATATGAAGATGGTGTGAAACCATTATCACAAAAAGAAAGATTGCTTCCCCCCGACTGGGATCATTTTCACGAACTTTTAGATGAACTTCTGAAAAGGGTGCCGGCTCTAAGGTCGGCACAATTGGATCGTCTAACTAACACTCTACATGCATTTTCTCCTGATTGCAAATGGATTCTGGGTGAGGCTCCAGAGATTCAGAATTATTTTGTCTCAACCGGCTTAAAGACTATTGGCGTGGCGGCAGCAGGTGGTATTGGCAGAGCTTTGGCGGAGTTAATTGTAAAGGACACTTGTTTTGTTGATGTCCATATTTTGGACATACATCGCTTTTTGGGTTTACACAATAATCGTAAATTTTTAACAGACCGTTGCAAAGAAGTGCCTGGTAGACTTTATCAAGTCTCTTATCCCTTTGATGAATACCAGACTGGTCGCAATTTACGCATGTCTCCCATATATCCTGCTCTACAAGAAGCTGGTGCTGTTTTTGGTCAAACAATGGGCTACGAAAGACCAAACTACTTTGACCCTAGCAATATTAAGGGTATGTTTGTTGTTCAAATATTTGGTTGTTATATACATACATACATACATATGTACCTAAAAAGTGTTGTTTCTCTCCTTTGTTTTGCAGATGAATTTGGTCTACCGAAATTTCGCATAGCCCAGACAAAAACTTTTGGCAAACCACCATGGTTTGATTATGTGGCTACGGAGTACAACGCTTGCCGTGAGGGCGTTGGTCTAGCTGACTACAGCTCTTTTACAAAATACGATCTGTGGTCAAAGGGTCGCGAAGTAGTCGATCTTTTACAGTACCTGTGCTCAAACGATGTTGATGTTCCGGTAGGCACCATAATACATACCGGCATGCAGAATTCTTTAGGTGGCTATGAAAATGATTGCTCTTTGGCACGCCTTTCGGAACGACAGTACGTTTGCCTTGGCTACCCTTGCTACTGTAATTTGTTACTTATACCTTTCTTTGTAGTTATATGATGATTGCACCGACTATTCAACAAACGCGTTCTATGAGCTGGATACGCAAAAAAACGCCTAACCATTTGAGGGCCGGAGTAAATGTAGCGGATGTGACTTCCATGTATACGGCCATCTGCATTATTGGACCTTATTCACGCGTGCTTCTCTCTGAACTCACCGACACAGATCTTTCGCCTAAAAACTTTCCTTTTTTTACCTACAAAGAATTAGATGTGGGTTTGGCAAATGGTATACGATGTCTTAATATAACACATACGGGCGAACTGGGTTATGTGATGTACATACCCAACGAATATGCGTTACATGTCTATTCGCGCATACGTCAGGCTGGTCATAAGTACAACATTCAACATGCCGGCTATTACGCTACCCGCACTTTAAGAATTGAAAAGTTCTATGCGTTTTGGAGTCAGGATTTGGATACGTTTACTACACCTTTAGAGTGTGGGCGTAGTTGGCGTGTTAAATTTAATGTAAGCTTTTGCACAACAAAAAAATGCTGTTTGTTTTAAATATTGGTATGTTTTCTAGAAACCCATTGATTTTATAGGACGTGCTGCCCTGGAAAAGCAACGTGACGAAGGTGTTAAGAGAATGTATGTTCAACTCCTGCTTAATGATCATGATCATGAAGTTGATGTTTGGTGTTGGGGTAACGAGCCCATTTATCGGGATGGGAAATACTGTGGCATGACCACAACCACCGGTTATGGTTTTACGTTTAAAAAACAAGTATGTTTGGGTTTTGTGCGCAATTTTGATGATAATGGTAATGAAATGATAGTGACCAATGACTTTATTTTGTCCGGTCATTATGAAGTAGAAGTAGCTGGCTTACGTTTTGAGGCAAAAGTCAACTTGCACTCACCCAACCTACCTACTAAATTTCCCGATAAAGAGCGTGAAGCTTATCGTGCTACACGTGACAAACCGGGACAGGCTGATTTATTGTCATTTGTTAAGACGGAAACTTGAAAACAAAACATTAATTCGTAGTAGTATATATGTAAGTTTGTTTGTTGCCAACTATTTATTTATTTATTATTAAGTTATTCGAAATTTGTATACTTGCATACATACTTTTCTGGTACCAGACGGTATTGAATAGTTAAAATTTTAAAGCATCAAATTGAAAATATTATTTAAAAGAATTTATATTTTAGCGTTGACGCGAATTAAGTGTCCTTGTAAATTTTTAGTTATGTATGTTTGACAAGTTATATACTCCAGTATGTCTTCAAAAAATAAATACTTTTTAAATAACAACTATGAGTAGCATTTACAATTTTTTTCATTTTTTACAATATAATAAAATTAATAAAGCACTTCAAATTAAATAAAAGTTTTCAATAAACCCTAATTGTACGTCTTGACGAGACAAATTCATGCCTAGACAAACTTCAAACTCAATATATAAAAACCCCAGTATAAAAATACCGGATTTTTTTATTTGGATTTTGACATTTGTCTAGGCATGAATTTGTCTCGTCAAGACGTACAATAAAAGACTCGAAACAAAATTATGTTTAAGATTATATTGCAGCTAAAGGATATTTAGGCCAATTTTTTTTGTTTTTCTCTTTGTTATGGTTTTTCATAGGTATTCTTGTTGTTTAAATGTAAGACCCGATTAGTGTTCGTCCCTCAGAGACACTTTTGGCTGACATTGATATACATAGATAGATATACATATGTATGTTTGTACTTCCTCTCTTATTTCTAACGAAAAAGAAAGAACATGCGCCTTTGAAAACATGTTTAGATATAATAATTTGGGTTCTGCTCCATGGTTTTACTTTTTGTGGCGGAACAAATGTACAGACATATTGATATACACACATACATATGTATGGATGTACGTTTACATTTTTTATCTTAACGAAATTTTTCCTCCCTCACAACAAATTGGGGGTTCAGAAATGCATTAAAATAAGCAGCAAGTACGTGCGCACGCATGCATTTATGTATTTGTTTTTGTTTTCTATATTTTCTTACGTATAAATAAAATAACACGAAAAGTGTAAAAGAATAAAGCAGAAAAAAATGCTTCGGAAAGAATATGGCTTTTCTTTAATGTTTTTCTTTTTGGTTTGCAGTGGTATTGAGCATTTTTTTTATATGTTTTTTCTTCTACAATTGAGGTTGGTGAACTTGTGCCACCAATATGTATACATGCTTTCATGTCCGCAGTAGTTGCATGCATGCAATTTGAATTTTGGTTGTGCTGCGCACAGACTTCGTCTTTTAGAGAAGAATGAAGAATTCATGTATGTATATACATACATATGTACATGCATATATGTATACATATACGAATGTTCATATGTATGTAGGTGTTTATATAATTTTTTTTGCCACTGTCTGTCTGTAAATACAAAAGTACATTTCGTTACCTTAATATAGAAATGCCCTAACTGGTATTTTTTAGGTCAAGGTTTTTTGACCAATTGCGATATATGAACAGACCATTTATCGAAATAAACAAAAATCTGGGCTTAAAAAAAATATACCAGTTAACCCCTTTCTATATTAAGGTAGCGATATGTACCTATGTATTTACATATAGCACACTAAATCCATAACAGTCAGAATTCAAAATTCATCAGAATCCTGTCTTTAATTTAGCTAGATTCCAGATGTGTGTATGTTTCAATTTATATTACATACGTACACACATACATGTACCTAATACATAGTTTTGATACCTATTCCCCAACTCCTTTTTTATGTTTCTTTGTAAAAAAAAGTCTTCTTTCCAAACTCTTAAACCTAACACCCTCTATAATCATTAAATCGTAATTTGTATGGCAATCATGTATAACCAAAGCAACTATGAATGCACGCAACGTCAAATGAATACGAACGATACATATACATACATACATAAATAAACTTTTGCACACATAGAATACAAATGAAAATTATGCTAATTAAACTGGCAGTGTTCGAATCTCAAAAATACGCTACAGAAATAGCAATTAACCCGCTAGTTTGTAAGCGAAGCTCTTACTATTAACTAAAACAAAGTACTAAATACAGAAAAGTACTATGACCATTTGTGTGATTTTAAGTACAATACAATTTTACACACAATCTTAATTCAGGATCTATAATTTTCTATCGAAATTATTTAAGACTTCAATTCGGGCAATAGCGCATATTTAAAATTACTTTAACCCTTTCGGTACTACTGGGATAATACGTCCCACTAATTTTTAAACTGTCATATTTTCTTAATTTTCAATGCAATTGCTTATCTAAGTAGTCCCAGAAGCAGCTTTAAAGGCCCACTATAAAATGTAAATAAAAATTTTACGATATATGTTAGCGTACTTAAGCCAGCATGCAATTAATTTGACAACATCGGAAGGAGTTAAACAGTTTTGGTTGATAATTTACTTAAAGCTCCTACAAAAGAAGCACAACTTACCTAAATTGTATTGCTATATATAAAAAAGGGTTTGATTGATTTAACAATATTGGTCGGTGATGTTTTTTGATAATAAAAAGTAAGTTATATCTAATTTTGTAAAATTGGGATGTATAGTCCCAATACGTTTTTTACGTGGGATTAATTGTCCCAGTACATATTTTAGATGGCAAAAAAGAGGCTAAGCCTTGAGGACATTGAGCGTATTGTTTACGAAGAGTCGGACTCTGACGAGGATTTTGAGGAGTCTGGGAGGGAATATTTGGCTCAGAGTTTCGGTGGCCCCGAATCTGCTTCAGAAGCTGACAGCAATCCTAATATCCCGTGTGAGCTTGACGTCATAGATAGTAAGTCACAGCCTGTTGTTCAGTGGGAAAATATTACTCCTGGCGACCGTCAAAGCTTCAAACCAAAATACAAGTTCCTGGCTGAGCGAAACTGCAAAATCCTTCTGAATTTTTCTGAAGAGTGCAGTGAATATAAAGTATAGAATATTTCTTTAGTTTGTGCATTCGAATTGCTGAATGCACTAATCATCACCTAAATACATATTTTAAATCGTCGTGCACAGTAAAACCGAAATGATGCAAATGAAATCCTTGTATTTTTGGTCGTTGCCATCTCTAAAGGACTATTGAAGCAAAATCCCATCAATGGGTCATTTAGTTATAAAGGAATGTAAACCGCGAGATCACTTTTTATTGTTAGCATCAAAGTTATATTTCAATGACAGTGAATAGCACTGACGCTTGCAAAGATTATTATATCATTGATATTGTGAACTGTCTAAAACACACGTTTGCTGCTGCTCGCAGCGAAAGTCCTTTTTCAGTCTAAAGACAAATGTATGGTAAAATTCAAAGGCATATCAAGCATAAAGCGACATATGCCCAAAAAACAAATAAAACGCGGAATAAAAGTTTGGATGCGTTGTGACTCAGGAAAGGAAGAAAACTCTGTGCAATCTTAAGGCGCCACTCCTGGAAAAAGAGTCGTACCAAAATTGGTTTCTTCTATTCGTGAAAAAGACGTTTGTTTGGCTTTTGACCGTTTTTTTACTCAAATAAGCTTATGGGAAACTTGGTATCGATAAACGCACAAAAATGATATGTTCAGGCTGCAAAAACGCTTTGTGCTATAAATATTTTGGGCCTTTTCATAAAATAAATCACTAATTACATTATCACAATATTATTAATTGTTATAAAATGCAAAAAAATATGAATTAAAATTTAAATCTACTTATCTTTTAAAATTTTATTATTTTTTTAAAAATTCGAACCCCCATTGAGAACATTTATTGGGATTTTATATCCCATTGAAAATTATTATTGGGATATTATGTCCCACTAATAATGCTTATTGGGATTATATGTCCCAGGATAAAAGGACAGTTTTAGGATTTTTAAGTACCCAGAATTTAATTTTTTAGCCACATATCTTAGAAAATACAAAAAGTTTTATAAAAAATAGCTCGGCTTTTAAAATAAAACTCCGTCCTGAAAGGGTTAAGACAACCCAATTGAAAATATATCTTTCACCACTAAATTGACTTTCGACCTCAATCTGGGACTAAGATCATTAATTTTATATTTGTGGACTAATAGTCCAAAAAAAGGGAAAAATAGTACCAAAAATGTGGAAAAGTATCTTTTGACTTCATTATTGACTTTCAGTTTCAGATTTATAGACTTTTAACCCCAAAAAAATTTTCAAAAATTCCAAAATTGCAAAAAAAAAAACTTTTTGTCGTTTTCCTGACTTTCGACCTCAATCGAGGTCAATAGCCTTTAATTTTATGTTTGAAGATCCCTTAGAAAAGTTGATGGTATCAACGCACAAGACGTCCAGTAGACTTGGCCAAGCAGTGGAAGCTAAAAACTACAACTTTAAAATAGTCAACGACTGTACCGCCATATCAAACAACATCAGTTTTAAGATAAAAACAAGAACAAAACTGATCAAAAGATGCTACTTTGGATCAAGTAAGCAGTGTAAAAACAAAGCCACCTCTTAACAGACAAGACACTGATACTACCGGTGCTTTTACATGACCAAAGGCAGACGAAGCAGTGCTTGGAGTGTTCAAGAGAAAAATTCCTCGGAAAATCTATGAACAAATCTCTGTTGACGAAGAATATCAGTTTCGCATGAACCAAAAGCTATATGAGCTGTTTGCCGACATTTTGAAATAATTACGCTTATCAAAGTTTAAGTTGAGCAGATCATGCTGTGAGAATAGATAAAGCTCCTCCAGCTAGGAAGTCATTTGAATGCGAACCTGGCGACGGATCACGCAGAAGGGAAAAGACTGCAACTTCAATGGAAGAATCAAATGGTGGAAGACATCTCAAAACTTGGTTTTAGAAATTGGAGACGGAGCGGAGAGGATCGAAGCGCCTGAAAATTGATTTTACATTCGGCTAATGGAACAAACGTTCATTAATAGCAACTTAAATTCCAATAACTTTGGAAAAAGTTGCAAAAACAAAAAACGATTTTTGCCGGTTCCCTGTGGGAGAGTATTAATTTTAAAGGTTTTGCGCCTTTACTAGCCCCTTTTTACCCCTTAGGGTTGAAAATTAAAAATAGGTCAAGGAAAGATTGTGTTGGGTGCGACCCGTCTTCTGACTTAAGGACCACATTGTGTAAAATATTCCAAAGGATACAAACAATTACATAGGTATGGTTTGAGTTTTTCTTTTTACAAAAATGTCTCGCCCATTTAAAGCTAACTCTGCAAAAATGGGAGGGAAGATGTTTTAGAATGTGTTTTAATATACATAACTCTGCCAAATTCATTAAGATAAATCCAATTATTTTTTACGTCGCTATTATTATCCGTTTAGGACTGTTTTGCGCCGAATTGCTCATATGTACCTGTGACTTTTTATCGCGTCTTAGTATGTGCGTATGTATGTAGGTACATACTTAAGTATGATTACAAACATATAAAGTTTTAATTCGTACACCATCCTAGCTATACCATCTACTTATTTAATATGCCAATATTTTTTTCCCTCTGAATTGTGGTAAAAAAAATAAATCTTCCTTTTTCACGAGCTCATTGGCATATTGTAAGTTACTGCATACATCAGATATAGGGGTGTGTGTTTGTTACTTTGTAATAAAAAGCTAAAATAAGAAGAAACTATTGCAACATTCTTGCTTGGCGGTTATCCAAAACACAAAATTTAGCGTTAACGTGATCATCGTCTTGCACCAAACGTCCCCCCAGTCTAGTGCAGTCTTAACACAACAGTAATAACAAGAAAAACTACACGATCAAAACAAATAGGAATTTTGCAGCGTACTCATTGGCACAAAAAACTACATTCCAGTTTAATTTAAAATTTTGTCGTTTTTATTTTAAGTTGGTTTTGTTGTTATTCTTAATTTTTTTATTTTTATTATAATGCCTTTTTCCTATTGTAGTTACCAGTTTGTTTTGTTACGACATTTCTAAGCTTGTTCACACACACACACACAGTCATATATACTAGCGTTCTTTGTCATATCCTATAGGTTAAAAAAAGAATAGGTGCATACACATCATTCGTATTATACATTCGTACTGGTTATTCCTTCAGCACATGTGCTGAATTTTCATTTGGTATACTGATTAAAAAATTGTGTACTGAAATGTACTGATTTTTGAAAAAAAAGTACTGATTGTACTGTATTTCAAGATAATAAGATATTTAAAATAATTTTCTTCAAAATATTTGGTTAATTTGAGAAGAACTAGCTTTTAGTCGATTAATAGTTCTTTAAAAAATGTAATAAATTTTTTTAAATTTTTTTTTAAATTAAATATTAACCTGCAGCGGCCTGTTCTTTAATAACAAGAATATTTAAGCACCAAGACGGACAGACAGACATGCTTAAGTAAACTCAAGAAGTCATTTGCAGGTTGTTCTTAGACCAAAAGCGTACTGATATTGATCTAAAAATAAATGGTTATTTTATACATAAACATAGTTACCTTAATTTGAAAGACCCTAACCCGTATATATTTAGAAGCCCTGGGGACAAACTACGGCAACCAACTCGAATCGAAATGTTACTCGATCATTCAAGTTGCCAGTGCTTTTAGTATAGGAATTCTAATAAGAATTTTTAAAATTTTGAATCAAATCGGTTGATTGTTTCGTATCTTATGCGAAATAAGATAAGTTTACGATGTACAACAATGATCCAACAAATTTTAAGGTGAAGTTAAAAATACGCACATTTATGTAATATAAGGCAAAACAATGCTTCAAATCATTTAAGCGGAGAGGAGAGAAGATGAGTTGTAAAAAATGCCTGCCAATAATTAATTGAAACAAAAACTAGAAAAAAATTAAACAAAGGAATTTGTATAATTACTTCTAAACTAAAAGCTGGCAGCACTGGCCGTTCATTTTTTTATCGATTTTGTTTTCACTTCCGCTCAGTTTTATTGGTGTGATTTGTGAACATGACAGTAACAGTGAAAAAACGCAAAAACTCACTAACGTGCATACATACACACAAAACATGTATGTGTGTGCATGTACATATGTACCCTGCAGGCCTTGTCGATAGTGAAACTATAGTGGTCCACTACTGACGTTGTCTAGAGTAGAGGTAAGCGATTCTGTGATTTTTAAAGAATACTGTAAACAGTGAACGTGATTTATAAATCACTGCTCCTTTAAACAGCTACGGTGATTGCTATTTACTCTATACTCAAAAACAAATTTGTATGTTACTTTAAATAACATATTAAACTAAGAGTAACAACATTGCGAGTAATAATAAATTTACAGGAAGACCCTAAATTGTTACTTTGCATAACATATCAAATTCAATGTAAGATAATCGTTGTAGTTGGTTATTCGACATTTTGTCACTGTAGCTAGCAGTGGTTTTCAAGTCATCGGTACAAAATATTCACCTTTAGTTGGAAAAGCGCGCCAAAGTTAAAAATATTTTTCTACACATATCAAAAGACATTTTCATATAAACTTTTAAACGGGCATTTTTTGAAAATTATCTATTAACAAACAGGCAGTAGTAGTGTAAGTGTCAGTTTGTGATGTTAAAAACATACATATGCATGTACATACGATTAAGTTATAATGGCAGCTGAGTTTTCTACCCCTCTTAGCAGATTGGCAAGTTATTAAAGCTTTTTGCAATGTAAATCTAGATTTACACATGACAGCATTTTGATAATGTTTGTATATTTTATTATCATGTATTCTAAAAGTTTGAGTGTGTTAGTGGAAAAATTAGAGAAAATGTGAGCGTGTTGGATTTTTTTTGCACTCTTACCCTGCAAAAAATCTTGGACCACATGGTCCGTTTTAGCTGAAATGGACTAGTAACAACATGGTCCTTGTGTAATGCAGTCATGGACCATTTCATTGTCAAACAAGAACTTGTAGTTACTTAAGTGATGTGCGTTCGTGTTTTAACGATTGCGTACAAAAAACACGAACGCATATCACTTAAGTAACTACAAGTTCTTGTTTGACAATGATATGGTCCATGACTGCATTACACAAGGACCATGTTGTAACTAGTCCATTTCAGCTAAAACGGACCATGTGGTCCAAGTTGTTTGTAGGTAGGATGGAGTAGTTTTGAAACTACTCCGACGTAATGCAAATCTGGGTTAAGTGGTCCGGCCCTAGGACATCATAATGTTAAAAAGACCATGTTTTTTACATGCATTTGGGTTAGTTTTGGAGTAATCCTACTCCTTTATGGACTAGTCCATACACGCATGTATGGACTAGTCCTGTTTTCTGCAGGGTAATGTCAAGGTGGTATGTACATATGTATGTGGAGCCACAGTTTAAACTTTAAAGTAATAAGCTGCACATAACGTTCGTTTGCTTGTGTATTTGTATGCATTTTTTGGCCTTAAGCGGTTCTTTTCCAGACTTAAGTACATGCAAAAATGTCATATTGTTATTGCTGTTGTATTTGTAGTAGTTACGCAAGTACGCTGTGTGTTACTGTCATGTGTAAACCCCTAGTAAGTAAGAGCTAGTTCGTTGAGACGTCACAAAAAAATTTAATATGTACACAAGTACTTTCAACAAAATATCCCAATAAGTTTGTGTGTGAACAGAAAATGATGGTAAAAACAAACAAAAAATAAAATTAAATTACAAAACCCTATTTACTATTGTATGTATTTGTAAAACTAATTTATGATTTATTTTGAGTTTGTATGAGTAGGCACAAACGAGTTTTGTGTACTTTTTAGCAAGTCTAAATATTTCCTAGCTAATGCATACACACATATATATACGTTGTGACGTCACAAACGAGAAATTATCTTACAATTCTTGAAAAGTCTGGCATAGTGGGACAGAAGTGGCAAAGGACTTTGAAACTCTAGTAGCTTCTAAGCACAGCCTTTTTAAAATTATGTTATTTTTACATTGTGTTTACCTAGGGCTGGCCTCCGTCCTTTTTTACCTGTACACTGCCCCTTTTTTTTAGGACGTCTGGGGCAGTCTTCCTTCATTTTCTTCCAATATCCGCAGTTGTCCTATATTATACAAACAATCTCCATAATTAACTGCATGGCTGTTGCGAGTTTACACCACCACATCCTCCACCAAGCAGATACCCATTTACAATTCATACATCAGCTTTCAAAACTCATGAGATACAGGTAGACAGTTGCCACTTATTCTTCTAAAATGTACATATTGAAGTTATAGCATTTAAGCGTTGCCGATACCTATTTAAGTTGAATTTTTGTTTTATTAACATTGGGGTCAACAAAACCATTTCAATACCTCAAGAAAAATATAGTTTTGTTCCACTGTTCGACAAAACTGTACTTTGTCATGCGCATTCCACACTATACGTACATACTATATCCATAATTGCATATATACATATGTAGCTCGCTTCGTCGTGATGTGTTTACACGACGATTGGTACAGTGTCCGTGTAGTTAAACACACAGATACTTTATTTATTGTTTTTAAATTTGAACGAATACAATCTTGAGTATTTCAAAGCAGAAGGGAGAATTTCGGTATTATTGTGATAAGTATTCAGTTGATAACAATAATAAGCCGGAGTGGAGAGTAAAGAGGTGATATAGTATACATACACGCCAGTGAACAATAATGATTGCGAGTGAGTAAGTGATTCACTAAATTTACTTTATTCGGTTGTAGACTGTGAGATACTTAGGTAATGCGTCGGTCGGACTTTAATTTTTAATTTCCACTTTTTCAAGTGTAATCTAAAAAGAGAATATCAAATTCACACATACAAACATATATAAAAAAACTATATATAAAATTATATTGTATGTATAACAAAAGAAAGAAGAATAAAAACATAATAGAACATCAATTCAAGTACAATACAGTAACCAGTTTTAAATTTAATCAGCCAAGCAAATTTAAACAAATTATTAACATATCGTTATAAAATTAATAAAATGTAAAATAAAAAGATAAAGAAAAAAAAGGATCTTAAAAAAAAGAGTTTAAAGCAAAAAAATATTTAAGTGAATGTGATTTTATAGAATTGGTGTTGTTGGTACCTTTTTCAGCTCAGCGTAAAACTTAGTTATTTTGTTGGTACGCATCTTTGTGTTCCTGTCTTTTCGATTTCCTTGCCAAATACACAAAAATCAATAAAAAAAAAGGACAATTGAGAACGTAACACAACAACGTTTACGAGGGTCTTATAACGGACAACGGCCTCATGGATTGTGTTAGTTCATTTTTAACGTTACACCAGTGTGGAGGTAGTTGTAGTAAAATAAATATTCCTTATGATAAATTAACTAGAATGTTATAAGAATTTATCAAATATACAAGAATATGCAATAACAAAAAAAAAAGTATAAAATTTAACATAAATTAGAAAAAAATTATTTTAATTTCAATTATGCTTACTTGATTTTTAGTGTAAATGTGTGTAACTACTTAATCCCTTAAAAATAACAGTAAAAAATTGGTATATGAACGTGCATTCATATACACAAAAAAGCAAAAAAAAATAATATACATATTTGAAAATTAGAGCTTCTGGTTTTGTATGTACATAAAATGTTACTTTGTGTGATGTAGCTACCTAGTTTTTGAACGAGAACACAAATCGTGTATATCAAGAACTGCGCTAATAAACGCAATTCAACCCCAGTGAAAAAAAAAGTTGGAAAAAAACTTGTCAACCAGAAGAGTTACAATCCGCGCACTAAACCTTGTTAAAAAAGCTTAACAATTTTTTGCTAATCGATTGATTGTTCTTAATTTCCACTGAGCTGGAGAATCAGACATCATGTCGCTTCAAACTAAACGACAGCACTGCTATTTGTGCGATCTGCCCCGCATGCCATGGGCAATGATAAATGACTTCTCAGAGTCCGTTTGTCGAGGATGTGTTAATTACGAAGGTGCTGACAGAATTGAACTGGTCCTAGATGCGGCCAGACAAATGAAACGCTTACATCAGGCAGCCAAACGCAGCCATGAAAATGGTGAAGTACAACAGTCTTCGGTTCAGCCGCAGCCTCAAAGTCAGCATCGCAATACTGCACCAATGAATGTTGGTGTTGTAGGCCAACAGCAGCCGCAACATCATCATAGCTATCCTTCTCAACGAATAGGACCGCCGCAGGCCACTCTTATGGACTTTCCGGTCAAAATGGAAGCTCACGATGCCAGTGTTAGGCCAGTACGCATTTCACACATGACTCCTCATCACATGTCTATGTCAAGTAGAGCTGTAGCGGCTGCTGCAGCCGCTGCTAATTCCAATATTAATTCAGCCCAAGTTAGTGGTCCCGTACCACCAGCATTATCAGTTAATCTTAAGCGACCGCCCTCAGAGGAGGAGGAACATGGTCATAATGATGGTAGTGGACCATCTGGCATTAAAAGATCTGCTATTGATGATCCCACTTCTCGGCCTCCTCTTACTCGTGGAGAATCATTGCCAGCAGCAGTTTCTTTCATTTCCGAGCGCTCTTCAGGATTGCGTGACAAACATCAACCGGTTAGAGCGCCTTCGTTTGATACTTCCACATTTAAACCTGGCGGTAAGTATCTTAAATAAAACTCTCAAAACCTCAATGAGTCTTCCATACTATACACGCTAATTGGTTATTAACATTGTTGTTCTAATTGTTGGTATTAAGTGCTATTATGACTGCTTGTTGTTGGCCGCCTTTATTGTAAAAATTTACATTTGTCTAATGTGTACATATTTCTTCTATTCCTATTTTGTAAAACTAATTCAAAGCCAAATACAACAACTTTAAGGAGTTTAAGGGCCCCATTAAATATTATCAAACCGAATCAAGATAAAAAACCTATATTTACCTTAATGTTAGTCAAGTGATCAAGTTTAACTTTATATGAACATGGATTGTAGGAATTACAATTGCTAAGAGTTTAGACAACTTTTACAATTTTTTTTCCATAACATTAATGTGCATACATATTTATGTATGTAAGCTAGAGTATGCATGTGAAAATGTTTAAACTGATTGCCCTTTTTTTCAAAGCTGAGTCTCTGCGAACAACTTTGTGTTGTGTATCTGTGAGCGCTAAAATTAAGAGAGATGTGTAAAAAAGCTTTAAAATCTTATATCAATACATGTATGAGGGAGTGTATTTTTAGTTCATGTATGTATGTATAAGTATACCAAGGGCTTGTATTTGTAACGGTTACATGAGCATGCATTTTTTGTATATTTCATAACCCAAAAAACAAGTTTTTTAGTCGAATGTCAAAGGAATTGCAGAAAGAAACGACCTCATACCTATGTATTCTTTCTTTAAACTACTTTTTGTCTTTAGTTGTCATTTTTTATCAGCCTTAATTTAATTTTTATAGCAGTCGTGCCCTGTTTTCAAAAAATATTAGTTACGAATTTGTTAAATTGGAAAATTGGGGATAATTTATCTTAAATAACACATAGACGCCTACTTTTATTAGAAAAAAATATTTATTCCAGTCTGGTAATTTCATAACCCTCAACTTAGAAAAGGTCAGCAGCATATTTTAATATGTTTATAGTACATACCTACATACCTGTGATCCAATTTTAGGTTGCTTTGCTTATTGGGTTGTTTCTATTTTACTCCATATGCATATTGTATGTATCAGTTGATCCACTGTAGATATGTATATGCATGTCGACACACACCCATACATAATGTATTTAAACGTGTATAATACTGTTATACACATATCCATATAAAATAAATATAACCCCAAACCAGTTTAGTAAGCCCTGAAAAATGTCATGCGCAGTGGTCAAAACTTTGCTTATATTTTAAGCAAAAAAAAAAAAAGAAGAATTGTTAGCAGCGTTGCCAGAATGATGATTTAATCATATTTTCGATGATTTTTTTGTCAAAAATATGATTTGATGATTTTTTTTGTCAAATGAGGATTTTTTATATTTAGAAATTATTACTTTTTATATTGAGCTACATATTTGAAAGTACGTGGAAATACAAAATTTGTTTACAAATTTTGTCAAAAAATTATTTTAAAAAAACCAAGGTTTGTTCCAGCTTGTCATTTATTGCTTTTACATACTTTACATATCGCTTAGTCAATATTACAAGGCTGTATGTAATATTTGTTCAGGCTTAGTACTAATAAAATGCCAGGGTTGTAAATGAAAATGCGCGACTTTTATTGTTGATCGAGATGCTGTAGAGTATCTTTGGCCCTTGCAAGCATCAGGGTTTCATAGTTGTATGTCACAAAGTGTACAAGAATTCAGCATCAAAGTTGTATGAACATGAAAACGTTTGAGCGTTATATACCTATCCACGTGACCTTGGTGGTGGGATATAATGTACTTTTTCTAATATTTTAAGCAAGAATAAAAAAAAATCCACCTTTACATCAATCCCACTACCAATCAAACGAAAATTCTCTAAAAGAACTCTCTCGACTTGGTCCTTTTAAATTTATAGATAGGGAAGTTCCTTCTTTAATAAGCTTATTGAAAAGAATATTAAAAATTTAGGTGAACTGTAAGGATGAAGAGTTTTGAAAGAGAAATTTGTTTTTATACTAATAAACTTAATTGTTATTAAAATTTTGTCTATAAAATAAAATTTTTTAATAAAAAAATGTGATGATTTTCTTAAAATATGATTTTATTTTTGCCAAAGGATGATTTTGTTTTCAAAGCTTCTGGCAACGCTGTTTGTTAACAAATCACTGGCTGTCTATCCCTACCTACACTACCAAATCGACTTTTGGAGTTGTTGGTTTGATTGTAGCTTTGCTATTGTACATACATAAACTTATTCCCAATCACACGTACACACATTTATATGTTCATACATACATACTAACATATATCGTCACCAAACCTGTTTTTTATATGTAAATGATGTTTAAAAAAACAACTTGGTCTCGACGCACACATAAGCAAACCTGCTGCATACACGCAAGCATTTTGGCATAAACACAAACTTGTACAACCAGAAAGTTACAAGTGTATTTATAATATTTTTATACGCACATGGGTTCATACAATAGATTACAAATTTTAACTACGAGACCATAGAACAGAATAAGATGTTTACAAAACTGTCCAGACAAAAGAGGTGGGAAAACTTCATTGAAACCTATGGACTCCAGCGAACGCTACATTTTTTACTCCATGATTTTTTTTGCATATCCACATCTTTATATGGTGCACTGCATCTTGGCGCTACGTTACAAAAAACGGAAGTGCGATTTGATTTACTTAGCAAAATTGTTTAAGTCTGCGAATTTGGCAAGTCTTTTTACGCAGAACTTTCTAACTACCAATGTGGCGTTACGATAAACACTTTTGAAAATTTCTATGTATTTAATCAAATATTTGCGGAATAAGCGAGTTTTTAATTCTTATATCGAGAGTTATAATTGGTTTATTAGGGACTTGTTTTATAGTTACTCCGTAGACATTTGTCAAACAAGCCCCAGAGAAACAAGTTGTATAAAGTTGGCGGCGGCTAGTAAGAAAATTGTCGGCGGAGGCTCACAGTCGGCTAAAATTTGAGTTTATATAAATTCACATATAAAATTTAACACTTAAATATTTTCCTTTGCAAAACTTAAAAAATATATTAAAGAATATGTGTAAACGACTAAACTTTAAGGCCGAACTAAGCCGAAGCAAGTCGGTGGAGGCTTGACTTGGTAAATTTTAAAACGAATTGTTTCTCTGATAAGCCCTTAATGAACCTACAACGACAATTGTGAATATGAGCATTAGTTTTTAAACCTCTTCACGCACTAATGATAACGTAGAGATAATGAAAATAAATGCTGATTTGCCTGGCGTTACGTAATATTTTTACCATTAAAAACTACTCAATTGATCATAAAATGCTGTTATAGTAAGTGTTTTGTAATAAAAGTATTATAATAATAGTTCTTGGCAATGTTAATTTAAATGGAAATATGCCCTTAAAAGCCAAACTTACTAAAGCGAGAACTATGACTTTGTTGCCCAGTATTTCGCCATCCCAACTGAAAAAAGCTTTGAATTTTTAATTTAATTAAGTAATAATAGAGTCAAAAGAAATCTGTTGTTTAACCTTAAATTTTTCGGGCAAGATGAACTTTTTTTCTGGAAATGCTCATAACTATGTACATATATGTATGTATGTGTATACAGATCATTACCTTAATATAGAAGGCCCTAATCCGTAAATTTAAAATCGAAATTTGTTTGGCTAATTGAGATATATGAGCAAACCTTTAATCAAAAAAAACGAAAATCTGGGCTCTTAAAAAATACGAGTTAGCGCCTTTCAATGCTAAGGTAACGATATGTATATGCAAATGTATATATTTACTCATTTAAAAAAAATTATAACATATGTATGTACGTCTGTATATAAAAAATTTATAAAGTTTGCAGCAGTGAACAAACCTCAATAGCACACAGCTAATCCCTGTTTGTAGGTCTGGTAAGTCCATGTCTTACTCCAAATAAAAAAAAAAATCCGGTATTTTTTACTGTTTTTTTTTAATTAATCAGCTGATGCTACATTACTACTTACCTTATGTGGATATTAGATGTACCTTAACAATAGCATTAGGGTAGACATATCAACAGATGTCAATTAGCTAGCAATGTGATCAAGCCTAATCATTGAAATCGTTACAAAAGCCTTTTGAAAAAAATTCATATGTATATGTTTTTTTTTTATATAAATATGTATTAAAAAACAAATAAATACGTACATATGTACCGAAATACAATGCATGCGTTAAACAAAATAACAAATTGCAATGACCCTAATGAAAATGAATGTTTAGTATTTCAACAGCATTCGTGTGACACGCTAAACGAATAATAACTAAAAAAAGATACTAATAAAACTGGCAATAAAAACGAGTCACAAATTGAATTTGTAAGAAGCCATATTTGTATGCAACTATTAACATCAATATCGATATACACACATACATATGTATGTATGCATAGAGCCATACATACATTGTTCCACAACCTCCCCATCCTAAAGAAGTTATTTCACGGACTTTATAATATGAAACCTGCAGTAATGTTTTATCTTCAACACGTGAAAAAGTTGTTTTCCTAAAACAGGTTTTAAATTTTAACTAGAGCTGAAATATAAACGTATGCCAACGAGCCGGTTTCAAAACGAAATTAAATGTGTGACATCATGTACATGTATGGGTAGTAGTAGTGGATCTTGAACGTATGTATGCATCTTTTAACTGGCAACAAAAAATTTAGCAAAACTTTTAAAAGCTACAAAAAAACCCCAAGAAAAACCTGTATAATTACAGAAAAACAACACAGACATACTTATGCACATCGCACTCGTAACATTAAAGTGACTTAACTCAAAATTTTCATATTTTGGGTTCACATATGAATATGCTCTAATTGTAGACCTTGTGGACAATGCACTTGTTTATCTATAAGGGAAAAGTGTATGTTGAAAAAACATAGTTATTTAATTTCTGTATTTCAATTGTAGAAAATAACTGTAAAGCTTAACAATCATTTATCAAATACAATAAAATTTAATTTTGAAACTATTTTTTTTATTTCAGTCAAAAACCATTTTTTTCAGTTGCTATAAATTTAAAATTTTAAGTTAAGTCACTTTTTAACTATGTGTGCGATATGTACATTTTAGGTATATTGTTTTATTTATTAAACTTAAACTTCAACCACATTTGTCACATATTTGCCATTTTGAAAGGGTGTTTTAAAGGCGTATATTGTCAAGAAATAAAATTAAAATTTCCAAAAGGAATTATAGCAATTTTTAAGATGTATGTTTAGACATATAAAAAACTGAATAAAATCTGAAATAACTGAAAAAACTGAATAAAACTGAAATAAATCTTTTGAGCTTGGGAAATATATTATTTTTATTTCTAAAGGAAATTCTATTTCCAATTACATACATGTATCATATAAGGGACTGACGATAAAATTAATGTTCAAATTTTCCAAGAAACAATATTAAACTAGATTTTTTTAAATCCAGTACTTTAACATTCTTTTTCATGTTTGTATTTAGATATGTTCTTATATGTATGTATGCATGTGTGTGTGGTCCTAAAATTTTGAAGCGTGAAGTTACTGAACTTTTATTGACTTAAGTTTGTTTAAAATTAAAACCACTGTTGGTACCTATTTTGTATTATATTGTATTAATGAATTTATTTATATTCTTATCGCTTAAATATGACTAAAGAATACACTAAAACATTCTTATAGACATACATATGTATGTATGTAATCTTATCTTATCAAAACGAAAAGTTTAACTGATAACTTTCTTATCGCTTTCGGCAGATAACCGACTATCTTCAACTAATTTCAATGTGTTACTTAAAGTAAAAAGTACATATGTACGTACATACATATATTTAACCACAATGATTATATACGAATTCTATTTGTATTTTTATTTTTATTTTTTTTTTTAAAACAAAGCTTTATTTAAAGGAGTCAGACTTTTAGTTTAAGGCACAAAGTAAAACGAACGTCTACATAGACATACATAAATATATAAATTTATATAAATAAACGTATGTATTTTTTAATTTCTTAAAAATTAATTGCTTTATATTTTTAAATATATATATTTGTTTGTTTGTTTTCTTATTTGAATCTAAAAAAAATATATAAACAAAATTTGCAACGTGCTATTCAGAACTAAAGGAGAAGAAAAGTATTATTTGGCCTGCAAAGGTCACTTGATACGAATTTACTTTGATAAGTACATACCTACGTATAAGTAATTTGAAATTGAGTTAAAATCTTTTCGAAGAAATCTTTTTTTCTGTTCATAAGAGACAGAATTAAAGGACTTGCACACATAAAACGATCAAAAAAATTTATCCTGGGGTGTTTGTTATCTTATCAATTTTTTGTTGTGCTATACGACAAGATAACTTTGGCGCGACGATATGTATACACACGTTTAGACATATGTTACTTTTCAATCATATAACAATTTATTAAAAGGTATATTTATATACATGCACACATACATACATACACATAAAGGTACATATGTATGTGCACGAATGCACCACCTAAATGCTTATATATGATAAGAATTTTTGCTGATTAAACTTTTATAGTTAACTTTGTTTAATTTTTTAATTGAACTGATAACGAGAAATCTTATCAAAACAGTTGGTAATGTCCTATAAATTTGTTTAATGTTTTTTTTTTTTAATAAAACAGAGTACTAAAGTTCGACCTTTTAAAAAATCCGGTTGAAAATATTTAGAGAATTTTAAGTCGATTGTGGTATGTATGGTATGTATGTATGTATGTATGAATGTATGTATGTACGTATGTGTGTATGTATGTATAAAAGTCCATACACATGTTTATCCTTAAATTCGGTTTAGTAATTTTGCCAGACAAGTAGACAAAGCTTGAACTTGAAACCATTTAGATTTTAACCAAAAACAAAACATTTAACCTGTGGATGCTGATTTTTTCAATAGAAACTCTTATTCTATAGAAAGTAGAAAGACA
This sequence comes from Melanophora roralis, assembly GCA_963583895.1. Lineage (NCBI taxonomy): Eukaryota > Metazoa > Arthropoda > Insecta > Diptera > Rhinophoridae > Melanophora > Melanophora roralis. The sequence goes on along the minus strand of OY757190.1, from coordinate 96,205,785 downwards.
AGATGCCAACGTTATTCACTTTTCTTATCGCTCGACTTAAAAATAAATAAATAAAATATTGTTGAGCTTATTTTTAAATCAACTAAACAACTGTTTTGTTATTAAGGACAGTACAATACCAATTAACAGAAGCTTTGTATGTATGTATGTGTAGGTATATGTATGTTTAATATTTATTACTTTAGAATTGTCAGGAGTATCAAATTAAACTTTAAAAAATATACCATAAAACATGGCTATATATGTAGGTATTAGTAGATAAGTATAAGTAAATACCTACAAACTATGGAACAAATAGGTACTATCTTTTATTGTATTTAACACGAGTACAAATATTTAGTTTAATATATAATTGTTGTTTTGAAGTTAAAAACTTTTAATATCCCAGCAAAAAAAACATGCTAAAGAAAGAGTAAATGCATGTTGGCTACTGATATTGCGGTAAAACTCGGGTGAAATTAGCATACATAAGTGTGTCACTAGTGAGCATGGGTTTACATTAAGAAAATTGAAAAATTTCTTTATCTGCAAAAAATAGAGTTTAAAAGAAAAAAAAAATACCAAACTAGAGATTCACAACAGCATTTAATTTAATTTTCAACGCATTCGAATATTTTAAATTTGGTTCAAAATTGAAATGCATTTAAAATGCATTTTCAGAAATAAATTTAAAGGATATCAGGAAAATACGACTTGATTTACTTTATTTTGTTTTTGCTGGGATGCTAGTACGTTTGTATAAATGTACATACACATGCATTTGTATATGTGAAATATTTATCTTTTTTAAACAGATAAAGAAACTATTTCGCCATGTTTAACACTTTATCTATATCGTCAACGGCCTTGCAAACGTGTAAAGTTATTATCAGAGAAGATAAAAATGTTTTTTTTTTCGCAACTTCTTACGGCAATTTATTCAGATAAGTGATAAGGGTATATGTAGGTTTGCCATTTCGTCTATAGCTTCTTCAATAGCCATCTGCTACCCCATTATGTATATATTTTCTTAGTCCTTATAGATTAGCGATGTTTGTCTTTCCGTCTGTCCGTGTTATGGTTGAAATCAGCATTTTTAAGCCCTCCAAAGTCCCATAGACCCTTAAATGGTATCAAACTATCAGAAATAAATATCTGCGATAAAATCGCTATCATAATCCAGCAAAATCGTGTCATAGCTGACAGAGATATAAGCCAGCAACCAAACTTTGTACCTACATACAATGTAGGGGTTCAATTAATATGGGCCTGTTAGGGAATGCATTACTGCGCTGCATCACGAGTGAAAACTTTTAAAAAAACCGAAAAAAGCTTTGAAAAAGATTAATAATGCTGCACTGGCAACTATTTTTTTTTTATCAAAAAAACATTTTTGAGGCAAATGAGTGAATTTAAACATGCTTTTTGTCGCTACTTTAAAATTCATGATGCAGCGCAGTGATCCATTTCCGAACAGGCTCTATGTAACCTTAAAACATTTCTAAATAAATTATAACGTTGTAAAGCTTTACTTTTTTCAATTTTTTTTGTATAAAATCAAGGAAAAACTTTTCGTTAAAAAATTAAATTTTTGGGTTACTTTAAATTATTTTCTATCATTTTACCATTTGGGTTTGTAATTTTCTTATGGCTATTAAAACATCAGTGCAAAACGATAAGCAAAGCTTCTTGGCTAAAATTTTAATTGTTTTATATGATAAACACGTTCCTTATAGTGCTTGCTGTTACATGTTGAAGAAGATGCCAGGATTGAATTTTAATTAGCTTTGGCAGTTTCAAAAACATTAAACTTTTAAATATGTTATTCTAATCATTACTTTTGTAATTTTTAGTGTATAGGTATTTGTATGTATGTACATATATCGTTATCTTAATATAGAAAGGCCCTAACTCATAATTTTTTATAAGCCCTGAATTTTGTTTATTTCGATATATGGTCTGTTCATATATTATAATCAGCCATAAAACCTCGACTTAAAAAAAAAGAGTTATGGCTTTTCCATATTAAGGTAACGATATGTACTTGTGTGTCTACAAAACGTTTTTTTTCGAACGTTTTACCAAGGCTATGTTATGTTTCAACTTTAAAATTTTATTCAAGTTATTTTTACTGGCACTGTTTATTCAGATGTATCAATCTATGTACATACGTTTGGATGTATGAACATATCACGCACCTAGTACAAAAGTGACTCAAATCAAAATTTTTATCTAGAGGCTTATACCTATGCCTAAACCATGTACAAAATACTTGTTTAAAAATGGGTATTAAAAAAAACTTTTTTGATAATAATTTATACCTATGGGTTTTCTAATTTATAGTCCAAAGCTTTTGTTTTTTACTTATTTTTATTTCGGTTAAAAACAGTTTTTATTCGATTTTTTAAAAAAATAAAATTTGGAGTTAAGTTACTTTTGACCTAAGTTGGTGTGCCATACATATGTATGTATGTACATTCATACATATGAAAATGTTTATTTTAAATCCATACGTGCAAAAACTCATATGCACATATCGCATACTAAATCAAAAACAATCACAACTCAAAAATTTAACTGAATAAAATATGTACATATCGCTCATTTGCTTTATACCTACTGTTTACCTACATATGTATGTATAAATTTCATCTTTAAATGTACTTATTGTAATTAAATAATGTATAAGTAATTTTGCCGCTATTTCGAATGCATTCGTTTGTATTTCCATCGCTTTACACACAAATACATACACACACTTTGAAAAATTGTAAATAAGCAAAAAAAAAACGGAGACAAGCCTTGCAATAACAAAAAATTCGTGATTTGTTTAAATGTTTTGCTGCTTCTTTTAGTATTAACGGTTGGTGTGGTTTTTAATGTTTTGCCCCCCAACAATGTTTTACAAAAGATTATGCCTTGCGCATGATTTCCTGTTAGATGGCGAATACATTACACTTAAATGGCTGTCAAATCTGTTTAATATGAGCAAACTACAATTTGTTCAAAAAATTTATGTTTTCCGTTAAAGCTATGTAGCAACCCTACAATTTAAAGCTTTAGCAAAGAAAAACAACAATAACATAATTGTACGTCTTGGCGAGACAAATTCATGCCTAAACAAACGTGAAAACTTAAAAATTTTTATACCGATTTTTTTATATATGTAGGTATGTACTGAGTTTGATGTTTGTCTAGGCATGGATTTGTCTCGTCAAAACGTACAATTAGAGGCAGAACACAAGCAAGAAAACCACAAGCCATAAACACAAATTGTTAGCCCATAGAGAAACAGTATGCGTGAGTGAAAAATTTCCCAGCGACGAAGTTTTGGAGGCCTTTACTAATCAGGCCTTCTATAAGATCTTTCTTTTAGATTTAGTACTCATGCTCGTTTGCCTTATAAATAGAAAGCCTACCTACTCCCATTCATATATATGTACATACATATGTACATACTATTTGTGTACGTACTGCGTTAGAGGCAACAACAACAATAACAAACAAAAATTCACATTCCAAAGAAGAAACAACATTCACAAAAACCTCATATGAACCTGTAAAAATGCAAAAAAAAATTAATTGTATAAAATAATTTTCTTAATTTTTTTATTTACCGGCTTAAATATTTATCAATTTAACAAAGAAAAGCTTCAGTCAGACCTACTAAGAAAGGTACATATTAATCGGGCCTTCGCAGAAAGTTTCAAATTTTTGCTTCTGATGTCGCAATCTTTTTTATCATTCTTGTTGTTCTCCTTTCAGTGAAAAACAACAAATCGTCAAAATATACTAAATACATACGAATTTGCAAAAACAAAATGGGTTCATGCATTTGTAGGTACTATTAGGTGTATAAATGTGTATGAACAAACTGAACTTGTGCATGCTTGCATGCCAACCACAACAAAACAAACAAAAAAACAACAAAACATCGCCATCATTAATGTTTAGTGCCAATTTATAAAAATGACGTAGCACAGTGCTTGTTGAATGAAAAGTTGATGTGTGCAAAACACATACACACAAACACACACACATACATACATACATACCTACATACATACATACATACACACATACATACATACACACGTACATATATATACATACTTACATACCACACATTTAATCAAAAACAGTCAAAACTCAAAATTCCTCAGAATCTTTTCTACTTTCCTAAATCAGTTCCCAGTTTAAATCGTTAAGGTTCAATTATATATAACTTACCATAACGCCATAACCGTTGCCATAAAACCAAAACTAAATTGGTTTCTATGGTTATGGATTAATGATAAGTCATCTATAACCAAATATGTACAGTGTTGCCCATAAGTTCGGTTCGAACAGCTGTTTTCTGTGGCGATGGCTAAGTCCATTTGCATTTTACTAAACGTCATTCTAAGGCAACTCTTTAAATGTTGGACTTTATTTGGTTGTCCAGCTACCACTATCCAGGCTTTTTGAAGCAAAAAAGAAGTCTCTCATAAAAAATGATTTTAAGTTATGCCTGTTCATTAGTTAGTGTGCGATATGTACATAAGTATCAACGTGTGTATGCGAGTTTATTTTTGACTCGTCAAATGGCGCACGAAAATGTCATCGACAAAAAAATTGTCTAAAGACATTTAAATGGTTTAAAAGAAATAAAAAAATTATAAAGATAAAAATAAAAAACACTACTTATGTGAATATTTAACTCATGTAGGTTTATCAACTTTTTTTGAATCGAAACTGAAATGTCGGTAGAAAAAGGTACCCTATCCTTGACTCTTCTGAATGAATTTGTAATGTGTCGCGTGTCTGACTCATTTTTATTTCATTTTTGATGGGAATCACATTTTGAGCATATGGATGAATTATGATCGCACAGACTTTATTAATTTTGTTTCTGTTTTATAAAAACATTGGCTTTTGAAGCATTTGCAGGATTCACCTTCGAATCCTTTTTAAGGCATGTGGGCCTAATTAATTAAATTAATTTAAGAGTCTCTAATAATATTTTAATTTTCTTTTTATATCAAACAAAATTATCGCAAAAACAAAATACCAAAAAAAAATTTTTCACTAAAAATAAATCTCTATTATTTTGAGTTAAATTCTTGCAAAATTGCTTGTCTAAATTTACAACTTACAACAGACTTTGGTGTGCTTTAGAAAACATTTATAAATTTAAGGAAATTCATACTTGTTTCTTCACCATCCCCGGTCTGGCGTTTTACATTTATTTTTGTTTTGTTTTGTATTTATTTATTTGTTTTGTTTATTTTTGTTAAAAATTTTGTTTAATCATAACAATTTCCAGATGTAGATATATTTTAATGTTTATATTCATTCTTTTAAATGTATACATATGTACGTACAAACAATCATACACACATGCACATATACATTCCTATTTATATAGTACCCAGTCAGCATTAAGCGATTATTTTAATCGTGTAGTAGAGTCAAAAAATACTGAATATGGTAGAAAATTCTAACGTTGTATGTATGTTTTTAAGAGTGCCTTATGGTTTGTAAACATACAGGTATATATACATACATATCCCAACAAACCAAAACTTTATACCTAGTAATAGCTTATACCAAGTATATTAATATAAGCATCAAGCTTAATAATTTCTTGCGAAAGTTTTTGTAAAAGGATTGTTTAAAATTATTTAATTAAGAAAACTGATCCCTTGTTAAAATATTGGTATTTAGGGCTAATAAAAAGTTTAGAAGTCTAAGGATATAACAAGCTTACATATAAATATTTTTCTAATTATATAATTGAAATAATCTTTAACTGGTAATACTTTTGTACGCTTGTGGCATAAAATTTCATTTGCTTCACCTCGAAAACTTTGTTAAAATTTATAAGGCTTTCTTTTTTAACGAAATTTGCTACCTTTTTAACTTAATTCTCTTATTGGCTTTTGAAACTTAACTATTTAAACAAATAGGTTAGACTGAAGCAGTTTGCAAACAATACGCGCATGTGCGCCATAAAACGAAACATCATTTTAATATTTAAAATACACTTTTAAAATTATAATAGGTATAAGTCGTTTACAATTGTGCTCAAAGTAGCCTCTATTGACTAATATTGTTCTTCTTTCTATCTCAAAACTGATGTTGTTTATTTTGTTAATGGCGATGCCAAAGACTAGAAAATCGTTGACTATTTCAAGGTCGTAGTTTTTCAATTTCCACTGTCGTTTCAAGTCTATTGGACGTTTTGTGTTGATATCATCAACCTGGTTTTATCTGCATTTACCAGGGACCAAGATAGGTCTAAGCTTTGTCAATTTAAACACAACCAGAGCCATGTTTTGGTATCCAGCTTCTCCTTCGCCACCATTTACTTAAGTAAGCAAATACATAATATAAATGTTTATAAACAATTTTATAAAATGTTTTATGACAAGCTTATTCTATTATATTTTGCTTCAAAAATGGTTGTTGGGATGTATGTACATATATCTGTATGTATGTTTATACATACATACGTATGTATTCATGTAGAAACCTATAAAAGCAAATAAAAAATATAAACAAAACAAACAATTTAGTCGCAGTAAATACGAAAATATTAATACAAAAGTATGTACCCTTCAAGCAATTTCTATTCAAAATGGCAATTATTCGATACAAAAGGAAGTTTAAACTCATCGAATATGATATAAATTTTTTATCTAAAAAGTGTCCCCGTTCGGGAAAAAAACGTTCCACTACTGTAAAACTTACTTAAGGTTGAGTTTCAGTTTCAAAATTTCCATTTTTACCAAAAAATATATGTATGTACGTACACAAGTATGTATACTTATATGTTAATATGTACATAATTATATATTCTAGGTACTTATGTACAGTTTACTGTATTACATAGTTATTACTAAAGAGCTTAAGTCTAAAATTTCAATTTGCCACTTATAACTCTCTGTGTGTTGTTGTATTTTGCTTATGTTTTTCTTGTATAACACTTTAATAACTTCTTCTCGTCCTCGGGGTTGTTATACTCTGTATGTGTAATTGTAGTATTTCCAACATTACCACATCCGGCTGTTTCGCTAGGCAATTCAACGCCACCGGCTTTAACAACATCTCAGCCACAGTCAATAGCACCACCACCTATGCCACAATTAACGGCAACAGCCACCTCAGTAACCCATTTAACACAAAGTCCAATGGCTAATTTAATGTCAATTACAGAGACATTGCCACCGGGAAGTCCACGTAACGGGCCAAGTCCACCCGGACCACCACCACCTCGAACTGCATCAAGGGGCAGTCAACATTCGCCAAACAGTTCGGGTAAGTAAGCCTTAATAAAAAAAAACAAACATATACAGATAAATTTAATATTTAAATTGCACTGTTTTTAATTATTGAATCAGGTTCGTCATCTGGACGACGCTCGTCAGGTTCACGTCATGTTTCCAGTACAACTGTAACTAGTTCCGAAGTACAGGCCAATCAATCAGCAAACGCTCCACCAGTGGGTCCAGGAGGGCCAGTGAATAATGTGGGTGTTTGCAATGTAGCAGCACCAGGATCTCTGCCGTCACAAGCAGCTGGGTCTGAGGGGCAAGTGACTGGACCTAGCGGTGTCAGTGTCCCAGGTCAACCACCTACTGGTCTAAGTAATGCAGGCACAGCACCGGCTGGCACCACAGCTCCACTTCCGCCCAATACCGCTCAAAACACCACTCTTAAGTGCACGCTCTGCCAAGAACGTCTTGAAGATACACACTTTGTGCAATGTCCTTCCGTAAACCATCACAAATTCTGCTTCCCTTGCAGCCGTGAAAGTATAAAGCGTCAAAATGTAAGTTTAAAAAAGATTTTGTTTTTTTCTTTACTCCCACCACATGCGTGGCCTTTGAATCATTTTCTTCGCCGATTAAAACCAAGTTCGTCCCTCTGTCCGTCTGGCTGGGGCTCCAAGTATTCCTGTGATCAAAGTATAGATCACATTTTTGAAATTATTTTGTCGAAATTCGGTACCGAAAAATGGTTTGGCATACGAACCAAGTCTATTTTTTATGGGGACGACCGGTCCATTTTCTGATATAGCCTTTTGAGGTTTTATATATATTACCCTATCTTTACAAAATTTTGTATATATATGATTAACTTTGTGAATATAATCGGTTAATTTTTTCGGAACAGCCTCCATACAAATGTCCTCGCGGAAGAAACGTTTTGGGCTATAACTGACTCAAACATTACTCTTTCTTCACAAAATTTTTACATATATGGCTGGTAAAGTGTTCATTTACATTTTTTAGAAGTTATTTTGAGAACTTTTATTTTACTCCCTTGTTGCAAGTATTTACTGATACTATTATTGACCATATTATGTTAATTCTACTAACGAAAGTTACCTTAACCCTCGTGCACTTTGTGCATATGGTAGTACTTTATTTAAAATATATTGTGGTGTAGGATATTATATAGTCAGGCTTGACCGTTTAAAACTTTCTTATGTGTTTTTATTTTTTTTAATGTTTTAAAACTGATAAAAAAAAAATTTTTTGTCTTTTTAACAGGGTCTGGGCAACGAAGTGTATTGTCCTAGCGGTGATCGTTGTCCTTTAGCAAATTCAACAATACCTTGGGCATTTATGCAAGGCGAAATCACGACCATTCTAGGAGAAGAAGTTAAGGTTAAAAAGGAACGTGAATCTTAATGTCCATTTTACTGCAAAAAGCTGAGGCGAGCTTTGGAAAAATATTGAAAAATTCCTGCGGTTAAAGGAATTTCAATCACAATCAACAATCATAATATTAAAAGAAAGAAGCGCAATTTGAGAGTTTAACGATAAACTTAAAAAACAATTTGTAACATAATTTAATTATGTTGCCAACATATCGAAACTCTTACATATAGTATATATTCAGTCAAAATCTAATAATTTGTTTCCCTTGCGGTAAAGAAATTACAAAACGATAATAAAAAAAAATATAAAAAAGAGTTCCAGCTAAAAAAAAAATTTTAAAAATACTTACATAACAATGTTTTGCAATCTAAACCACAGATTTTTTGTAACGTTTGTAAAATCTATATTTGAATTGGAAAAGAATATTTGTAGAGCAAATTTTTCTTATTAAAAGCAGATTTCTGTTAACCGGCCGCCTGGGTCGGCTGCAAAGAAATCTTTGTTGTAAATAGTTAATTAAAATAAAACATAGAATATATAATAATAATTATGCTTAGAGTTATATAATTTTAAAATAATGATAAATAATAATAATAAATAACAAAAAATATACAGTGTGCGACAAAACATACGCACGAACTTCTGTTAAGTAGAATAAGTCTCAAAAACAAAAGCAAACACATTTGGATTTGGACCTATTTATTTTTTTTTATAAAGTTAATAACCTAAATTCAATAAAATATAAGAACAACAAGTGAAAATTCTTATAAAACTTAAAAAATTTCATATTATACAATAAAAACAGCTTTTTGTATGCGACAAAACATATGCACGTCTTTAGGAAACTCAAAAAAATATTAATATTTAGTTGAGTAGCCATTATTTTTTAAAACTTCTTCACATCTTCGTGACATGGACTCAATTAGGTTTGATAAAATTTTTCCAGAAATTTCATTCCAAGCAACTTCCACCTGGCGGAAATGTTCATCCCTATTTCCGGAATTATCGCGGTTTATTTTACGATCTACAATATCCCATAGATTTTCTATGGGATTGAGATCTGGCGATTGCGCTGGCCATTTAAAAACATTTATTTTATTAACCTTAAACCACTGTTTGTTGCATTTAGCCGTGTGTTTAGGATCGTTGTGTTGTTGATACCTCCACTTAAGCGGCATTTCCCCCTCTGCATGTGGTAGCATTATGTTTTGTAGAATATCCTTGTAAACGAATCGATCCATTACACCATTTATTTTATGAATTGGTCCGATTCTATGGCCAGAAAAACATCCCCAGACCAATACATTTCCTCCTCCATGTTTTACCGTACCTTAGGTATATCGAGGGTTAAGGCGTTGTCCTTTTGGTCTACGTACCAGCCTAATTCCATCAGAACTTTTAAGATTGAACTTAGACTCATCAGAGAAGAGTACGGGTTTCCATTGGGTTGTGGTCCAGTTGATGTGCTCCTTTGAAAATTCGATTGTGGCTAATCTGTTTTTAGCAGAAATAAATGGTTTTTTTGCACTTCTATATAATTTTTATCCACATTCAACAGATCGTCTTTGGATGGATCTAATCGAGACATTTAAGTTTAACTGACTTGCAATAGATCTTGCTGAGGTAAATGGATCCTTTTTATTAAGCGCAGTATTGCCTGGTCGTTCCGTTTGCTGATTTTCCGGGGTCTACCACCTCTGTGTACGGTTGCCAACTATCCTGACGAACGGAAACGGCTTGCAGTGCGAAAAATGACACTGTGGTGAAATCAAAATTTATTTGCAATCGACGTTACTGATTCCCCTTTATTATAATCATTAATAATTTTTTCTTTTAAATGATCGGAATATTTGCTGTAAGCCATTCCTTTATTAAAATATTGCAAACTATGACCGATGACTTTGAAAGAATATAAATATTAATAAACACGTGCAAAATGTTTCAAATTATTCCGTTTATATCTAAAAAATTGTGCATCTCATTTAACGGTTCTTTTTGTTAGTAATTTGTTAGAAAAAATGAAGAACATAAATTTCAACTACTTCGTGCATTTGTTTTGTCGCATGTAAAATAGCGGTTTTGTAAGTTTATTATTAATTTTTTTTTGTTAAACATTTTTTTTCTTTATGTTTGTCTTGTATTAGTAAGAGGACTCTATTATCATTACAAAAAAATAACAAAAGTAAAAATACGAATGAAATTTTCTACATTATAAAGATATCTGATTGTAAGTACAATCTCGTGCATATGTTTTGTCGCATACTGTATATTAAAATAAATAAACAAAAAAATTAAAAAAAAAAATATAAGAATATGTAGAACTAACTAATTTATATCTATTTGTATATGTATGTATGTATTTATTTATATAAAAATATTATGTATTATTGCGTACGTATTCGTTAGTTGTATGAAAAACTATATGTAAAATTCAACATATTGTATGTATGACAGACATACAGACAGACAAACACAAAATATGTTCTAATATCAACAATCACCTTTGTTTAATAATAATTAATTAATAAATGTGACTATAAATTTGTGAATTAATAGTATATATACACACTACATATATAAGTTATGTTTATAAACATGCAGATCTATGTATGTTTGTATGAAGGGTTCATAATGTAAACGTTTAAAATTGTATGAACATAAAATTAACATACATTTATCCTTTTTCTACGGTTAGTAGTGTGAAAACTTTGTATGATAGAGCAATAATAATATGAAACATAAAAAATTTAACTGTTGCAACAACAATTGGTCTTAAGTAATACATATGTACGCATATATGTTTGTAGTCAATGAAATAGTTACCTACCAGAAACAAAAAAAAAGCAAAAACGTTTCTTTCAAATTATTTTCTTAATTATAAGGCCGACAATGTACATCAAACATATGCACTTGCATTTGTATGAATAATTTTGTATTTGTGTATTTTTGTAAATTGCCAGTTTTTATATATACTTTTTTTATTGCGTTTTTATAAGCAAATCATATGCATACATACATTCTTTTTAAAATCATAAACATATTGAATATTTTTGCATTTGTTTTGTAAAATCACACCGAATGATAATAAATCGTTTACTGTTCCTGTTTGCAAAAAAATAATTTTACAATCCCGCTTGGCCTGAGATTTGCCAAAAGGGAAGGTTCACTATTAGCAAAAAATTTTCGAAACAAAAACGTTTGTTTACTGTCTTTAGTTAAATAAATAAACGAATATTTGCAAGAGCGAACTATTTGCAAAGAATTCTCTTCACTAATTTGTAGCTGGCACAATAAAAAAAAGAATTGTTTTTCGCTGACTTCTCGCTAAATATATTGCAAAAGATTCGCTGTTGATACAACTGGCAAACCTTCGAGATCGAAATATTTGCTGCCACAAAATGAGCAACGGATGAATTAAATGAAATCTTTTTCGATTCGCTAATGATAACAGTTTTTGAATGTTTATCAGAGAAAACTTTGCCAACCGCTCGAAGATGATGAATGTTATTATCCAACGTTATTTTCAAGCGGGATACCAAATTTTGTACTTTGATTTTTGTAGTTGTAACTTTTTTTGTTTCAGTAGTAGCTAAAATCAAATACATATGTATACTCATATACATATGTAAATACTTAATGCACACACCCACATAAATAAACTCAACTGCATATGATTTTTAGCCCTAAGTCATAACTATCAACAGCCACCAATAAATTTGCAAAATTATATTTTATTAGGTTTTAATATACATACATACTTATAAATTATTTAAAACATTTTTTTTTTGCCAAGTTTTAATATACAAATCGGAACTATGTTCTAAATCATTTGAACCCCATATAAAATCCAATGACTACAATAAAAACTTGAATTCAATCTGAAAAGAGTAAAAAAATTAAATAAATATACATATGTACATACATTTAATCTAGAATATACTTACAAACATAATTAAACATAAAACTTTTGTTTTTATTTTAAAATTTTTTAAAATCGCGTAAGTACGTAAGTACTTATGTATTTATATAACCAATTTGACAACGTAAAAGTATTGTCATAAACAATTTTTTATTTATGCATAATTTCGCTATTAAAGAAAGGGTTTACAATGGGTTAACACTTGAGAGGATGTATCCAGATATGTATCTTTGAGGTATCAGATAACATTGCATTTCATAGAAATAATAGAAAATTAGCTTAAAAAATAAATTTTCTTTCCAAAATTAAGTTCATTTTTAAATAAATTTTTTTTAATTTATAATAAATAAATATTTTCTATTAATGTTAAAATTAGCTTTATTTTAAAAAAAGAAAGATGTTCAACCGATATTAGCAGAGTAGAGGCCATTTTCGAAACCAGCTACGGATTTTCAACAGTTTTCTTTAAGCGATAGTTGTATTTTTTGGCTTTAAGCATTACATATTTGACTTACATGTTATCCAGAAATGCAAACAGATTTTTTTTTTATTTATTTTAAAGTTAGGAGCTTAGATTTTTTCTTTGGTAAATATAAAATCATTAACAATTCAAATAAATGGTTGCATACATAGTTAGAGAGGTTGTTTTTACAAGGAAAGCAAATATTTTGAAAGAAATCTTTGAAGCCCATATCTACTTTTTTAAATTTTAAAGCATGGTCATCTTCGTTAAAGGTTTTCTTAGATATACTTTTAAGGCGTTTAAAAAATTATTTTACCAAAACAATAAAAAAAAAAGCAAAGAAAGCGATCTTAAGTACAACAATTATATGATTTTATATTATAAAACAGTTATTTTTTTATAGTTTTTTAAATATTCAACCAGTCATAAAAAACTTATATAAAATTAAAAAAAATTTTTTTGTGCAAGCCGAGGTACATGCTTAGATGCAAACAACACCAGCTAGTCAACTAAATTATGAGAAAAAGATAAACCTCTCTTCAACTAAAAAAATTTGTAAAATTAATTTTGAGATGCTAATCGATTTAATAAGTCATTAAAACAAACTTATTATCAGGGTTGTCATGGAAACCGATAGCTGTCGTAATCGTCTTTGAAAATGCCTTAAAGATATTTGAAAGTTATAAATTTGAGTACCGTGTTTTAATTTTTAAGTTAGAATTATGGTTTTAATTAAAGCTCCAAAGTTTTTAAAGCTTGCTTTTAAATCCGTTTCCATGACAACCCCGTATGTTAAAGTTATAACAAGGTACATTAATACAGATAGTGTTGACACAGCTGATAATTAATTCATCTTAAAATTTTGCTAAGGTAAATGTCAAAATTATTTCTAATGTTTTATTTAAAAAATTTTTTTGGACTTTAATGCGAAGGACGAATTTGCTAAGTTTGCCTTAATCCTGTCTTAATGTACCTTGTTGTTGTAAGGAAAAAAAAACACACAGACAAAGGCAGGGGCCAAATCATCGCTTTCAAATCGAATCGAAATTTTACTCTATCGACCGAGTTATCAATGCTTTAAATATAAGAATTCTAATAAAATTTTTTCTACATATTTTGATTCGAATCGAAAGCAACGATTTGGTCCCAGATTTATTAAAAAAGATAGATTTCGCTCTTTTGTAAAATACTAAAAAAAATGTTAAAACGAACTTAGCATTTTTTAATTAGAATTTTTTAATTTGTAATAAAATATTATTCGGATAATCAATTATATAGAACAAAACCTTCTCTAGAATAATTGTGAAATAAATTTTTAATAAACATAAAGTAATTTTTAAAATGAAAAAAAATTGGTGTTTAACGTTTAAACATCCGCAATAAATTATTAATTAACTCTTAATAAATAACAACAAAAAAGAAATAATTAGAAATATTATGACTATTTGAAAATAAAAATAAATACACGTGACTTACAGCCTGCAAAAGTGCCAAAGTTACATTTTTTTAACAAACACTTTTAATTTAATTTGTTAAAATAACAATTTTTAATTGTGGCATCATTGCAGACGGTGAGAAATGTGACGATATATGATATGCCAAACAAAAAATTGAAAAACTTGATATTCATTTCTGTGTGTTTTATTTTTATATTTGGTAACAGATTTTGTTACAAGTATATTTTTCGGCACATAAAAAGGTAAGTTTTAAATTAAAAAAAAATTAAGACATAATAAATACACATTAAATCGAATCGAATACAAGAGCAACCTCCCCAGATGATACATATGTATGTATGTACGTATCGCTAACTTACTAATCAAGGTTTTAAGTCCGTTAAAAATTTCTGCAATATTAATTTGTGACCTAGGTATAAAGTACATATACTCTCGATTCTTATGGATAGAAAAATCCATTTAATCATGCCCGTCTTTTCATCTGTTGAAATCAAGCTTCCGTGCCAAATCATTACATATATTTTCAGACAGAAATCCATTTAAAATCAGCATGATTGTTTCTCTACTAGCCGAGATAAAGAGTGGGCCATTTTAAAATGCAATAAAACAAAAACCGTTTGAATTTTGCAGGACATTCTTTCCTTATCACCAAGAGAGAAAATCGCTACTAGTTTATATCAACATATGTACATATGTATGAATTATTATAAATTATATAGGAACTAAGCATTTGTGTACACTAACAAATATATATCAGTTTATCAAGGAATTTTACAGTTAAAGTTTTTTTTGTCGATCTGTTTAATTTCATTAGGGTTTTAGTTTACAAGCCTTCAAATAAATTCCTAATTTTAAGTTAATAAACAATACATATTGAAATAAGGGATTAACAAAAATTCTCTAAGCCAGTACTGGCTTTTTAGTGATTTTAATTATGTACTTCAACTTTTACAATTAGCCAGTATTATTTTTAATATATAGGTACATATTTTTAAACATTTTTACTAAGTTTTGAATTATAGGTATATTTATACATTTCAAAAAGTTTAAATTTTTTTAGTTTCCTAATTTTTTGGTTCCTAATTATATGTTGTAAGAAAATCCTATTTCATTTTAATTATTATATGTTTATTAAGGGCTATTTGACAAATATTCTATAGGAATAAAACCAGTGAAACCCTAATAACTGAGATGAACAAGTGATTCGTATAATTAGGTCAGAGAAAAGAGGTTTTTAAATTCAAAATAAGGTATAATGAACATATGTATTTCAAATAGTATTTTTTCTGAAAAGTAATAAATAGTTACAATCTGAAGACGGGACAGATTAACTAACTTTTAATTGTTATGTTAAAATTTTTATTATTGGTAGATATAAAATACTTACTTCACTTTCACATCTCTATTACATACTAATGTGGATATACATACATACATACATAATTGTGAATCTTTTTATTATAATTTTTTGTTTTAAACATAATTTATTAACAAATCTTTTTGCACTAGCAAGGGCGTATCGTTTTGCAATGGATTATCTTTCTCTTAGTGCTAAGTGGTTTTCGTATTTATTTTTCATTCAGCAAATTTCTTTAATTAATGGTAATTTACCAAATATTGTGATCATACTTACCGATGATCAAGATGTCACTTTAAATGGTCTATTGCCAATGCAAAAGGTCAAAAGTTTAATTGGTTCAGCAGGAGCTACATTTGGGAATGCCGTATGTAACTTACATATGTTAATATCCAAAGATTTTGACTAACTCGTTAACTTATGAAAATTCCATTTAGTTTACGACCTCTCCTCTGTGTTGCCCTTCCCGCGCAAGTTTGCTTTCCGGACAGTATGTACACAATCATCGTACTTGGAACAATTCTTTAGAAGGTGGTTGCAACAGTTTAAATTGGCAATTGAATGTAGAAATTAAAACTATAGCAACCGCCTTAAAAACAGCAGGTTATACAAACTTTTATGCTGGCAAATATTTAAATCAGTACAAGGGAGAAAAAGTTCCACCTGGATGGCATGAGTTTTATGGACTTCATGGCAATTCACGCTATTACAATTATACACTAAGAGAAAATGAAAGAAATGTCAGTTACAGCGACAAATATTTAACAGATTTATTGCGAGAAAAGATTTTAAATTTTCTTAACTCTGCCAGAATGCAATCACCATTTTTTGCCATGGTAGCGCCGCCAGCTCCTCACGCTCCCTATACACCAGCTGAACGTCATCGTAATGCTTTTAAAGGTTTAAAGGCCTTACGTACACCCAATTTTAATACTGTAGACAAAGGTACATATATATGTATGTATGCTTGTATTGCCACATATCTATATCTTTAAAATCTTTTATAGACAAACATTGGTTGCTATCGCAAGCCGAGACTATAAATAACAATACCTTACTTTTAATGGATACTTATTATCAAAAGCGATGGGAATCATTACTAGCTGTAGACGACTTGGTTGCCGATGTAGTGAATATGTTGGAACAAAAGGGGCAATTGGAAAACACTTATATTATCTATACATCCGATAATGGCTATCACATCGGCCAATTTGCCCAACCTTTTGATAAACGTCAACCTTATGAAACCGACATTAGAGTGCCATTACTTATAAGAGGTCCAAATATAGCGGCGGGAGTAAGAATATCAGCTCCCACAGCTTTAATCGATATATTCCCAACTATTTTAGAATGGTTGGGTTTACCTGCAGACCCTAAAATTGATGGACGGTCTATTAATGAGCTTTTGACTTATGCTCCAGGTCCCGTTGCAAATCAAAATCAGTTTTATAAACGCAGCCTTTTAGTGCAACATTTCGGTGAGGGTAATCTAAAAACCTATAAATCTGAATGCCCTTGGTCTCGGTCAGATCGACTGGCAGAATGTACTCTTGAGGCAGATTGTCACTGTCAAGATGCCTGGAATAATACATACACCTGTATACGTCAGATCAGCTATCAAATAAATTGTTTGTATTGTGAATTTCAAGATAACGAGGTAAGTTGATAAACAAGGTTTAAATTCATTCCTTTCTTTAAGTTTTTACTTTTTGGTTTACCAAGGATTTCGTGGAGTTTTACGATATCAGTACTGATCCCTATCAAATGTTTAATGTTATCAAAAAAATGCTACCAATCGAAAGAGCCCTTTACAGCTTGGCCCTTAAAAATTTGACAAAATGTATTGGTTCCTCCCAATGCAACGATGTTGTCTTGGTTTAATATACTTCGTATGTAGAAGTACTAAGAACTACGAAATATTTGCCGTCTGTTTAATTTTAATAATAGTTTAAGAAAAAAACACGAAAAAGTACAATGTAGAAATTTCATTAAAAATTATTCGGCACATTTAGGTAATAGAAAAATTAATGATTTTGTTTTTCCTTTATTAACACAAAGTTATTGTAATTCGATAAAATAGAATAAAATTAAGAAGGTAAGTCATTTTAACAAAGACATAAATTCATTTTTAAAATTAGGAAAAAAAAATGTTGAAAACTAGAAATTTGGAAATTTGCTTTTTTTTGCGATGATAAATTAAAGGTAATGTTGTTTTATGTGGTGTTAGGAAATTTATGAATGTATGTACTTCAAGTCATTGTTGGTATTACACTTATAATGTATCTTAAAAAGAACTATATTTTATGGGAGTTGCATTTCGTTAGATATGGGTTCAAACATCTAATCGGCGGCTGCATTCTCCTTGCTGGCAGTAATAGTTTTATCCTCATCGGACGAGGGCGTATGCCAAGTAAGTCGTTCTTCATAAAACTGTATAACAATTTGAGGACATCTGACATTGGCTTGTTTAGAGGGCACCAAATCAGCTTCGTCACTACCTTTCCACTTCATTAAAAACATAAGTTCGCCTGAAGAATCCGTAGCACCCAAAATTTTAGATGGTTCCAGCCCACGATCGAATCCCACTGTTTTTCTAGCGTCCTTTTCATCTTCAGCAGTCTTTCTTTTGGCTTTTACTTCATTGTTGGGTGCAGTCGAAGGTCGTTTCTTTACTTCGGCTGGGGGTGATTAAAATTTGTTTACAAAATTATGTACATGTTTAAAAAATAATGAAAATTGTTAACCTTTTTTCGGTTTTATTGACTCTTCATAAGCAGCAATCAAATCGGGACAATCAAGATTTTCTACCGGCTCCCATGTGTTTTCGCTGCGTGGATATCCCTTCCACTTAAGATAGTATTCAGTCTAAAATTCATAGTTTTTAATTACAAAAGAATATATGTATAATATATTATGCTAGCTCCTTACCTTGCCATTTATAATACGTTTATCCTCTATGCGTTCCACGGAATACTCGGCCTCAGGCTCAGGCTCGTTTACGATGTCGGCCATTTCGTTGTTTCTCTTGGATTTAAACAATATCTAGTGCTTGGTAAATTATTGCACGTCGGTTTTTCAACAAAATTGTCAAATGATTTACTTAAAATTTAAGAAACAAATTTTTAAATATGGGAAAGCATTATTAAAAGCAAACATTGGCAAGGTATGTATGCATATTCTAACCGGCAGAAGTTGTTTTTGCCGTACTTAAGCAAAATAAGTAAATTTTCTAATTTTTTTTTCGAAAATAAAAGTAACTTAAAAGTTGTGTTTAAAAATTTAATTACCTCTTTTATTAGATGTTTTATTTTATTGCAATTTAATTTTTAAGAAAACGCGAATTTTTCACTATGTAGAGATTTGAGCTTGTGTCTTCTTCTTTTTTTTATTTTCTCTTTTGTCGTTTCATTCGTTGGGCAAAACGAGCTGCCAGGTAGATCATGTTCGAATTTGAATGGAATAGTAAATGTATGTATGTTCTGAACCAAACTCCCAATTCGCTCTTTGTAAGAATATACGAGTGCTTATTTTCTTTTTCTTCTTTGAACTCTCATTGGCGTTCGCACGATTCAAGTGTAATTGCTTAACTTGTTTTGATTTTTTCATGAATACACACACACACTACTGTGTTTTTATACATTTTCTTATGTCCATTATATATAAGCAGCTGAATTGCAAGTACAAGAAAGTCTGTACTCTTTTAATTTTTCCTCAACTTGTTGTCTTAAGCCTAATCAGCTTATGCAAGAGTGCGCACGGGGACAAAGCAACGCTACCAGGAATAGATACTTTTGAGGCCACTTGATTCGCTTGCAATCCTAGGATCTGTATAAAGCCAAATACCTTACGCGGCGATGAACTCTATAACCCCCATCGGTGTAGCAAAATTGCAGCCCAATAAGCGCAGTTTGCTGCCACAGAGTGCCGGGCATTTGCAGAGAACATGCGCTGAGGTCTCATCCTTTACACCACAAAAAGTGCAGGTTGTGGTATGGGCCCTGCCGATTTTGTGCAGGACCCTTAGACCCCTCCTTACTAGAGGAAAAGAACCCTTCAACTTACTTCCAGAGAAAGTCAATAATCTCTTGGCCTGTAGCTGTCCCTGAGAGTAGCTTCCCACGAAAGTAGCTGACCATAATAGGGCCTTTTGCCCCGCAGTTAGCGAGACAGTCGGCACTTTCGCGGACACATGACCTGGCACCCATATTAGTGACATGTCGTTGAGCGCACCAAGCCTGTCCACGCACTTCTTAACCACCCAACCTGATATTCCTTCTCAGGTTCCAAGCACCCATAGGGCCAAGTGGTACGGTCGCAGATCTCCACGTCGAGGAGCCTAACAAAAATGCATCTCAGGAATCTCATCCCTTAATTCGAATTAAAAATGCAATCAGGTGTATATATCGAATACCAAATAAAAAACAGTCACAACTATAAATCGTTATATACAATGAGAATTTTCTTCTCGATTTTTAAAATCAAAGCTTTGATTTTATAATCAAATAAAATTCAACATTAAAGCAACACGTCTTAAAATAAAGTTTACTGGCATGCAAACGAAATGTTTGTAGGCCTTGAAAATATACAGTATCGTCGTTTTAGAAATTTTTGAATTACACAACAGGGGATGTGCGTAATAATTTTTTTAAATGTCCGCGCAAATTCTCTATTAACCCTTCGTTGCATGATTTAATTTCCTTGTAGATAAAAATTTTTTGGCATGTTATTTTTGTTATATGTAAAGTTTCTAAGGCAAAAATTAAATTTGGGCCGATTCTGAAATTTTCAGAAAAAGTTAGGAAACAATGCATATATGCAATTTCATGCAGCAAATCCATAAAAAAATAAATTTATTTCTTTTTATTTAAAAATAATTGATTTTATTAAAATAAACATATTTAATTCATTATAATTATATGTATTAATAATTTTTGGGAAAATTTTAAATTTATTCATTAAAAAGTACTTATTTTACTTTTGTTAAATATTTTTGTATCATAACCCGAATCAAGTTTTAGGAAAGAATCAAGTATTCGGAATATTATTCTACATGAAATTTTTTAAAACAGTTTCTTGACTTGTTAAAGCACAAGCTACTATTACACTTTTCACATTTAATGAAAGTATAAGCGTTACAACCCGGTAACTTGCACGTAATTCGATTATCTAACAATTTCGGCCAATGGTCTGTGTGCTCGAGTCGAACTTCATTTTGCGGGACTGGTAAACTTCTTTGATGTTTTCTCTAAATTTATAAAAGTAGAATTATTTAATTATGCACATGAAAAAACTACCATTTTATACCTTTGTAGCCAGATTTCTTGTAACATCGGAAGGCCTACCTCTAGAGGTTGATGTTTTTCCCATTTTACAAAGAGTTTCGCCCACTTTTAAACGAAAATCCGCCAAACTTTCCTTGACAACGTTGCCTTTTTTTGCTTCAACACGTTTATATAAAAGCCAAGCGTTGACCAAGGTTGTATCGATTAAGTGGTAAAAAAGGCGCAAATACCACTTCTTTGAGCGAATTTTTATTTTGTAAATGTAAATGAATCCAATAAATCAACCCCACCCATAAACTTGTTATATTCTGTTTGGGCAAGCAATGGTTGTTTTTCTTCCTAACTTTTTGTCAAATCTTTCAACTAGTCGTTCAGGATTCTTGCCACAATAGTTCGACATTAAGTTGACAATTTTGTTATCTCTCCAAGAAACAACGCATATGTCAACAGTTTCAACCATTGCAACGTATTCCCAGGATTCTCCCCGTGGCCTCTTCATCATAACTTTATCATCAAGAAATTTAAAGTTTGGAATTCTATTTCGGCGCACTGTTCCTAGTGAATAAATTCCGCGTTTAGCTAACGTAAGTATAAGTGGCAAAGAAGTATAAAAATTGTCAAAAAAAACTTTGTAATTCATTAGAGATGGAACATCCCGCAGTAGTCTTATGACAATATTTGAGCTAGAGCCTAAATCTGGTTCTTCAGGAAGTCTATTGACAGGATCATTCTCTTGGCCGGTATATATTTCGAAATTATAATTAAATCCAGATAATCCTGCTAGAACATACAGTTTGAATCCCCATTTGTGTGGTTTCATAGGGAGATATTGTTTCAGATATGACTTACATTTTGTAGAACATAGTTGTTCATCTACAGAAAGGCAGCTTTCATAGGGTACTGACTTAAATTTATCCACTAAGGCGTTTACCACAGGTCGGATTTTAAAAAGGCGGTCAAAACCTGGATCATTTTTTGGTTTCATTTCGTCATTATTATTGAAATGCAGCATTGATTTAATTCTTTCAAATTTGTTAAGAGACATAAATAGTATCCTGTATTAGTTCGTTTCCGATTATAGGTGTCCAGTATCGTCGGTTGTTTGGAATTTGAATAACAGACATCAAAATGCATATTCCAAGAAACTTTTGCAAATCGACGTCATCAATCGTTTCGCCTTTTTCTGGATTTTTTTGGCAAGCATACAAGTTTGATTGGTAGACAATAGACTTCGCAAGATCATCAGAAAAAAAGTATTTAAAATAACTACAAGGTCCGCTTAAATTTAAGAAACTTTCTGGCAGATCTTCATTGCCCTTAAAACTGGTGTTTTGATCAATATCAAAATCTTTTTGCTTCCAAATAATTTTTTCAAATCTTTCTTTAGAATACCGCAAATCACTAATTGGCCTGTCATCATTTATTACTTCTGTTGTATTATCCTCTACATTTAATGTCTCTTCTAAATTTTGATGCCGATTAAGGCTAAAATCAATATTAATATCTTCATCATCATCGTCAAAATATTCATCCTCACTTTCATCCCAATTTTCTATTATATTTTCAATTTCTTTATCAGTTAGTGCCCTATTAGGTTTTAATTGATTTGAATGCATAATATTGCATATGTGCAACATAATATCATATGTGCAATGGGGGTGAAAATCGGCGAAAACGCATGAAATTGCATATTTGATATAATAGGCCATAGCATAAGATAAAATATAATACACATAAAAAATGTTATAAAAAACTAATCAACATGACGCATATTTTCTAAAAAGTACTTACATTTCATAAAACTTGTTTTATGTTGAATAAAATTATAAAAAGAATAGCACAATTTTTTCACTAGTTAAAAGCAGTTTGATTTTTTTAATTTTTTTTCGTATATTATAAATGTTACAAGATAATATTCACAACTAATTATATGTGTTGACTTAAAAGAATCAGCTAAAAACAAAATAACGGTAAATTAAGAAACAGGATGGTTGCCAGATGAACGAGAAAGTAACATTGCATATGTGCAATGCCATGCAACGAAGGGTTAATGTAACAACATGGTACAAAATTAAAAACGTATATTTGTTTTCAGCAATATACATATATATATATGTTAAGATTTCGAACTATCATCCCGATCAGTATGGCATCATTTGTTATGTGTAAAAACGACCAGCTGCTCTGTATTACTTTTAGCCATGACATTTATCAATTTGCTAGGTAAGTCCTTTTCAATACGAGACTAACTCAAATCGTCAGCGAAAATTGCTTATTATATTGTAAGTTTTGTATAAATTTAAAAGAAATATATAAAATGTTAAAAATTTTGTGTAAAAAATGCCGGAATGTCGAATGTATGTGAGGGCATATGTAGATATAATGCAATAAAAAGAAACTATAAATAATTGCAAATTGTTCGGTGTGGCATTAGCCATGTTGGCTGCAAAATGTATATGCCAACATACCTAACCTCAAAAGTCATATCATCTATATGCACTAATAGTTTTTTTTGTTCTTAGAAAATTTAATTGAAAGTAAAAAGGAAATTCATCTCCATGTCTCGTTTCTTTGCTACCGGTTCTGACTCGGAATCTGAGTCTGGAGAAGAGGAAGTTCAGGCTCCAATTCATGGCAAAACTTCAGCATATGTAAGAAAATCACATATAATGTTTTATGTTTTGTTTAAAGTTTAAAATTTTGTGCAGCAATTTAGTGATGATGAGGAAGAGGTAAAACGTGTTGTTCGTTCAACCAAGGAAAAACGCTATGAAAATCTTACGGTTCTAATTAAGAATATACGAAACCACAAAAAAATTAAGGACATGTCAAGCATTCTAACAAGTTTTGAAGACCTTACAAAGGCCTATCAAAAGGCATTGCCGGTCATTTCAAAGGAAGAAAACGGAATTACACCTCGCTTTTATATCCGTTGTTTGGCTGAATTGGAGGATTTTATTAATGAAGTATGGGAAGACCGCGAGGGCCGTAAAAATCTTTCGAAAAATAATTTTAAATCTCTAGGTACTTTGCGCCAAAAAGTCCGTAAATACATAAAAGAGTTCGAGGATGACTTGACACGTTTCCGTGAGAATCCTGACCAAGAAAGTGAAGCTGAGGATGACGAAGCTGCGTACGATTCGGATAATGAAAAACCACATGTCATTGCTGAAGGTCCTCGCGACACAAAACAAGCCGTTGAACAAAAATCGTCTAAATCTGCTCCCGCAAAGTCATTAGTACAATATCAAGATGACTCGGACGATTCCATTGACTGGGATTCGGATACCGAATCAGAAACGGAATCATCTGACGACGACAATCAATATATGAATATTCGTGACCGATTTTTAAAAAAGGCAACTACCGGCAAAGAAGAAAAGGAGGATCGTGAAGACCGCAAGAAGGAAAAACGTACAAAGGAACCCAAAGCACGACGAAAACAAGAGGAAGCCGATGAGGATGGCGAATGGGAAATTGTAGTTAAAGGGCCAGTGGTTGAAAAACCAAAAATGTTTGATAAGGATGCTGAAATCGATGTTCCACTTGTATTGGCCAAATTGACGGAAATCATGTCAGCCCGTGGTAAAAAACGTACTGATCGGCGTATGCAAATTGATATGTTGTTTGAACTGCGCGACATAGCCGAACAACATTCACTTGGTGTACCGATTGCCATTAAAATCCACTTTAACATCATTTCCGCTATTTACGACTACAATCCAAAAATTTCGGAGCCCATGAAGTTGGAGCATTGGTCAAAACTGCTGGACGTCATGCAGAGCATGATGAAATTATTATTGGCAAATGATAATATCACCATGAATGAAAGTGTGTCTGAAGAAAATGAGGAGTTTATTACAGCTCCCTACCGTATACGCGGCTGTTCTTTGGCGGCCGCTGAACGTCTAGATGACGAGTTTACCAAGTTACTTAAGGAATGCGATCCACATTCTAACGATTATGTGGTACGTCTTAAGGACGAAGTGAACGTCACACGTATTATTGAGAGCGTCTTGCAATATTTCGAGAATACTGGCAACAACAATGAGCGTTGTCGAATTTACTTGCGCAAGATTGAACATCTCTACTACAAGTTTGATCCTGAGGTCCTTAAGCGTAAACGCGGTGAAATACCAGCCGACAGCACCACCTCTGTTGAAATAATGGATCGTTTGTGCAAATTTATTTACGCAAAGGACGATACCGATCGAATACGCACCCGTGCCATTTTGGCCCATATCTATCACCATGCCTTGCACGACAATTGGTTCCAGGCTCGTGATTTAGTGTTAATGTCACATTTACAGGACAACATCGATGTGGCTGACCCCTCTACTAAGATCCTATATAATCGCATGATGGCTAACTTGGGATTGTGTGCATTCCGCCAGGGGAACATTAAAGATGCCCATCACTGTTTGGTTGATCTAATGGTAACTGGAAAGCCAAAAGAATTATTGGCACAAGGCCTTTTGCCCCAGCGCCAACACGAACGTTCCGCTGAACAGGAAAAAATTGAAAAGCAAAGACAAATGCCCTTCCACATGCACATCAATTTGGAATTACTTGAATGTGTGTATTTAGTCTCTGCCATGCTTATTGAAATTCCCTATATAGCTGCCCATGAATTTGATGCCCGTCGCCGTATGATCAGCAAAACTTTTTATCAGCAATTGCGCTCCTCCGAACGTCAATCGCTTGTCGGCCCTCCTGAGTCCATGCGTGAACATGTTGTGGCAGCTGCCAAAGCCATGCGTTGTGGTAACTGGATGGCTTCTGCTAATTTTATTGTCAACAAAAAGATGAACACTAAAGTATGGGACTTGTTCTACGAGGCAGATAGAGTTCGAGTTATGTTGTTTAAGTTCATCAAGGAAGAGTCATTGCGAACTTATCTCTTTACCTATTCGAATGTCTACACTTCATTGAGTATCCGTTCACTTGCGCAAATGTTCCTTTTACCTATTGAAAAGGTGCACTCTGTTATCAGCAAAATGATTATTAACGAGGAGTTAATGGCTAGCTTGGACGATCCTACTGAAACTGTAGTAATGCATCGTTCTGAACCATCTCGCCTACAGGCGCTCGCCATGCAATTTGTCGATAAGGTAACCAATTTGGTAGATGTTAACGAGAAGATATTCGACATGAAGCAGGGCAACTTCTTCCAACGTGGCAACATGAATATACGTAATCGGGCCTATAACCTCAACACAAACAATCAAAGTGGTGGCAATTGGGGAGGGCAACGTCGCGACAATCGCAACCAGCGTAATCGTAACCAACGGAACCAGCACCACCATCACAAAAATCAACAGCAGCAACAACATCAACACCTACAAAATCAACAACACGATCAACAAGTTCAGCAACAAGTCATTGTCGAAGAGTAGAACCCTGTTGAAAGTTTACCGGTATTTCCACACAGCAACCACAAACATAATTTTTATATATTTGTACCACCTTCGCAAGTCGCAAGAGAGGATTAATAAAAATGAAATTATCATCTATTCCTAACAAAATAAAGAAATTTTTTTGCCCAAATTGGCGATACGCTCCCGGTCTCAGTTTACACTGGGACCGGGAGAAAATAAATTAATTATTTAAATAATTTCATTTATAACTGAAAATTTTATTGTATGGATGTGTGCGTTTATTGTTAGTGGCAAATAAAAACTAAAGAGAAAAATAAATTCTGTTTTGTAATACGTCATTTTTTTAATACATACACCTATCTTAAAGAAAAGCTAATAAAATAATAATCAAAAAAATACTTAAAGCCGGTTGGTTTCCATAGCTTTTGAATAAAAGTATAAATTTGAAGGAGATAGGAAATGAAATGACTTGTTCTTTCTTTGCAGTGTTGTTAAATTAAAATGGGCTTGGATCTATTGGACAATAGATTGCTATAGTTGAAGTTGTGTTGACCAGGTGGTGTTACGAGAACAGCTGATATACTTTTTCATGCACAAATCCAGGCTGGGTTGTCAAAGTTGTTTGTTTTTACATACATATTTTTTTTTATACCTGAGCCAACGAATACTACAACAAAAACGAAAATTTTACTCACCAACTTTTGTTGTTGTAGAATCACCACCACCTAATACACATAATTGCACCATGGTATATACCTACTTTATTATTACTAGAGAATCCGGGTTAAAAATTTAATATTAATTTTAAAAAGTTTTTTTTTAAATGTTGCTGACTTTTTTCATCAGTTTAAAGCGATACAAAATTACATGAATTTTAATGTAAATATGTATTTAAGATTTCCTTAAAATATTTTGAATTTAAAATAAACTGCTGATAGCAGTATTTGTGGGGGAAAAAAGTGTTGTATTACTTGGCAGCACTGTAAACTCTGTGGAAATAATACACCTGGCAGTACCGTGTTTTAATAAAAAAAAAGTAATCGTTGCACAAAAACTGCAATCAGTTCTTTTTTTTGTTTAGAAAACATTTCTACGAAATTGTGTATGTGGGTTTGAATGGAAGGCTTTGTATTAATCTACTAAATAAATAAATGAAATAAGTGCAGTAAACCAAGTTTAATCCACCTCATAAAAACTAAATATTAAAATTATTCTTGGCTAAGCAGTCAAAGGTTTTTTGTCACAACCTTAAATAAATTAAAAATAACTAAAACAAACATTTTTTCAAATGCAACAAACATGAGGCATGAGGTGATAAAAATACGGGAAATTTTGTATAGACACAAAAATACTGAGGCCAGTTATAGCCCAATATGCTTATGGTGGCTTCTGGAACACAACTAAAATTGATACGATTTTAAGAAGTTGATCATATTGACTACTTTACAGCTACAGAACTACACACACAACCGTCGTTTAAACTGTGGATACTTGGGTTTATTTCTTATTTTTTTTTATGAAATTGTTGTATAAAGGAAAAACTTTAAATTTCGGACTGCAAAGCAAACTGCGTTAAGGAGTCAACCTCCGTTGAATTATTACAATCAAGGACTGGTAATAAATATTTTCGATTTTTTAATAAAAAAAAAAACCATGCGCAGGAAAACATTTGATAGACAAGTAAAGTGCTCCATCTTAATGGTGTTAAACTGGAATTTTTTAAAAAACCGAGTGCTTCTTGATTTTTGAGTTTTTTCTAAAAAAAAAAAAAATTTTTTTTTGAATTTTCTTTTTTGTCAGGAATTATATTTTTTTTATTTCTATCTTTACACAAATACATACATATGTGTATTTTTAACTTCTGTAACAATAAAAAATAACGAGTTTTATTAAAATTTAAAAATAAAATTTATTTCCAAAAAAAATATTTTTTTTTGAAAAAAAAAAAATCAAATAAAATTTAAGAAAAAATATAAATCTCAGAAACTTTTAATTTTTTTTTAATACATATATTTTTTTCGCAATAATTATTACGGCCAAAGATTATAATCCCTAATAGTCATTTCGTTGTATAGAAAAAACACAGTTTATTTGTAATTTTTTTCAGTGTATAGCACGATTATTCTTTATTTTTAGCGATTAATAGCTACAGTATGTGAATATGAGCCGTTATAAGAGACGATATATACAAACAGATATCAAATAGTCATTAAAAATAAATGTTACGCAGAGGAAAAAAGTTTAATGTAAATTATTTGTGTATGTTTTTATAATACTAGTGAGCAAACGGGTAAGACATTTTTGGTACAATTACAACATTCATAAATGTATGTAAACATTTTTTGAAAAAAAGAAATATTTCATAAATCACTTACGCTCACTATTTCCTACAAATTTTTTTTTTATAAAGTTTTGTATGGAAATATTTTTCAAGGGAAGTAAAATAATTTAGAAAAGTGTAAGAAAACATTTTTTTTTAAACATAAATATTATTTGTGATAGACTTTTTTGTTTTTTTTAAATTATTTCTATTTCTGTCTTACCAAGGTTTTTTGAAAAATAATTGTAATTATGTATTAAAATTTGTATTCGTATATCGTCTCTAATTAAAAAAAAATCAGAAATTTATAATTAAAAAGAATAAAATAAATACATTTGTATTATACAAAGTATGTAGCACAAAATAAATTACAATGGAATATTGAAATCTTATTAATTAAATTTTAATTTATAAAATTTATTTTTTGTTTGTAACTTTGTAAGTTAAGAGAGTTGTAAGCAAGTTTAAAAGGATCTTTTAAGTATTCATACAAGCGACGATCCTGTTTTATTAAATTATTAATAATAATTATTGTAAGATATTTCTTTGTCTTTGTTTTTAGCGTTTTCTTTTTGTTGTAGTTTCAATTATCACATACTGTTATAGTATGTTGCTGTTATAATATCAAAATTATATTCAATTTGAGATGCACAAAACTGTATCAACATGATATTTGTGTATCATTTTGCTTAAGTTTTTTTTTAAATTTCATATATTTTTTTTTAAATATTTTATAATGTTATATAAAGTAATAAATATATGTATGAATGTATGTATGTATGTATGTTTGTAAATATTAATGCTAAATGTTGTATGATTTATAATCACTTATTGTTACGAACGGTGTCTAAATGGAAAGACTGTTTTGTCGGTCTGTAGGAATGTATGTATGTATGTCAATGTCAGTTGCATGTATCTGTGCTTCTCGTCTATTAAATTTATTTGCCCATCATTGGTAGGAAGGATGTCTGTTAGTTTGTCATATGAAAACTCCTTAGTTTTAATTTTTAAAATATTAAATGGCATTTCCTTGGCGCTAGTTTGATGCTTTTGCTTGAATTTTGTTTTAAACATTAATTTGGTTTGAAATTTTTACTTTATTTCTTTTGTTTTTCTTGCTAAATTTTAAAGCAAATTTGTTTTATAAGCATCACCTTTTATTAGAAAAAAAAATACAAAATGATTTTAAACTTTTGCAATTTAGATGAATGAGGAGTTTCAAGGACTGCCTTAGAATGCTTCAATTCTACTGTCCTGATGCTTAAAGTTTTTTATACCAATACAAGTAATGTTCTCCATCTTCGACCATTAATTCATCCACACCTTAAAAAATATTTTGTAATTATTAAATATTGTCTTTTAATTAAATTTTTGTTCTTTTTGTTGCTATTTTAAATACTTACCAACTGGTGCTATAAGTTGATTTCCGGGAGCATTGTTGGGATCAGGAAGTTCCGGTAGGCGGTAAAGTAACCAATAGTTGTACCTTAAATATTTTAATCATTTAAAAAAATCGTTATTTTTTTATATTTATTTTTTTCCGGAAATAATTTTTATTTTTAAAATTTTATAAAAATCTGGAATATGTATACAGCAGACAGATTGTCACGAAAGATATGACATTATAAATTGTTAAAAAAAATTACCCTCTGGGTTCCTCCTTTTTGCCTGCCAAAGTGTGTACATAATGACCATTAGGCCATTCTCTAGCCTCAAATGCAAATCTGCAAGAAAATATTAAATATTTAACCTTTAGTTTACTTAAACTACAAACATTTAGGGGATTCACAAGGTGTTTTATTTGTCCTATTGTCATAAAATTTTGACAATGGTTTAACAACCTTTACTAACTATTGGACACTCGGCGCAGATGTAAGTGGAGTTGTTGTGATAATTTGATAAGTATATAAAGCGACGTGGTACTTTTAAAGAACTATTTTTGTATGAAACCATTGTGAAATTTTATAACAATATGACGATAGGACATAATAGGACACCTTGTGAATCCCCTAAATATTTGTTCAATTTACAACCTGTGTTGTTTCGTTGTAGTAATGTATGTGTTCTGTGAAAATTTAATTTGTTAAAAAAATATTTCTGTTTTACAATGTACTACGATACAACAAAGGTTGTCTTATAGTCAGTTGTGTTTTTGATACTTCCTACCTTGAATCCATTTCAGCCGCCTGGGTCATGGCTTTAAAGAAAGTTGTATTTTTTGGTGATACTAAAGACAATGAAATGGCTTCGCTTACATTTGAACCCACCCATAGCGTATAGGTATATGAAACATTTTTGGAATCAGATTCTTCGGCCGATGTTGTTAAGCCATAGGGAACAGCCAGTTTTTGTTCACCATTCTCTGTTGTTAAAGAAATATTTTAAAGAAAATCTCTTTAAAAAAATGCAAAAAAAAACAGAATTTAATTTACCTGAGGCTGGATCATTATTTTCACGTATAACATGATCACATTGTAAAGCTCTTACAGCGCCGAGACCTTTCCAACCCAAAGCCAAGATAATGTCGGCAGTTAAGCCTACACCAATATCAGGATCTTGCCCATCCTGTAATGGTTCTTCACTCCAGCCACCATCCTCGCGCTGACGTCCTAAAATCCAACGAGAAGCTGCTGTTCTATTCCAAGCACCAGCTGGATCATGGTCCAGGTCCTGCAAAGCTTGCATTGCCAAAGCGGTGCTGCGTAAAGAACCAAAGTTGCCACGTGGATCCTGCAAACTGGCAAGACCCCGTGCCGGACGTCTTACAAAATGCTGCAAATGACGATGGCGATGATCGGTGACAATGCAGCGAAGAGCCAAAATAACCTTAAACGTCAAATATCATAAATTAAAAAAATAAAAATTAAGTTGAAATCACATTAAATGGCCACAACTCTGTCAAAGTTTACTCTTACAAAAGCCTGCTAAAATCAAAAATTTAAAAAGATTGACAAAATTGATCAAAATTCACTTAATGTGAATTCGTCTAAAGGACATTATAAGTAGCAATTTTGTAAACTTAAGTTGCGCTGCCGTTAAATGTTTAACAAAGCGACAATTTGCTCAAACAACGTCATAGTTCAAAAACAGCCATTTCGAGGACCTGGTTAAAAATTTCGATTCGCTGTCATTAACTCTTTAAATGTAAAAACTAAAAACAATTTTAAGATGAAATTCATATACAGATAAAGCAAAACATATCAAAGTACTCTGCATCGTTAACTCCAAAAATTAAGTTTTTGAGTTATGACGTTATTTGAACAAATAAGAGATATGTAAAGCATTTAGGTACCATTGCTATTGTGTCCACACTTTGATCAGTTACTCCGCTGGCTATATCCAACAGCCTTCGAATTTGACGCTTTCGTACATGAGCTGCCGAACTGCAAGCCGATAAGGTGGTCAAAGCAAAGTCTATATCTTGTGTAGGCTCATGATGCTGAAGAGTAGCTACCAAATCATGACCATGAAAATGCTTTGGGTCTTTGCATAAAGAGCCCAATGCCAGAACATAACGTGCCAATTTTTCTAAATTCAAAGGCTTTGGCAGAGTATGATGCCTATCGAGCATTGCCAAAATTTCAATTTCCATCTCTTTAACCGATAACATATCTTCCAACTCCTGTATAACTTGTAAATGGCCATCAGTATCGGCAGGATCTCGGGCACCCGACAGCTCCTTGGCCAGTATTACAACATGTGTATCATTACCCCAACCGTAGTCAGCAGCTCTTTTCATTTTTAACCAATCTAGTGCTTTAAGAATAGCTTCCTGTTCTTTTTTATCAGGTCCTGCTGAGCCCAAAATTTCATGCATAGATGTTGTCGAAGAGGGTATTGGTTCTATTGATGTCGCCTCCACAACTGTTTCTAAGCCAACTTGTATAGATTGGGCGGTAGGTGGTGCATCCGTGGTCATTAAATATCCGTTAGAGACATTATTTGAAGACGGACTTGTCGCCACATTAGTGTCTGTTAGTGTTACCACTGTAGCTGGAGGTGTTGCCCTAACTTCACAATTTCCAAACCGCCAAATGTTGACATTTAATATTAGAAATGTTGTTATAAAAAACAACCCGACGCTTGGTATTCTATTTTCCTGAGACATTTTCTGCAAATAAAAAGTAATAAAATGTTTTGAATTCAATAACAAATTTGTTTAAAAAATATTTGACAAAAAAATCTTTTTTCAAGCTATTTTTAAATTTAGGTCATTAACCTTAAACACAGATCGTATAACGGCATTAAGAAAAGCAACAAAAAAAAAGCTATAGAAATTCAAAATTAACAGTTGGACTCTCTATTAAAGCAAATTAGTAGTCAATTTTCTTATCTGCATTTACGTATTCGTATTATTTTGCGAAGAGATCAGAAAAGTACATGTGCAATAATTGGTGGGTAGGTTTACATTGTTAAAGTGCATACCCTAATATAAAAAGGCCCTAACTCGTATTTTTTAGTGGAAATTTTATGGGGTAATTTGAAATATGAACAGACTATTTATCGAAATAAATAAAATCTTCGCTTATAAAAAAATAGGAATTAGGGCCTTTCTATATTAAGGTTACAATATGTACATATGTATGTATGTGTGTTTGTTTGTAAATAAGTTTTTAAAAATGAATATGATTTGATTGCAAATCATTGATTTTTCTTGTGTTTATTAAGAAAACAATTTAATTTACGCCCCGGTGCTAGTTGCGGTTGTTCAAAAAGAAATTCCAAACTAAAAACTGAAAAAAATGCTTTCCCGAAACCGATGGACTGTATATTGCGAAAATAATTGGGCAATATTTATAAATAATTTAAAATAAACTTTAGATATTGATTTTGTATTAAAATTTCTTTTACTCATTTTTAAATTTAAAGTCAACTTTAAATTGTTTATGAATATGGCTCACACCCATCCAAACACAATTACAGGCATAACGTATGTGTGAGTGTGTTAAACATATGCACTTACACTAATATAAGAGCGAGCGTGTTTACCCACCTAACAAAAATTAGCGAAAATGTCTGCATCAGACGAGTCTAATCGAACAATTTTTTCCTTTCCTATCGGGCATATATTTTTCCTTGAAATTTTTTTCCATTTTTCCAAACTCACAATCCTTTCATACATGTAGTTCACAGGTGGATAACATGTGGAAAAATAGTTCTAGCCAACAAATTCGTCTTATTTATACGTAATATCAAATCAAATAAAAATAAATATACAGAGGTACTTATGTTTTTTAGTTTTTCTATTAGATTTTTAAGTTTTATATTTCGAGTGCTTAAAATAGAAAGGGCGTAACTGTATTTTTTTGTTACTTCACAGGGGAGAGAAAAGCAATGTATAAAATTTGTAAAATTTCGTATATAAAAGGGTTTTAATGGAATTTTTATATCTAATAAAAAACTTGATCTCTTGAAGCACCCTGTTCATATCCCCCTTTTCAAGCAAGCACTTAGCTTAACGATTACTGGATCAGACAGAGAATTCGATTTTATTTAATTTGCCCTTCTAATAATTTTGACTCTAGTGAATATTTTTATTTCTAATATTGATTTCTTTATTTATAAATTAATTTTCTTTTTTATGTAGCATTCACTTAGAAATTTTACTTCTTTTTCACGGGGTGATTAGAGCACGATAACTTTGTAGCAAGCTTTAAGTCAATAATTGTTTAGGTTTACGATATAAAGCGTATATAAAGTTAAGTAAGATTGGTCCGTTTACTTGGAGGTTACCACTCTTCAGAATTATAAAATTGCTGGGATTATGCGGGGCCCATTTATCCCTTGATTCTACCTAATATGTTGTTTTTTAATTAAATATTTTAGCAAAACTGCTTAGAAAGAGGTTTAAAACGAACGTTTTTACATTTACCCAGATAACGTGTATCCGAAATTTCATAATAATGGCCCGTTTGTATGTGGGCTACCACTACTTGTAGCCCCAGTCAACAAATTCTTTTTAAAATGTAAATACTATAGTAGAATTACTTTGTAGAAGTTTTTCCGTGCTCCTATCTAATAACATGATTATTTTTTTAAGTAGATACTGTTATAAAACAACTTTGTAAATTTAAAGGTCAAAGCTGTTATAGCTACCATTCCCCCTACGCCAAATCAAAATGTAAGGGTTATTATTTTTATTTGCTATTGATTGCTGTCAAAGTTTTCGATATATGCAAGGGCCTGCCACTCCCTTGGTCCTACCCAAAGACATTGCTTTTACAAATTAGCTTTTCATCTTCAAAGTCTCCATTTTATGTGGCAACAACGGTATTACTTACTGATATACATATGTATATGCATGACGTTTGCTGCAAGAAAATTGATTTTTTTAAATATTTCTCAGTTATTATTTGATCAATTTTTCTAAATTTCAAAAGCGATTTTTCAACGAATATATCTAAAAGTTTGGCACCAAACCCTGATCCGTGAGGCTTAACTTGGCTCCAAAAACTGGATTTCAACAGATAAATAGGCGGACATGGTTTAGTCGACTTTTCCAACTTAAAGAATTTAGAATTTAACTCTTTATAAAATCGCAAATAAATATTTTAGAAATTTAAAAAGAATGATAAACTGGCAAACATTTGAATACACTTATAAGTATGTGAAGTGTTAAAAAATTCATTTAAAAATATAATTGGGGGATTCACAACGTGTCCTATTATGTCCTATTGTCTTATTGTTACAAAATTTCAAAATGGGTTTTTTGTTTTTTATACAAAAATAGTTCTTTAAAAGTACTTCGTCGTTTAATATACTTAATTAATTGTCACTACAACTCCACTTACACCTGCGCCGAGTGCCCAGTAGTTGGTAAAAGTTGTTAAACCATTGTCAAAATTTTATGACAATGTGACAATAGGACAAATAGAACACCTTGTGAATCCCCTAAATGTAATAGAACTTGTTTCGAATTTCCCACAAATGTATGTAAGAATTCGTATTAACCATTTTATGTACATATATGCTTTTGTAGCTGACGTTTCTAACAGATATTTCGAGGAAACCAGACAAGTTTGTTGGCTGGGTAGTAAGAATACTAAATGCAACTTTAAAGTTAAAGTTCAATATTATTGTTGTTGTTGGCTAGCTACTCTTTTTTTTTGCAAGTAGGTGTTATTAGTGTTGTTTCTGCTGCTAAAAGAGAATTAAATCGAATGTTACATAAGATTTTTAAATTCTTAAAGGACACAATATGTATTATTTTTATAAATTAAATAGAATGAATATTATAAAATTGTTTGAGGCTTTTGACAAAAACTTTTATAAAACACATTCTTAATTAATTTAGCAGACAAAAGAACACACCCATCATCTTTTCTTGTATTTAGGATGTAGCGTTTTTTAAACACTTAAGTCTGTTTATAAAAATGTTTACACACATACACATAAAGATACATACATACATACATACATACATACATACATACATATATGCTTATTATAAAGAATTACTCATGTTATTGCCCAAAAAATATATTTGTAAATGATTCATATGTTTTCTTTCTGTATCACTGTTACAAAAAGGATTCTTTTTATGATAAATTCAATCACATACATAATTATTTCATGTTTGTACATTTCTACAAACAAACATTAACTTATACATAAATAAAAAACTTTACCCGTTTTTCGTAAAGATAAAAATTATATCCGCAGCCTAAAAACTGTTTGAGGTTTTATTTTTTATTAATTTCGTTTGATTTGTTAATATGTCGCACGTAATTCTAGAGATTTTATTGAACTTTTTATGTAATCGTTTATGATGATACATTTAGAAGATTTTTTTTCTTCACACAATACGCCTTTCTTCTTTCGTTTTATCGTTACATTATTTCACTAAAAAAAATATTTGTTATCATCATATTTAATAAATTTATTTTTCTTATTTAAGTTGCAGCATTTTCTCAAACACTTTTGCTAAAACCTTAACTTTTTTATCTGCGAATTTTAGTTATAAAATTTTCGTTTAATTTTCGATGTTGTCTACGTTGTGAGATTTTAAGGGATGTCGTTTTTGTCTTGTTTTATTTTGTTTCTTCTTATATATTTTTTGCTCCGTTTAGTTGTAGTGGTTGCGGTTGCGAAACTAGTTGTATCCTTTACTTCTTCGATTAGACAATATTTTCTAATAATTAACATACGGTACTCATTCGTCGTTTGTCCTCTGTATTGCGCTTTGACGTTTACAAAGTCATATTTTGTTATTATCTTTGAGAATTTGTTTATATATTTATGACAGCTGCCATCTATTTTGATAAAATGCTTAATGTTGTGTTTGCAAAAGGATACTTTGTTGAACAACTCTTTTTATTTCACAAGAGATGTCGCTACAACAAAAAAGTTAAACATCCGGTTGTTTTTATCGATATGTTTTTCACCAACGTTAATTTTTTAATGTATAGGGGGCGCCTGCTGTAAAAGTTTCCTGTTAAGTAAGACCTTTGAGTTTAAAACTATTAAATGAGTGTTTTTCATCAACGTAAAAATTTTAATGTATAGAGAGCGCCTGCTGTAAAATTTCCCTGTAAAGAAGGACCTTTGAGTTTTTAATCTGTTAAATGAGTGTTTAAGTATTTATAAAATGCCATACTTAAGAACACAAACACGTTGAAAAATGCTGCAATATAATTGAACTACTAAAAATTTTATATGTATGTACTTCATTTTTAAAAAAATAATTTTATTTAATTTACATTTAAAACAAAAATTTTTTTGTGAAAGGAAAGTCATGTATTAAAGTCTCGAAAGGCGCATTTTTATCTGGAATTGTTTTTTAATGTAAGTAAAAGCTTGTTTAAGGCAAGTTTTTTTTGTACAAAATTATTTATAAAATTTAAAAAAAAATTTGATTATGCATTTTCGATTATTCCACGGCGGTATTACATATATTAAAAACATAGGTACCCATATTACTTGTCCTTCCTTAAGACCCTACGCCATATTTTATTGATCTACAGTAATATTTTACTGAAAGGATATAGGGGAAGGTTCCCATATAATTTGCTTTGACTTAGCTCAAAGTATACAAATTTTATAATAATTTTAAATTTTAAGTTTATAATTAAAATTGTGATAGCTGGGAATAAATTTTTTTTATTAAAAATTAGGTAATTTCGATACCCATCGAGTGTAAGAAATTTCGAAACTAGCTACAATTTCTCGTCAGCACTCCATAGTCGGTACTACGATAGCTTAGATGTAAATTTGTTCTATTAAAACAATATTTTACTATAATTTGAATACGGGATTTATATTCACATTTAATATTGCTTACACCGAACTAATGTGATGTTTCTCGAAGCCGATTGAGTAATTGTCTTGGACGTTTTATAAAAACTCTCCCATTTTTCTCTATTTGCACTTACCACTAGTTTCTTATATTATTTACTTTTCAATAATTTTCTATTCTTCTAAATGTAATTCTTATTATAAGTTTTGTAATTAAATTTATTGAAATTTCCTATTTCTTATACTTATAAAATTCCACCCAAATTTTTAATATAACTTTGCTAAACAGAGCATCGTAGATCGCGTTTTTTTTTTGTTCAAAATATGTATCAAATGAATCTTAAATATAATTTTGGCAGTTTTATAGAAAAACTATTTTAATATTTTTATAAACAAAACAATAACATTTTGTTTAATAATATGGTTGTAAATTATCTAAAAATCTTTAAGGAAAATTGTTTAGCTTGCAATTATAGAATTAAAATAATGACTGAAGAGATACATTCACAGATTTGCAATTCGATAAAAAAAAACATTTTGCATAATTTTGAGCAGATGTTTTGCTTAAGATCTGAGAAACTAATTTCTTTTAAGAGAGATTATTGTTGCAAATAAAAAAAATTGCTTTAAGTATCCAAAAGTGTAAGTTTGAATTATTATAAAACTGCAAATTATTGATCAAGAAATGTAAAGTTAATACATTGCTTGGAACAAGGGACACTTAAGTTGCTTTGTGGTCTCTGTTAAATAGGGACGACTTTTAAAAAAACATGTTAAAGGTAAAGGCTAAGAATAAATCAAATATTTTTTTAATAAACGGACGTTTCGGAGACTCAAACCCCGTGTTTTACCAATGGCGTTAGGTAAATTGCCGCATATGCCTTTGACGCTCTCGCTCCCGTCTTCGGCTTCCAGCATTTGCTATTTAGAAAGACACTTAGATACTTCGCAGTATTCGACAAGTCAGTGCCACTTCACTTAGCCTTAAAGGATTTATAGGGAAACTCGTGATCTGTTAAAAAACAAAACTAACTCCGTTTTAGAGGAGTGCATAAATAAATCAGTTCCAGCGCTTCAATTACTAAGTGTCCTTAGCAATAGTTTGTGCAAACAAAAACGAGTCCTTTTAAATCTAAAACCCTAAGCCACACACTAGAAAGGATCGAGAAAGGATCGCTAATTGTTGCACAAACTTGGACATCGATCAGTCTTTTAAGGGTTTAAGGCAAAACAGAAGAAATTTAATGCCTCTATGGTATAGTGGCGGAGACTCGGCCTGACCAATCAGAGGCTGCTGGTTCAATACTAGATTGGACAATATTTTTTGATTTTTTTCTGTTTTTAGTTTTGCCGTTGTTTATGCTTGTTAGGAGAAATCAGGTTAACTTAGAGTTTTGTTTATTACCGCCTTGCTAACCGCCTGGAGTTAGCTCAACGGCTTATTAAACGACCGCCAACATGGCTTTCGTGGGGACCTATAGAAAAAAAAATAGAGGTGGCCTTAGATATTGTTCAGGCGCTTGGTAGAGTCTGGTATCGTGCGCTTCTATCCAAACCTGTTACATTCGGCGTCGGCAAAAAAATTTTCTTGATAAATATCGAGTTTTCTCAGAGATCGCGCTAATTGTGTTGTTATCGAAGGAATTTTTCATATAAGTATAAAATTAATTCAGGGATGGATACCGCAAGGCTCTGTTTTTCCCCCACTTTGTTCCTTATATTTTTAATGACCTTCTATGGGAGACCTAAAATATTATTAATTTTTTGTTGCAGATGACAGCAGCAAATGTCATTAATACTCATTTGACTGCAGGCCGGCCCAAAATTGTGGAGATTAGAGCTATAAGGTAAAGTATGAACGACATTCCTACCCTGGATCTAAAGGAAGTCTTAGATTTGGACCTTGAAAATAAAGTCGATTTAATGCCAGTAAGGCCCAGTGTTGTCTGCTGTTATATAAACGCATAGTTTACCATGCTGCATCGTCTATAATATTGATAAATGATGGGGAAAATGTTGAGCTCTGGGCACAAAAATTAAGTGCATTGTCCTCTACACAGAGCACATTTTTGTTAAGTCGAAAAAAGCATCTAATTGTCTCGGTTTCTTCAAACGGTGTAGAAATTACGTTACAGCAACTGATCTTCCGAATATTTATACTTCCTATATCCGACTGAAAATGTAAAACAGCTCTCACATAGAAGAACGGGCGAAGGAACTCATTGTAGAAGTTGGGTTATCTAAACGAATTGATTGACTTAAACATCTTCGTATTGTGGGATTTGCTTCATTGTTTAATCAATATTTTAATGACATTTGCTTTTACTTGAATCCCGGGACTTTGTGCTTTTTAAGAAGAGCATACCCATTTGTCGACTGGCCGGTGGATCACACCACAAACTATCATCCTTCTTATTATCCTGCTGGTTATAAAAAAAGAACTGATTGATATTTATTGATTTTGAATTCTAATTTGAAAACCGAATAAAATTATTAGTGGCGCATGGCTCTTAAGCTTTGGCCACCATATTAAGTCCAATGCTACACTTAAAGAAAATCCATACGACATATTAACGAACTCGTTCGTACATTGTACGAAATCTTTCGTTATTTTGCACTACGAAATTCTTGCGTAGAATAAACGAAATAACGAAATTGTTTTATATATTTTATGGAATAAATTTATTATCTTGTAAAATAATTTCAGAAATATAAAAAAAAAATGCGGAAAATTTTTGATTTTTTTGTAAAATGTTCAAACTCCATGCCATGGGTGCCCTGGTTGGTTAGTGGTAAGTGCACGAGTCTACCAGTCAGGGGGTTGTGGTTTCGATTCCCACCAAAGACCCTGGTATGTCTGCTTCATTCTTCTGTTCTTTCTTTCTTTCTTATCCATCTCTAAATTTCTTCTTTCCTTCCGTCTCAACCTATTCTATCTCCAGGTAACACAAAATGACCGAATTTAGCGGACCCAAGTGAGCTGAATCCTTTCTTACTACGGCTGCCTGTTCTACCTAGCCTACCTAAACTCTATGCAATTTTTGTAATTAAAGGAAATATAAATACATATAACGAAAAATGTCTTACAAAAGGTAATTGTTCATTTTTAAAAATTTAGAATTTTTGATCTAAAAACTTTCGTATAATTTGTGAATATAAAAACTAAAGGAAGGTTTTCATTACTTTCGTTTTTGGTGTATCATTCTTACAAAGAATCGTTCTTTTATTTTACTTAAGCCGATCTGCCAATTGTCATCAAAGCTTTATAATATACTTTACTACTCCCGGCTAAAATTTGATTTTTCAACAATTATTGCATAACAAGGCCTTAAGACAAATTGATGATTAAAAGAATGAAGATCTTGTCTTAAGCATTTGTTTCCTTTAATTCTTTTGTGAACAGAGAGGAGTTTTACCGGCAAAAGTAAAAAAACTTAATATTTACCTGTAGTGGGTGCTACAACAATTCATATAATCTTTTGTTTTTGCATCCTTTTCCTATTGTAACACAGAAACTGTTGAGTGTATATTTCCACTATTTTGGTTGTTTGTTTAAGAGGAGTCATAGTGAAAGGATAATGATACTCATACCATCTTACTTAATAGCGAATTGTCGGTTCATATGAATACTTATGTTTGTGTATGTGTGTGTAATTATATGCGTTTGTGTGTTGTTGGGTTTTGAAAAAGCATGAGTTTAAAGATAATTGTTGTCTGTTTTTTTTTTCTTTTTTTTTTTGAATTTTTGATAAACAGGATCGTTTGCTGTGATTTAAATATGTTTTCTGTCTGTCTTTTAGTTGCGTATGTTTATGAAATTTGGTTTTGTTTTCTTTTGTAGTTTTTTTTTTTTATTTATTTAAGCCGAAGGCAAAGTACTAAAAAAATAATTGCAAACAATCAGAATGTGTTGTATGTAGTTGCTTGGTTAAACACAAAAGGATGCACCCTTGAGTATAACAGATACAGATACATGATTTATTTTTATATTTAATTTAGTTTTTTTTTGTATTTGTATGTGTGTTTTTGCCTTATTGTATTATTTTGCGTAATCAAGACGTGAAAATAATTGTGTAGCGTTTGTTTTGTTTTGTTTTTTTTTCTAATAGAAATAGAAACAGTTAAACACATTTTTATTTCATTTCATTTGTTATCATTATTAGTTTTTGTTTTGTTGTTGCATCTTATTTATGCAATTAGACAAAAGCAAAAGCAAATACTTAAAAAACCGATGAGATAAAAAATTTGCTGCTGTCAGGCATAATTATTAGCAGATGTTTAAATATTTAATACTGAAATTCTGTAGAATTTGTAATTTTTTAATTTAACATCAAATCAAACGAAATCATCTTGCAAACAGCGTGTAATTCTTAAACTAATTTCAGATGTATGTAGGAAGGGAGAGTTTCAACACTAAACTTCTTTATCTAATTTAGCTTTAGAAAAGTGTATGTAAATACATGTGTATGTATGTGCAACGTTTTTTAGTGAAAAGCTCGAGTACTGACTTATTTACTTAAGAACACTGTAACAAATTATTAAGAAAGTTCTTTAACCAAATTTTTTTAGGCGGAATGTTGAAAAACAAATTTATTTAAAATTGTTGGAAAAAAAATTTTAGTTAAAATAAAAAAAAATTTTTTTCTGCCAAAAATTTTGCGCTGAATTTTCGCTTCCGTCATTTTACAATAAGTATTCTAATCTTAAAACTAAATATTTAATGTTAATCCAGCCAGTGCCAAAATAAAATTTAAGTTCTACAACAATTCCAATGGTTTCATATGAGGGAAACAGTAAACCTTCTCTTTAAACGATTGTGTGCGCCATTTTGTAAGCTATTTCGATCGAGTGGATTTGGATGTGTCTTCAACTGATTTAATTACCCAAAAAAAAAGATTGATTGAATTTCGAAACAGTTCTTAATGTAATTTTAAAAAAACTGATTTAAGCGAATAATTGAATAATCAAAAAATTGCCCCCCTTATTTTCTAAAACGCAATGCCCTAGAACAAAATGTATGAAAAAGTTTTTTAAATATAAATATTTTCCATACAATTGTTTGCGTTATTATGCATTGCGTTTACCGTAATTAGGCCATAGAAGTCATTCGTTTGACTCGAAACTATATTGAAGAAGAGTTTAATATATTAGTTTTATTTTTTTATATAAAATATTTTTCCTTACTTGTTTTAGATGGGATTTGAACCTGGGACTCTCTTCGAACTGCAACTTCAGCGCGCTACCATCTAGGCCACCAAGACACTTTGTTTTTAATTGTAAAAATGTATTAAAAAAATAACAAGTATTTCTGCTTGATTTTTTTAAGTAATGCCAAATAGACTTGATTTAAGAACACCTAAAGGCGGATTGTACTTAAAAATTTTTAAGTACAATTTTGAATAAATTCCAGAATTAAGTTCTTGATTTTAGAATGTATTTTTTTATTTTTGTCAACTTGTCCACATAGTTTAGGATTTTGCGTTTATATAATTAAACTCTTAGATCCTTTATATAAAAAGATGAACCAGTTTCCATTCTCAGGATTTCGTTAAATTGATGTTGAATTTTTCCTGTGTTGGAGGCAGAGACAGGGTCCCAGAAAAAAACGCCAGAAATTTAAAATCTCAAAAAAAAGTTCATTGCTGCAAAAGAAAAATTAAATAAAAATTGGAAAATAATTATTATTTTTTTAAAACAAATACATAAATTAAAAAGCAATTAATTTAAAAAAAATCTAGTTTAAAACCATCATCTCATTGGTTTGCTCGTATTTTCTTGTACCTGATTTTCTTCTTTGTAAATCTAAATATAATTATTATTTTCGGTCTCTGGTAAAATTTAGGGACTAAATGTTAAGAAATTTTTTTAATACATTTCTCAAGTTCAGGATGGTATCCATGTTATTTTCGAGACTAGTTACGGCAAGTCTTTGTTAAAAATAGTTAATTAAGGCATACTCCAGGTTGATATACTCTCACTATTACCTGGGCTTATTCAATCCTAATGTAACTGAGCAACAAATGTATAAAGATTGTTCCTTGTGCGGACGATGTTGTAATACTGATATATAGATCTTCGGTATAGAGGACTGCAACAGCAAGGAAATCACATTGAACTCACAGCCATACTTCGAACTAGTCGCTCAAAAGCACTGCCCCTGGTTCCTATTAATCTTCATTCAATTTTCATAATTGCTAGTAAAACGTTAAGTCACAGATAATTTAGATGTTTGAGATCAAGAAAGTTAGTACAAAAGAATCTTTAGCACATTGCTCTCAATTCAGGACTAAACTTCTAACTGTGTTACACCCATAGGGACTCTGCAAAAGAGTTCAAGGTCTTAAGCCCCTTCATGGGTAAGTAGTGGAGGGAAATTTAGGAGAAAATGTTGATGCCAGGATTTACACAGGCGGCTCTAAGACAAACTGTGATAGAGGATCTTGGGATAATTTAAAGAGCTGGTCGTCTATCTAGTATTACTTTAGCCTGAAACTCTGCGCATAAAAACTACTTTGATATTGAACGGTTGAACAAGTCCGATATCAGTCGCAGTAATATTTGGGACTATCAAGGATATTAAGACACTTTTTTTAAGTAGTGGAAAACAGAAGGAGTAGTCTTGACATATGCAGGGGGGTCTTTGAATCGAATTGGCTCACTTTTAACATTAAGCGTACAATTTAACTGATAAGGCGTAGTCGGAAGGATGTGTCTAGGCTGCTCTTAATCCTAGCGGCAACTACAGCTACAATCGAATAGTGGAAAGAAAAAAGAGGTTTT
Organism: Melanophora roralis; assembly: GCA_963583895.1. Taxonomy (NCBI): domain Eukaryota; kingdom Metazoa; phylum Arthropoda; class Insecta; order Diptera; family Rhinophoridae; genus Melanophora; species Melanophora roralis. The sequence continues at coordinate 96,160,968 of OY757190.1, read as the reverse complement.
GCCTTCTTTGAGATTGTTCTCATTAGCTGTCAGCTTCACTATGGTATCAAGGTATAGTTTGACAGACCTGTTGAGATACCTCTCGGCTACGGGTTGGATCCAGTTGGTAATGTCCAAACGATATTATCCTATACCCCACTTGACAAAAACTCCCATATAAATCAACCAATATCCAAACTTTAACAAAAAATCTAATTTCATTTTATTTTATTTATAAAACACTTATAATGTTAAAAGTTTCATTTTTTACAATTTTTTTTTTGCAGTGCATACCAATTTCCATAATCTTTTCTAAAACAGCCTTTAAATAAGAAATGGGAAAATAATTTTGCTTCTTTATGTGTAATTTAGTTTTGTGCTTTTTTGTCATAAAATTTTCGTTATACAGTTTGAAAAATTTACAAAAATGTAAAAAAAGGCAACAAAGATGAATATGAAAAAAAAACAAAATGGATTTTTTGCTTTAAATCGCGGTGGTTGGTGTGCCAGAACTTTATTGTGTTGAATTTTTAAGAGCCTTCAGGGAGATAAATGCAAATTAAAAAGACAAAAGTGAAAAGGTTGTCACTCCAAAGTCATACAAAATAATATTTAATCGCACTGGGGTGGCAGTTGTCATAGTTTTGTTTGTTTTATTTAGTATATAAAAGATGCTTGTAAGTATGTACATACCCCAAAGGAAACTCTGGGACTATTGTCTCCAAGTAAACACTTTTGGCGAATCTTTTAGTGGCAAGTAAAACGCAGGGCAACAAAAAACATGCTCTTAAAAATGCTTTTAGGCACATAAAATAGGCATTAAAAATATGAATGATAGGAACTTTGACTAAAAAGTCCGAAAACGCAGCATTAAATGTTGCCAACAAGTTCCGGCACAAAATATAAAAATAAAAAGGCAAAAGGTGCGAACTTACACTACAAAAATTTTTTATTAGGGGTTTGCCAAATTAACTCTAAACAATTAAAAAAATGTTTCAAAAACTGAATTTACAAAAAAACCTTTTAAGGGAAAAATATGCCAAAATATGCTGTTATACGCAAAATAGGCAAAAATATTCCCTAACAAATTGATGCCAAATTTTCGCAAAAGTAGTGAAACGGATGAATAACAACATTATAGGCTAATGGTTGGTTGGTTGGTTTTCGTGGTAGTTTGCTACACGCAAACTGTCAAGTAGAATCTTAATGACCCCGTTTTGACAACACCACACCACTCGATAGGTGATAGGTCGCCTTAAACCATGGTCCAAGGGAAAATGGAGTACTAGACCCACCCTGTCGCATTGATGTATCTCGACAGGTCGTTCAGCCCAATCCCAGATACATTTCCTAGGCTGTCCAGTATATGATGGCCCAGGAACTTGTGCCTCTTCACAGCCAGAGCAAAGCATTCGCAGAGAAGATGGAAACCCGATTCCTCCTTTTCCCTATTCTTGCAGCTGCGACAGTGATCGTTAAACGTGAGGCCGAGTCGTTCTGCATGCCTTCCCAGCATCCAATGACCCGTTAGCACCGCCAGCAACTTCGAAATTTCCACTCGATTTTGGTTCATAAGTTGCGTAGTACGCCCAACATCGAAAGAGGGCCACGTTTGCCTGGCGACCCTACACGTATCCAACCCCCTCCATCTATCGTCAGGAGTGCACAGAAAGAATCTTAAGATGCTGCTGCTCTTAATAGTCTGCAACGGAATTGCGACTGTATTCACATTGGAGATATTCAGAGCAGGTCCTTTTTAGCTAGCTCATCTGCTCGTTCATCACCATGGAAGCCCCTATGCGCAGGAATCCAAACCAGAGTAATGTCAGACAGCTGCCTTAGCTTAGTCAATTCTATTATACACTGACTGACCAATAGTAACGTGGTATAGGCTAATGCAATTCACAAATATTTTTGGTTGCGACGCAATTACATTTTCGTTTTCGACAAGAACTTCTAAAACGTACTAGTGAATCAGTCGTTCCAGTGCCTACATATGTCCCCAAAAGAACTTCCAAGCTAATAATACTTGTGTCTGTAGTGAATATTCAATGACAACCACATGTTTAATGTCAATAGCAGAAAGCATTGCTTGGAACATAGTCAGTAGTACTGTTGATACAGACAGTAGTGACTTACTGCCGTTTCACTGTTGACATTTCCTACAGGGTGTTGATATATTGGTACATACTTTTACTTATGTATTTTTGGTTATATACAGATGTATCTTTCAACCCCTCAAAAATTGATGGGTGGTGGTAGCGATGGTTATCGCTTTTTTGCGTTTGAAATATCTTTTCTACATTCAGAATAATATATGTATGTATGTATGTCTGTTTGTTTATATCTATATCAGCATGTACATATATATGTATGTATGTTAATATAACTTGATGTACAGGTAACACTCGTTGCATGGAAACTGAAAAAAATTAATTAAAGTTTTGGTAAAAAAATTGAATTTAATCTTAAAAGGTATTTAAGTTTTATTAAGTTTTTGGAAAAAAATAAAGCTGAATATGTTTTGGATTTTTTGATTATTTTAGAAATTTTTTAGCCTTCTCTGTTAACAATTTTTAATATTTTTTCAAAGACTTAACCAAAAACTTTATTTTTTCAGAAATAGTTTTAATTTTTTTAATTTTGTTTCTTAATAAAACATCGGGAGTAATAATTTTTCTCTTTATCGATATAGTTTTGTATTGCCAGGATGAGCAGGAGAATTAATATATTAAAAAGTTATTTTTTTAATCTGAACTATTTAAATAATTTTTTTAGAAAAGTGATTTGAAAATATTAATTTTTTCAAGACTTTTATATAACTCCCTAATTCTTTGATAACGTCAAAAAAATAAATAAAAATCTCTTTCTCTTTTTATGAAAATATTTGGTTCAAATTTAATAGTCTCTTTGCAATACCAAAACATTCTTTTCTTTACTCAATCTCACATGAATGTGTGTGTGTGTGTGTGCAATGTGCGTACAACTCCTTTTCATTATATCCGGCATAAAATTATTTTAGACTGTCTTTCATGTATTCCGAACTTTATGTATGATTTGATTTAAGGGGGACGCAAGTCATAATTGTGCACAACAAAAAATATGTTTAGCCATAACGATAGATAACAAAACGTTTAAGAATTTGTTTTTATTCGTTTTAATTTTGAAAAGCCAAAGGATCATATAACCAAGGTGTATAGGAACCAGTATTTAAAAACTACAAAAAAGAGAAAAAAAAACTAAAATACCCTGTCAACAATCAGTAAGTTTAGTATTTTGATTTTCGAGTCCTTGTTCTTTTGATTTTATACATACAAACATACACAGCTCTTTAGCTAATCTTTGATAGCTAATCAAAGCCTTCGTCCAGGCGGTATATTAAGAAAATGAAACCGTATCATATTTCAAAGCGGGCGATAAAGACCGGTGCTCAAACGACCACAATAGCATGGATGGTATCAATAACATAAGTTAAATTTAGCTGCCCGAGATGAACAATAAAGATAATCGTAAACGTTTTTAACTTGGCTTCGTTTTTATTTTCATTTCACTAAAGAAAAAAAAGGGACATTTTGCTTTGTCTGCAATTCTATTAATTTAAATGCAATTTCAGGGGTAGTGAACGATATTCAAAATACAATAATTATGATTTACATTATGCAGGTTTTAAAGAAATAAATTTTATAAAATCTAAGTAATTATATGGGCAAATTTAAACTTTTTTAAGTCTTTGAAGAAGATTTTTTTTAATAAAAAAAGTTACAAAAAAAATTATTTAAAGAAAATATCGAGTGAACATTGATGTAATTAAAAACGAATTTAAAATCAAATTTAAGATTATAAAAATAACTTTATTTTAAAATTTGTAATAAAAAATAAAAAAAATTTAATATTCTTATATGACCATGTACGTATCCATGGATGGTGGGGAGGGAATATGAAAATGAAGGAGCTGCCGAGGCACTTAGCTGTGCATAAGTCTCTGCGAACTATGGACTATGCTTTGGACTAATTGCCCTGGGGAGGTTTCGTGCAGCACAGTTTTCGCAAATATTTTCTCAGATGGTTCCAACCTTTCTCACCAGAAACGTTTTTGACCACAAAAAAACAACAACAACAAGCGGAAATTGAAAAAAACGACTACATGATTCTTTGAGATTTTACAAAGAGAATTTGAAACGAATTTTTTTTAACAGCCCAAAACTGATCTGAACTGACTTTCGTTATAAACGGGTGGACCAGATGGCTAAAATAGTAACTGCTCCACATAACTCTAACGCAATACCAGTTAGAGTTGCGTTGGGGAATATCGAGTGCCGGATCTTCACACGTTCTTTTAAAGGGGCTGAGAGCAGATGGCGTAAAATTTAACTGATAAGCCGCATTCGAAACAATGTATGTATGTGGGTTGCTGTCAGCCCAAAAAAGATAATAAGAGGTTGCATTAAGACCAAAGTGAACGCAGACTCCGTTTTAACGAACATTATTGCTTTTGTGAGAATATTTAAATGAAGGAGATGGGGGCTTAATCGGATCTATAAATGTCTAGCCTAACCTCTTTGAGCCAAAGATTTTTGGTTATTAAGAATGCTTCTTAATGATTCAGGCCTTAATATTTTTCATCTACTTAGGTTTACTTTTTTTTATTAAAAATAAAACTTTGTTGTGCTTAACCTCTTTAAAAGTGAACAGACTAGGAAATGGTAAGGAAAAAGTATCTAAAAAGTTTTCTTAAAGTTTTAACAACTGATGAATTAAGTTTTCAATTGTCTTTACCAAAGTGTAATAATTTTTATTATTATTTTATTGTTTGCTAAACTTATCCTTTGTCTACATAAAATACATCAAAATAAATATTAAAAACCTTTTTATCACTTTAAGAGATAAGAGTAAAAAGTTTTTAACACATTTACTTTAGCTTTAGCTTAAAAACTTTATGTTTGCAGCCATTTTGTCATATATGTACATACAAATACACATAGACACATATATGCACGTACATGTATGTGTATTTGATGTCACTGTAAGTAAAATCCTTTTAATTCGCAATTTCACAGCAAACACAGAGTTAAGTGCTTTAATTTACAACTAAAAATCTTAACTTTTTATTAAAATTTAAAGAAATTGTTAAATCGCTTGTGCCCTTTCTTAAGGTTCATTTATACGTGACTTAACCATATCACAGTAAACAGCTGTTTGATTCAAACTTATGGGCAACACTGTATTTGATTACCATTACGCCATAACCATAACCTTAGAAACTAATTGAGTTTTGATTTTTATGGCAACAGTTATGGTTATGGCGTTATGCTAAGTCACATATGATTGAACCTTTAGTCGAAATTTAAGTAAAGTTTTTGATTGTATAGATTTTTGTAGGTTGGATATATGCATATCATTGGTTCTTACACCAGTCATCTGAAAGCTTTAATCAAATCCTTGAAAATAATCATAAATATTACCTGCCTTTATACAGAACCTTTAATTAACTTAAATTGGGACAAAATTCTAAAAAATATTTCAAAATTGTTTTTGATTGTAGATCAAATATTTATGTATTTTGGTCTTCAATGCGTTAAAAGAGAGAAACAATGATTGAATATGGTCACAGGAATATGATCACAGACAATATTTTTTGTGTGTGGCTACGAAGTTTATTATTTTCACTGCCACAACCATACTATAGTTGTAGTAAGTTTTTAGCGAATAATGCAATCATAGTTATGATTAAAATCACAATTTTATATTTATCGTAATCATTCCTTTGATCATAGGTAATCATAATCTTGATTATGGGTTTTCATACATATTGCTCCTGGATTATGTATATATATTTGATAACCCATAATCAAGATAATGACTGCGTATGACCAAAATATTGACCAAACGTATAATGGTAGTTCTAAACACAACTATGAACTTTTCGCTCAAAACTTACTACAACTATAGTACGGTTGTGGCAGTCACACAATGATGAAATTGTCATATTTCTGTGACCATACTCACTCATGTTTTTTCCCTGGGTGTATTTGTGACTTTAGAAAAATTTAATTAAAGTAACAAAAAAGTTCATATAAGTTGTATATGTGTAGTAAGAACGTGTTTTTATAGTTTAACCCAGAATTTTGTTTATTTTGGAAAATTTTCTGCTCTAATGTATATTAAAATTGGGCAAATAAATCTTGACTTAAAAAATACGAATTAGGGCATTTCTATATTAGCATAACGATAAGCTTAGTGTATTCATGTTTATGTATGTTTAGCTTTACACAGTTTGTTCCTTTTGTTCTAAATTCAATCGCTTTAACATTTAAATATTGGTCCTTTGAAACAAAATATTCTAAATTTAACAAATAACTCTGTACTTCAATGGCTTTCAACTTTTTAAGAGCCCCCATTAAAATTTTAATTTAGAAACTTAACTTTTTAATTAATAATAACGACATTTCTCTTTGTCAAAAAGTGCTTATGTTTTTGTTGCTTTTTCCAATAAAATCCCTCTTGAAAGTGTTCAGCGTAAATAATCAAAGTTTTATTGGCGACACACAAACACACATACATATTGTGCTTGAAAGATGTCGCCATTTTGTTTTTCTTTTGTTGTTATTGTTTCCTTTCGTACAATCACGTCACTCAGCATTATTAACAACAACGACAACAAAAATAAGAGAAACAACAAATCAACCAAAGTTATTTGTGCTGAATAAAGAAACCTCTCATTAGGTTTAATAAGTGTAATGCACAACAGTCTAAGAAGCTACAATTAGTTCAACGAAGCATTGTCAGCAACATGTTTGCCACTACCTCCCGCCTGCCAGGCTGTAATGGTTGAGAAATGGTTGGATGGTTTCTTAAAAACATTTTAGCGTCAGCTTAAAAGAAAGCGCTTCACAATCTTGATTTTTATGGTTTCCAAGCCCTAATATTATCCTGCGTTATATGAACTTAATCATCCATATTTTAGAACGAGTCTTACAACTATTGTGTAAATTTACACAAATGTTATTAATTAAAATCAAAGGGGATTTTCTATCAAATATTGACACTAAAAATAATTCGTTTATATCACTGAATCAAATAAAAGATTCCTTTTGCGCAACTAGATTTTCTCCTTTAAATAATTTAATATTGAAAAAAGAGTTTAACTTTTTTACATCCTAGTACAGTGATAAGATTGGGAAACGCTGTATTGTATTGCTTGTATATATACCATGAGCTTGCACGAAAAGTAAAAGGACTAAAGTAAATTACTAAATAAGAAGGAAAAAATGAAAAAAAAAATAAAATTTGTTTGAATATTTTCAACGAAGCCGATACCAAAATTATTTCAAGGTATAAATTTTAGGGTGGTTGGACGGTGTGTTGATGGGCCATTGAGTCAATGGGTGTTTTGCATGCATAGTAAATCTCTTACCAGGATTTCATAAATGCTGCTCTCTCCCCTTACTCTACTGTCGCAATGTATGAATGGTGTTTAATATTTTATTTACATTTCCCTTACTTAATGGTATAAAACGGCGTGTGTGTATGTACTTTCGTATCGTCATCAAGTGTCTGCAAATAAACAAAGTCACCATTATACAGTTAAAGAAATAATTGGCTAAAACAGGATTTAGGGCTTTTAGAACGTAAGTGTTTAACAGATAAGAACGTTGTGGTCGGTCAGACTTGGCCATATGATACCCTACACCATATTTGTATGGGAGATTTTTACAAAAATAGTTCGATAATATTTGTATTTAATATTATAGTTGGTGGCAAAGAAGTAAACATGTCTGGAAAATTTTAGGTCAGTTATAACCAAAAATGCCTTTTTCGGGAGAATATTTGTATGGGGGCTATATCAAAAAATGGACCAATCATATTTTTGTTTAGTATAGAAGTTAGTGGTATAAAGTAAGACACATGTGCAAAGTTTTGTAAAGATAAAGTAATAGTCGAGTAAGTTATTGCCCAAAGTTCCTATTTCGGGAGAACATTTTAATTGAGCTACGCCAAAAAAATGGACCGATCATCGCAAAAAAGGCTTTGTATCAGGGTTAAAAAACTTATCTTCGCCAAATGTCATCAAAATATCTTCAAAATCACGACCTGTAGCGTGTTCACAAGAATGCATGGATACCCGGCCAGGCAGACGGATGGACGGACATGCCTACATCGAGGAGTAAAAACTACCTGTCACTTTGTTATTCTCCGATTTTTTTTCAATATTTTGCGTTCAGTTTGGCAGCAATGTTATGTTTTTCGAATTGCGGTTTAAATAAAATTCGGTCTTTTCTAGCCTCATCAACGTACACGCCCATGTTTAAACCAAGTTCTTGGTTAAATCAAACGTGGCATTTCTAAAGTAGCAACATGAAATTGCACTAAAGGTTTCAGTAAAAACTTGATGCATTTATTCCATGTCCCACCATTTTTATTATGTTTAACACAAACCTATAATATAAATCCACAATCCCTTTAGGGTTTCGAAACCTTTAATTTTTTTCAGTGTTTTTTATTACTCAATGAAAGTTAAAAATAAACTCCAATCAACTTAAAGTTACACTGTTTAGGCCATTTTATTTTCTTTTGCCAAGTTAAGTATCTTATATTAAAAATTACAAAAAAATGGCTGAGTAAGTCGTCGTGTGATTATTTTTATGCCGCAAGGCACAACAAAGTGATTTCGAAAAAAAAAAAAAATTTAAAAGAGGTTTGGTTTAATTTTTTTGGCATATGCATGCATATATATAAGTATATACGCGCTAGATTTCTCTTCAAACATAGGCGTTTGTTTTAAACAAAACTTAAATATTTTTGAAAAAAACTCTTTTAAAGATTTTCAAATATAAAAAAGAGACGACGAAGTGTTTGGGTCACATTCGATAATATCGAACAAAAATACATTTTTCTTTCTCTGAATTCCGACAAAGAATAGCGGTTGTTTTGTGCAAAGAAACTTTGGTTTTTTTATAATATTTATTTATATTATTTGTATATATTTTTATTTATAGGGTTTGGTGTAGGTTAAGATTGTACATATCGAGCCTTTGGTGCAATACCGTAGTAATCCAAAAAATCGTGAACTGAAAAAAATGCATTTGAAGTTTTGAACCATCTTTTTGATAGTATTTTCGTTTACTAAAGTTATTTTTTAACAAGTTTTTAAATAAAAAGGAATGTTTTTAAATAAAAAAATGCCAAAAATTATTAAAAATATGAAATATTTATTTATATTTAAGTACTTTGTATCAACCTATCAATGTTGTATCGTTATTGTCACAAAACCTGTGACAAACTTAAAAATTAATTCGAAATATATCGTTATAGCAAATAAACTTTTAACTATTTTTTTTCTAACAAAGTTGTAATATGAAATAATACGAACAAGTAAAAAAGAAATCAAATTATGCAGTTGTGTTTCTGTGCCTAAAACGTAGCAAAAAATAATATTGCTTTATAATTTTTTCGTAAATTGCTTTCTGTTAGTAAATTTCTTGTCATTAAGGAAATATTTCATTATTGCAAATAAATATTGTTGGAAATACCTAGAGGCAATAAAGACATTTTTAGCTGTAGAATATGAACAGTTAGAAGTGGAATCATAATCTTTTTTTCTTTAGATAGATATTTCCCCAAAGATAATTTCTGCATACCCAGCTCAAAAATTAAAATTTTGAGTTACTACGGTATTGCACCAAAGGCTCGATATGCATTTCATTAGTTCTTACACCAAACCGTCAGTAGAATTCAACCGAATTCTTGAGAAACCTAATGAATATTTTCTGCCTTTATACATTAACTTCAATAAACTTATTGAGAATTATTATAAATAAGCCAAAACATTCAAGACTCCTTTCAAACCCCCAACAAACAATTTTTCTTTACTTAACTGCTTTTATTTTCTTATATCTTATACATCTGGATAACCATCGGTTACCACAAAATATAGAAGGGCTACCGAAAACAAATCCTTTCTGTATTACAACAAGGTTATTGTATAAAGAAAGGAAATATTTATGAGGTTCATCAAGAATTTGGTTGAAGTCTACTGATTATTTGGTGTAAGAAACAATGAAATGCATATGGACACACTTAACCTACAGCAAGCCCCACATATATCTAAGTTTGATTGTATTTTTGTGTGTGTTAAAGTTTTCTTAAAGTTAAAATCGGAAAACGTAAATCGGAAACCGGTAATCAAAAACGTGAAGAAAGTTTTTAGCTTGATATTTTCTAATTCACTCAAGATACTGAAAAATGGATTACGGACTTAAAAAAAGATACATTCATTATATATAACCGATTACTGACTCATTTTTGTAAAATGAGCGATGCAGCAAATAAGAAATCAAACGACGATGTATTTACATATGAACATTTGCGTGCAACTTTGAACGTCAATTTTTTAAAATGTACAAATACATACATATTATACTTACATATATACATAGATATGTACTTCTTTAGTACATATTTTCTTTTGTATGATTTTTTTGTAGATTTTTTAAATAAAAGCAAATCTATTGTATAAACAAATTTGTTTTTTTTTTTTTATTCAAAATTCATATTTTATCTTAAAAGTGCAGACAAACAAATATGCACACAAATGAAATGGCAACAAAAATCATCGTTATGTTGATCTTAATTCTATTGCAGTTGCTGTGTATGTTGTTGTTGTTGTATGGGAAATACTTAGCTTAAGTGAATTGCATACTGCAGCGAATTAGGAAAGAAATTGTAAAATCCTTCAAATTTTTCTAATTGAGATTTAAAAAGTATCATGTGCATTCATAATTCTGCGCGTGTGTGTGTTAGTCTGCGTTTGCATTTGTAAAGGAACATATCATTAGAAGCTTTTTTTTTTGTTGTTGTGGGACAATAGCACCCTCGACAAATCTGCTAACGAATGAATGAATGAACAGGCAGTACTCGACGTTTATAAGAGTGTGCCTCTTAAACTTTTGTCAGAGGTTTAATTTTTTTTTTAGATTTTGTTCATCTTCTTCTTCTTCTGCTTGTTCTTGTTATAGCTGTAATTTGTTGGATTTACAATATTTTCGTTGTTGTTGTTGTTGTTGCTGTATATTATACAAAGAACAATATGGCTGTTGAAAGAAGTCCTTGACGCGTTCATAATACACATAAATATATTTTGCAGGAAGTAGATTAATTTGCATATTGCGCACATTTCCACCTTTGAACACGTTTAAGAGTTTTCAGTAATTAAAATCAGGAATCCATCATATTGTGGCACTTGAGCAACATAACAACTCAAAAGCACCCCAACCCTCTGACATAGGCAGCCAGCCGACCCATCAAGCACCACACACTAACAACTAGAATGTATTTCAATTTTAATTTCTTTCCTTCCTTTTGTCTTTTGTCTTCATTCATTCGTAAACTTTGTTGTTTTTTTTTTGCAAATCCTTAACACCCAACCGTCAAACTTATAAATCATTAAAAAGCTGCTCATCAAGTCCTTTGAAAATGATTTGCAAAACAATTTCTTTAACAATTGTCATCAGCTTCATATGTAAAGCAAATCTATGTTGGATTATTAGTATGTTTATAGCATCTCTTGGTAAAACCCTGCAGTGAAAATGTTTTGTTTTAAACTCTTAATCAACGAAACTATTTTCGAGGCACTTTTCTTAATTTATTTCATTTGTAACTTCTAAGATAAATAGTTTCTAAGATAAAAAAGCTGTAAAAGATAAGGTTTACTCTTTATCTGTTAATTTGTTGACAGTGGGTGATTGCGACTTAGGCTTGCCAATTACAAATTAACGTAAAATATATTACTTTACGCAAAGAAACTTGCTCCCCAACGATTTGAGACGAAATACCTTGGCAATTACCTGGATGGTTTCCTCACATGGAGGTCACATATAGATTTGAGGTTGACCAAAATTAAACCCAAAGCTGCAATAATTCATGATGGAAACAGATCCAAATCCACTCGGTCAAAGTATCATACAACATGGGGGACACACTCGCTGCTCCCTTTAGACTACCAATAACTTTTTGGAAACTTTATTTCACATATATTAGTAGTAGCTGTCCTGTTAGCGACAGCTAATATTGGCAATTATGAAGGAACACTAACTAAAGGGAAGCTCAAATCCATCATGTCCCTGTATGTGTGTGTATATGTTTGACTGTATTTGTATGTGTTTTTTCTATGCGACATTTTATAAGTGACTAGATGTCAGAGTAGTGACATGCTGCAGTCATTACTTTGTTGAATGTTTTTCTTTTTTGTTTATTTTTTCCATTTTAATTTCTTTTTCCACAGGCTTTAAAATCACATTCGACTTACAATACAATGCACAATGTACAGTCATACAGTCTAACCACCCTATTTGCCACCCATTTACCCAACATATGCGACACAACTTGAAAATGTTTATTATAAAAAAGCTAATAAATAGTACTGTTACAGTTGTCAACCATTTTGTATTAAGGACTTTGTGTGCACTTTGTATTAAGTTCACATTTAGGATTTTCGAAAACAAAAAAAAGAAAAAAATAAGAAAAAATGATTTACAAGTATATTTGTATACACTCATGGCAGATTATATGAACAATATTTTTTGTTGTTGTCGTTTTGCTGTTGATTTGTATTTAGAGACGCTTAACAATAGAAATTTTTTAAAAGAAATTGAAAATTAAGAATTTAATATAAAATAGAAAAATATCAACAATAATTGTGTGCAGTAAAAGCTGTTTCCGATTAGATGTTAAATTTAAAGTTTTTGTAGGGGATTAAGACAATGTGTAAAGTGTATTAAATTTAGTTCTTTAAGAATAAAAAAAGATTAAAAATATTTATGCAGTTGATTTTTTGGAATATTATAACGATAACCCTGTGATTCTAATGTGACAAAATCCTTAAAAATCGCATTTAAATTAAAGTAAACTGGAAGGCATCGAGAACCTTTGTGGAAATAATTCCAGTTCAAATCATAGTTTAGTCCACCATATCTTTATGTAACAATAAACTCCATAAACATGAAATATTCTCTTATCTTGATGTAAAGGTAAAAAAATGATTCCAAAGCGGTACTGTTCAGACTCTAAAAACAAAGTATATGACATAAACCAATTTAGAATACTGCTTCGGGTTTACATAAAAGTTTGGCTGTATTCTAAAACGCAGTTTGCTTTGCATTACAAATTTTCAACTTCTTCCCATATACACTCCTTACAATTCCGACAACGTCTTTTGCTTCCAAGACATTAATATATCTGTAAACACTAATATGGAAGTAGAAGATATTTTCAAAAACCTCATCTTTGCCTTTAGGAAAAACTTGAAATTTTGTGATGCAAAGCCAATTGCGTTTTGGAACACAGCCTTTTGTTATAACGAGAATCAAAAAGCTATACGAATGTTTATTGCCGAATAAACTTTCAAATATTCACTACCACGCCAGAAAAACAAAACATCACAACACAGAATATCAGAAAAACGTTCAAAAGTTAGTTGCATGGGTTGATTATATAGAAAAAGTGAGAAGTGAATAGTAGGCATTTTTCAACTTTAAAATAAAGGTAACATTTTAATTAGAAGAAATTTTATGTCGACAGGAGCTCCAATTTAACTAATTTTTTTCAGCATGTAGCTGGCGCGGGTCCAGCTATTCCCTTTGAAAGGTGGTGAGCGGAGGGGGGGGGGGGGGTTAAGGTTTTATATAGAAGATTTTTGATCAGCCAATTAAATTGTCAAAATTAATTTAATTATTTCGTGCAAGAGGATTATATATATGAATTCAATCGAGGACGTCCTTCGGAAAACGTGTTCTTAAATATGGCAAAATACATTCAATTAAAGAAAAAATAGCCAACGGCGCCGTAATACTCTTCGCTGTTTTAAATATGATGTTTTTTTGAAAGTTTGGCTTTTTAACTAGAATTTTCATTGTAGCAGACAAAGCAGCTACACAGAAAGAAAAAACACATTCTAAAATCAAGAATTTTATTTTTGAATTCCAAAATCGTTCTGGAAATTTTAAAGCACAATCCGTACTAAGGATTTTTTAAATCAAGTCTTTTCGTATTACTTTACAAAATCAAGCAGAATAAACTTCTTCTTTTTGAAAATATTTTTGCATTAAAAAACAAATTGTCTGGATAATCTAGATGATAGCGATCTGCTTTTGGAGTTCAAATAGTTCTGGGTTAAAATCCCAGAAAGTACAGAAAAAAAATATTTTAAACTATTAATATTAAATATGTATAAAATAAAATATAAAACTCTTCTTCTTAAAAAACTCTGTAAGTCAAAAAAAAATTCAATTTCTTTTGGATTAATTCTGTGTATATCGCCTCAAACATGAAGTCCGCAAATAAACTCAAAGGTGCTGAGAGATCTTTTCAACGAAAAATTTTGGAAGACTTATCTCTATTTCTTAATTGAGATATCTTTTGCAAAGCCTTTGCTTTATGTTCTACATTATTCAAAAAGTGCAAAATATAATCGTGAATCCACGTTATTTTAGCACAATGGGCTTTAAAAAACTCTTCTTTGAGAAATGAAACAACTTGTTCAACTATTTTGGTACCTTGTTGCTTTTGGAAATCGAATTCTTAATTGTATGTGAACAGCGGCATCCATTTGTTACAGTTCCACTTAAAGTTTTGACTTCAATAGTTGAGAGCGTATTTGAATTAATTGACACTTCAACATTGGCTCCAATATTCTTTACAGCCTCTTCAAAAGTACCCCACAAGGCCAGTAAAATTTTTTTTCAGGTGATTTTTGTTGGCGTTGAAATACCTTAAAGCTAAACGATTTTCGCTTTTTGCGGATAAGTCTGTTGTTTCATCAAAAGTTATTAAAAGGTACTTAGCTTCCGCAATGTTTATATTTTAATAAATTTTTTTTTTCTAAAATAAGACATTCAGGCATGTTCTAAAAATCACTTTTTGTGAAAGTGATTTGAAACCACAAGAAACACACAAAACTTTTTTTTTAATTTTTTAGATTTGAAACCAATTAGCTAAATGCCTGCCGGCTTAGAATTACTTGGTTATATTTTTAATAACCTTATTTTGAATTTTGCAATAAATAAAATTAATGAAAAACTTAAAATCAGAAGTGATTTTCAGAACATGCCTAATTGGCAACAATTATTGAAAGACCATCATATCGACCCGAGAAGTGAAATAGTATATCTTCCAAGAAAAATTATGGTTTTTACGATCGAGACTAAATTTTTTGATTTTAAATTTATGTTGGAGTGAGGCAGTATAAACTTGAGGAACAATCTAGAGCTGGGAATTTGAAAAAAAAAAATTCTTAATTAAACAGAATCGTTATTATAAATACAGTTTGAACAATTTTCTAAATCGCTTTAAACAGCGAGTAGATTTTGGAAATTCCTGAGGAAAACTGTTGCCAAATTTTTAAATCTTTTTATATCCTTCTACGTTTCACGTTTCAATTTCCTGTGCAATACTGAAACAAAAACTCTTAACATCCTCATAAATGAAGGTAGTGGTATTATGGGGGACTCCAATGCTTTGTTAATAACTTTTTCTTAGTACCAAACTAACATTAATCAGTTTATTAAATCCGCTTGCATACACCTTGGGATGGTTCTGAATCCGCGCCTGGCATATAGGCATTGATATCCAATTACTTTTGTAGGAAGTTTGAAGTCAATAGCTGTTATAATTTCCAAAGTATATAATTCGATATAAAAGTTCATCAAAATTTTTAATTTTTATGAGGGCTACCGTCCCCCTGCTCCTTTATAACAACTTTTTTCTGAAATGTACGTACTTAGTGCCAGGTTTAAGGTCAAGAGCTGTTAAAGTTTCTCAGATTAAGTACATTAAATACCTTTTTCCTTTAGGGTACATGTGGAAGTTTCAATTATTAGTATTACTTTTCAATTCTCTTTAATTCATTTTATTTTTCTGTTTGAAGTTTAAAAGTTTTAAAAATAAAATTTTGTTTTGGTAAAAACATTAGATCATCCATCATCCTTGTCATAGATACGGGTATAAATATCAGCTTTAAGTTTTACACAAATCTCGTATGCAACCCTCTTAATTGACAATTTTTAAGTGTGTGTGTGTGTGTTAATACTTAAATAAGTATATGCAAGAACTATTAAGGGAGTCAGGGTGTATAATTATTATAGTAAGCAAGTGAATGGCAGTTAAAAATATCAACATCAATTGGCATTTTAATGGAAAATTTTAATGCTGTATAAATTAATAAATCGGATGCCTTTCATTACAGTTAAAAGGGAATTAACACTCTCATACACTTCAGTGAATTCATAATGGCGTCGTACTTAGGATTTTTGTTTTTTTAATTCAACCCTGCAGCAGTAAATTTTAGTGACATGTTGAACGTGTTATTTACCAAACACGTTCGTAGTTCGCACACAAAACTTTACACACTTAGACACTTGCATACATATTTGGTGGATGTACTCGTATTTATTCAAAAGTGTAGATACATACATGTACACATACATATGAACATACAAAAGTGTAGCCTCATGTAAACATACATATATCAAATAGATCACAATATTATATTCACGGTAAAACTTACATACATTTGTATTTATTTACTTAATTATGTATACAGCATCATTCTCATCCTTATTGTCAATATTTGCCACCCCTTCAGACGTAGTTTCCTTTAAATATGGGAGATTCCAGCAAAAGGTAATGTAACGCCAGATGAAATATACATATATTATTTGTGAGGGAAAATCTTTTTGCAATTACAGTTTAAATGAAAGAAGCGACTTTTTTTTAAACAATGTTTCCTTTTAAAGATAATTAACTTATTTTGGCGTAACGTACTTTCTGACGGAAGCGCCCATACATAGGTAAAGGGTGCCTCCTTTTTTGCTGAAAGATACTTTAAAATAATAAAGCAAGAACGAAACATTGTTGAAATTAAAATTTTTTAAAATAATCTGGTAAATGAAATTTTTGTTTTACGACCTATGTGGCTGCAGCGATGAGCTAGCTACATGGTCCTTAAAATCAGTCCAATTTTTTACTACTATCTTTAATACATCTGGCCTAATTGCATTAAGGGCCAATAATGGCTTCCAATGCTTTAAGACTTGCAGGTTTTTAAGCATAAACCAATGACTCTTAAAAAGCGCTTCTTAAACCCCAGAGGCGTGAACTTGCATGAACGAGGGGGGGCCAGCGAACAGGATCACTTCCAAAAATTAGGTGGTCACTTAATCGATTATATACTTTACGAAGAGTTTTATTTTTTGTAAAATGAAATTTTACTTTTTGAAAACGTTGTTGATTCATGTTTTAAACAATTTGTTATTCTCAGCTGTCAAACTATAGTTGACGTTACCAATAATTCTCATGCAGCTAAAAAAACACCCGATATTATAAAGATATACGGGGTGTCATGTAGCATAAAAAGTAAGAAAATTTATCTGTATTTATGTGAATGTGTGTGTATGTATCTTCTATTCATTTATTCATTCATATATTTGTATGAAAGGACTCCCACCCGGGATGACAGTTGTGCAAAAAAAAAACTAATAAAAACAGAAAACAAAAATTTTGCACCAAGTAGTTGTATGTATTTTCTTACTGTATATAAATATGTTTTTATTGGTATGTACATATGTATATGTAGGTATACAGTTGATTTTTTGACTAACAATCTAAAATACCTTAAAACAGTTAGAATGCTTTATTCTGTTATGACGAATTATAAACGCACCTTCACCAAAGTATTGACATCCAAGGAGAACTTCGTTAAAACAAAACTTAAATTTTACAAGCAATTAGAAATGGAAACGATTTCATTGTTTTAAACAAGGTCAGAAATTTTATAAATTTGTAAAATTAAATATGGAATCTGCTTCTGTTTGGGATTAAGCTCTGGTACGAAGCTACTACCGTTGCGGATAACGCCAACTAGCCCACATTTCAGGTCAGAGCCATTTCCTTATTTTCGAAACGTTACAGAATGTGTTAGCAATAAGGATTCAAGATATTTGCCCTGGAAAGGATTCTGATATGCTTTTTGCAATTTGACGATTCTTAGATTAACATTTCAGTTCAAGTTCCCTTTAAAACAAAAATTGTTAGAAAACTCAGGTAAAACTTGTTTTATATTGAGGTTAGGTTAGATTAGGTAAAACTGGCAGCTGCGGATATTATAAAAAAAAGTGATGCATCCTACAAGAATCTAATTTTTAATCCCTTTGTGACACTTGTGTTAGAGATAGAGAAAAGAAAATCAGGAAATTCCGAAGGTCAAAGAAATATGTAAATTTATATGGTTGTCAGTAGCCATTCCGTCCTTGTTCCGTTAAGTTAACCAACTACTATCCCTGATAAAAGATGATAACCAAAATAGGCTAATGAAAGCCACACCCTGTTTGCCCCTAAATGCCTTATTTGGATATTTTTCAGTTATGGATAAAATCACAAGAAGGTATGGATGCTCAAAACCTCATTTTCTTCCAGAAAACTTCAACAGAAGTCATTGAAATGAAGTTATCTTCCACTTACGTGGTTGCAAAATCGATAGTGAAAGGCAATAGCTACCGCGGAAAACATTTAAAACGTTTCGAATCCAGCCTTGGTAAGGTTATACCAATAGTTTTGTATCTAGGCTTCTTATATCATCTAGTCACAGTGCTGGTGCCTCCTCGGAGTTTGCAGGGAAAAGAAGTGCCAGAGAAGTGGTGGATCGCTCCGTCGTCCAATTTCACATTCAGTCAAATTATAAATATTCCTGGGAAAAAAGTTCTAGGGGAATTGATTTTCCCGCGAATAAAGCTCCTTTTTTCTAAACAGCCAGGGAGAACAGTTTTGCGGGGAAAGGAGTATCGATTTTTCCCGGTCAGCTGTTTTGCTTAAAGCTGTGTTCTGTGTGGGAAATTCGAAAAATTTCCTGCGGAGAGTTTTTTTAGGATAGGGCAACAGGGAATAGGAAAACATTTTAGGGAAATTTTTATTCATAATTGGAATAATAATCTTTTCAGTCCCATTTCCCCGTACTCATACGAGAATGCATCGTCATCCAGTTTAAAGATGTTTGGAGTTCGGGATCTAATTGTGGCTCGGTTAATAGTAAAGATACCGATATAACAGCCTATCGCGGACAGTTTGGCTAGTTTATCTGTAGTAGGCTGCATTTACAAGGAAGTCTGAAAGAAATCTGAACCCCTTTTTGTGCAATATGAATGCTTCCAATAAGACCATTTTTCCCCTACCACGCAACCGCATGTATCTTCAGATTAACAGATCCCGAGGAGGTCATTTCATCCGTCTCTACCTGTGAAATATCGAAGGATAATTTCCTGTGGAAAAAGGTCCTGGTGTGTAGTAATCAAACTGGGAATAAGATCTGCCCAAACATTTTGTTTTATTGCGGTATTTAGCTCCAACTGCCTCGCAAGAAAATTTTCTGGACGCCTAGTGAGTAGGATAGATAACAACCCCGTTGTGTCTGTTACCAGATTAACCATGTTGCCCATCGTTCTCCGAATATGTAGGCTGAGTTCATAATCTTCCATCAGGCTGTATTTCCACAAAAAAATATAGTTTTAATCACCGTCTTTTAACGCCAACTCCCACTCCGAAGACTAAAGGCCAAAGAACTTCCAATGCACGTTTGAGTCTTAGCTACTCTCGCCTCCTCCTTCGGCCTCTAGGTCAATTTTTTGTCCAGAATGACTCCAAGATATTCACCGCTATCTGCCAGAGTGTGTATATATCACTTAATTTGGAGACAAAACGTTAAAAGAAAGAATATTTTATTTGTTTGAAAACATCGATAGCTTCGTTTTGGAAGGATTAATAGACTTTCCATCCCGTGTATTTTATTTAGTAAATGTCCCCAGAAATTATTCCATCCTTTCGGAGAGAGTATCCAGCTAAAATTCAGATGTCGCCACTGCTACGTATCCGCGTTGACTTTTGTTTGTTTTAAGGATTTTAAATTGACTAGCTAAAGGTTTTGTAGGGTTCAAATACTGTCGCTATGTCTGCTTGTTTGTAAGTGAGTTCAAATGCACTTGGGCACAAATGTTGTCTCGAAAATGATGATGATGATAAGTGGAACTGTCGAGTGTTGCTGTTGTTGAATAAAGGGATCTCTTTTTTATAACTTTTTTTTTTTTAATTTGGAATTTCTTTTTCAATGTGTAAATAGATTACAAACGACAGAACAGTTTCCGTGCCTTCGCTTTCATGATGGCAGATTGTTAAGTTGTTGTTGTTGTTTTTTCGGTGTTTTCCATGGTATTTATTCGAGTATTTTTTTCCAATTTTAGTTGTGTACATGTTAAGAGTGTCCCTGACGTTACCATTTTACGTTCGTAAACAAATCACAGTGGCAATAGAAACACATTTGTATGTGTGTATAATTGTTTAATATGTATGAATTTGTGTATATTGTTTTGAAAACCATGTGCACATAAAAGCCAGCATCATTGTTGATTAAGGATGGGGGTTGGAATGGGCTGGGTTGGACTGTGTTACGGCCTTCGGCTGTCAGTTCTTGTCAAGTATTTTAAGTATGAGTTTTTATATACATACAAATGCATGTAAGTAAGGATGTGCATATATTTATTTGAACGGTGATTTCATTATGGCATATAGCGCTTTTGTACACTTGGATCGATTTCAATATCCTCCCCAGTGTTGTGTTTTTGTATGCTTACGAATGTTTTCATTATTTTTCCACTTGGCTCAACTTCTTGTCTGTTTGATTTCCGTTGATGATTACATACTACAACAACTACTACTTCTACTAATACAGAAATAAAAACAACAATAACAACTACCACATTGCCTCAATAGATGAGGTTGCTGGTTGTAAAGATGACGATAATGTTTATGAAAAAAGGAGTTAGTAGTGGTGGTATTGTCTATGTTGGCTTCTTATATGTAAGTATATGTATGTGTGTGTGTATATATATTGTCGAATTTTCTAAAGCCCATGGAAGTTATGAATTTGTTGGGTTAAGCTGCCTTAGAAATAAAGTAATTTTTGTCGTTACAGCTGCCTTAGTATTGGTATCGTAGTTGTAGAAATTAGAGTGACCCTGTGGCTTATTTGGGTGGTGTCGTCATTATGACATTTTCATCGATTAGTCATTGTGAAAAAACCAGCATCTAGTCACAATTTGTGCGAAATTATGTTGAGTAAAAATTTCACTGTTAAATCAATGAAACAAATGAAGAAGCTACGCATGACTGTGTCATTGGTCTGTCAACGTGCCTAAGAAAGTAAAAACTTAACAACTTTATCCGCTGTTAGTCTAAAGTGACTTAAATGCTGCAGGTTCTTAAATATTTAGAATGTTGTCTGCTATAACACAATATAACAAGGATGCCTGCTAAACAGAATTAACTTTAGTCATCTAAGAACTTTCTTTCTTTTTCACTTAAATGGCTAAAAACAACCGTTAAAGTCAGAAGCCTGATTTAGAATAGTATCCTTTCAATGGAAACTGCCAGTACCATTGCCCTCTGTCTGGTGTCTTACTTTTTTGAAGAATTTTTGGGCTCTGTTTCTACTCCTGTACACTCTTGCCTTTCCATTTCCTTTTTATTGCGGCGAAAGAAGCGTATATCCTCTCTCTATTTCTTATGGTACCTCTCCCGTACTCCTCGCGTTACAGCCGACGGCTGGGTTACCAAGCATGCAGCTGCATGTTGCGTTGCTCAAGTTGCGTTGCGGAACTCCTGGCTGTACGCTTGATTTTTGAAGGGAGGATGCTAAAAAACCAAGTATGCATTTGGCCACAGTTTTAATGGAGTGTGCAATACGTTACTATTCTACGCAGATATAATCTTGATAAGAAAAGCTCTTTTGTGGAATTTGGATAAATTGAGTGGAGTTGGAAGTTTGTTGTTTTTGCATGAAGTTTCGGACAAACACAACAAAATTGATACATGAATCATGATACAGAATCATTCTTAAATGTCGTCAATGATTTAGAGTTTAACCGTTTTTTACGGTGAAATCAATATTACATTCGCTACTGGGAATATTAACTTATACACATCCATACACCACTAGATAAGCTAGTTTTTACTTTAACTCTACTGCGCTCCCCTAGTCATCAACAAACGATTCTTGTTTATATTCTATATCAATGGGGGTGTAAGGAGGTTTCTATTTCATCTGCACTCTACTGGGAATTTTAAGACTTAATAATCACGCTCGTATAATGAAAACATGTCGGTGTCGAGGGCTTTGCACATGTCAGGGATTGATTAAAACGCTCAAGAATCAATTTTGGCAAAGTGCTTAAGCCAAAAAAGGAAAAAAAAACACTTCTAAAGGGATAATACAATATACTTAAATACTAAATAAAAAAAAGGAAGATGGTTTTGCCCTTTTGTAAAGCGTAAATGCGCACTCAATGTATTTTATTATAATAAATTGGTATTTCTTTGGGTATGATATGATGATATGTTTGTGATGGGGCAATAGATGTTATTTAATTTAAGAAATGTATATATTTTTGTATGCAGTTGATTTGGGTGGATAATGCCCTGTGGGATATATATAATTATGTCTGTATATTTGCATTTAATACATAGAGCCAAAGAAACTTTTCATTTCACAGCAACCGCCCAACTCACCTTTCATCTACTTGTGGTATTACTAAGTCAGGTAATTAGAATTTATTTTTTGTTGTTGTTATTGTTTGTTTGATTCCTTTCCTTTCGATTTCATAATTGTAGATATTTTTTTTCTAATTTTTGTTATATAAAATAGAAAATTCATATTTTGTTTTATTATGTGCACACACACATAATACAGTTGTGCATTCATTTTTATAAAAGTAATAAATTTAATTAAGCAAATTACCGTTGTTGCCACTCCAACTTCTGCAATGGGTTTCTCTTAAGTCCACAAATTGCTAAAAGTGCCCATCGATTTGACAAAAAAAAAACCCCACGTACCACAACCAGCAACCTAAAACCTCCAATGCAAATCAACAGCATAAATTTGCAAAATTATGACAAAAAAATTGCCAAAAAGGGAGGGATAGAAAAAAGAAACTCACACAAATCCTTCAAAATAAAGGTGTATTTTTTTCAAGGAATTAATAAAAGAAAGAAAAAAATAATAATAAAAACTGCTGCTTATAATATTCGTTTTAGAATTAATTGGTGCTGTTGACATTTTTTCTTCTTTATTTATTTGCATTTACATCGTTTTTTTAAATACATAATCACAAACACTTAAAGAAATTGCACATAATTATGCGCTAATGTATATATGTGTGTGTATGTATGTGTATGTTTGTTGGTAAACCTAAGCATAACGTCACTAAATAAAATTAATTGAATGTTGAATACTCACTTAAAACTTCAATAGAGATTGCATTTTGAAAGGACATTTTTTCCACTTCTAGTTTCTTTTGATAAAAATGTTAAAAATATATTTAAATGCAAATGTTCTAATTGGAATTATGAAGGAAATCTTTTTTTCTTAATTAAAAATGCTTAAATTAATGAAGTATATTTTCTATTTATATATTTAACGTGTAGAAAGGGTGACAAACTACCATAATCAGACCAATTATTTTAGCTAACATTGCTGTACTTTAAACTACTACTTTCACATTGGGCGTAAATAAAACGAGGGCCAATGCAGTTGTTTAAAAAAATTTTTTTCTATAATTATTTTTGATAAATAAATGGCTCTACAAACTGAGCTGCTTAATTACTTATTACAAGCACCAATCAATTTTCCACACCAATAAATTTCGTGTCCTTTTTAGGATGACCATTTAATTCTGGTTCGAAGAACGTCCCAGACGTCTGTCTGGATGTCATGTATTCTTGTAAAAAAATATTTGACGCAAAAAATAAGTTTCAAAAAATGTTTAATAATTGTTTAGAAGCTGTCGATCGACTCAAAACAAGATTTGAAAAACTAAAAGAATTTTTAATTTTTTATTCTGCTCTAATTTAACAAATTTTTGAGGAAAAATTAAAATTTCAATTTATCTTGAAAAATTAGTAAAATCAGTACATTTTTGAAAAAAATCAGTACATTTCAGTGCACAAATTTTTAATCAGAACACTGAGTACATGTACTGATGAAATCAATACAAATGGTCACTCTAATAATTTTTCACTTGGTCCTTCCACCGGAGTCTACCTGCTCTTTTCATTTTCGTTGCCACTAAATTTCTTTCTTGCTATGGCGTTTGCTTTTTTATACGATCTTCTTGCCCCAGCCAGGGCTAAAAGTTATAGCGATTTTACACTAAAAGTGGCGATTTTTTTTTGTGGTCTTGGCGATTGAAATTAAGGTTTGGCAATATTGTTGACGATTTTTTTTACAAATAGCGAAGTTTCTGTATACATATATATGAGTGTACTTCATCCAATTCTTTGGGTACCAGTTAAGATTTCGAAAAATTTTATAAACTACATATTTACAAAACTATAATAATAAATTATTCGGCTTCATTTGCATTCATAACCGTTTGAATCCTATACAATTATAAAATAACTTTTATTTCTTAATGAGTTTATTATTAAAACATCGCAAAGTGTTTCAGGGTGAAAATTAATATGGTTGCAGTTGCAAGTGCGTATGTACATCGTATGTATATTTACCTATATTGTATGCAATAGAAAATTGTTTATGTTTTTTTTTTAAGCCAAAAAGTTAATTGAATATACAAACATTTCTTTCACTTCAACACGCTTTCGATATACATAAATTTCAAATTGTTGTGCCATCTTTAAATATTCACAATTCAATGAAACTGCCTCGAAATCTAATAGAAAAATATAACCAACAATAACCAGCAGCAACGCAGAACAAAACAGTATATATTTTTATGCATAAAAATATTTTCGAAAAAATATTTATGTATAAAGAAAGAAGTATTTTGGCAAAAAATTAAAATAATACTGAACAGTGAAATAATAATCGCCTAAATACTTGCTAATAAAACAAAAGCTTACAAACAGCAATAAAAAAATATGCATACGTGGGAAAATCTACACACACACACTTACATGCCTATGTAAATAAATATATGCATACACATGTATATATAGTTACCTTAATATAGAAAGGCCCTAATTCGGTTTTTGTATAAGCTGAGACTTTTGTTTATTCCAATAAATGTTTTGCTCATCACGGAAAAAATTGTTCTTCAATTTTTTTCAATTAAAGGTTGAATCAGACGTAACTTAACCGTAACGCCATAGCCGTACCTATTGAAAATCCAACTGAAGTCCAATATAATCCAATTAGAACTCAATCGGAAACCAATTCAATTTTCAATTGTTATGGCTATGGCTTTACGGTTAAGTCACGTCTGATTCAACCTTAACCCATTAACCAAAAAAATTTGTGTTTCTAATTAAAATCTTAATTGCCTCAATTCAAATTTTAATCGTTTTTGAAAAACAAATACCAACAGTGATGATTGTTTGGAAATTCTTTAAAAAAGCTTTAATTTTACTTGAAGTTTTCAATCTAATGTATTGTTAATCAAAAATTTTTCAAATTTTTTTATTAAAGTTGTTAATTGAATATGCTAATTCCTTGATAGATTGTAATCTAAATATTTTTTAATCAAATCAACAATTTTTTTAATTGAATATGGTTTTTATTTTTTTCTGTTATATTTTACAAGTAGCCAAAAAAAGTTGGGCTTAAAAATTATGAGTTA
This sequence comes from Melanophora roralis, assembly GCA_963583895.1. Classification (NCBI taxonomy): domain Eukaryota; kingdom Metazoa; phylum Arthropoda; class Insecta; order Diptera; family Rhinophoridae; genus Melanophora; species Melanophora roralis. The sequence goes on along the minus strand of OY757190.1, from coordinate 96,135,322 downwards.
GGGCCTTTCTATATCAAGGTAACCGTATATGTTCTATAAAATTTACTACATTGTTCAGGCAGATTTGTACATAAATTTGCACTGTTGTTTTTCTCTGCTTTTAAAACAGAAATCAAAGCAAAAAAATTTTTTTTTTTAAGTTTTCTACTCGAAATTTGAAAAGGTATTGAAGCGGCATCGACGCGTTCGCTTTTCATATTTTATAATACTTTATTCATCATTGTTTGTTGGTAAATTGTCCGGAAGCCATTTTAATCGGTCAAAAATTTACTAAAATTTCCACCATCCATTTTATTGAATAAAACTACATATGTATGTGTGTATGTATGTTGTATTTTGCACCTGTGTGAAAATAAAATTCAAACACAGAAACACAAAAAGTTTTTCTCAACATTAACAATTATGTGTAGGTGCAGGCATGTGCTGTATTTTTTGTTTGCAATAAACTGCATCATGCATTGTGTTCCTTTACAAACATATAGAAAAAATAAAAAAAGCTTTAAGCTTCTTTATGTACTCCATCCATCAACATATAATAATATTCGTAAGCTCTTCAAATTTAAGTTCGTAGTTGTTTGTTTAAGAGTTATATCCGTTTGTTAGGTGTAACTGCAACATTAGGTTTTCATATAAAGAAACACAAACACACACATTTATATGTTTATAATTCTTTTCACTTGTTTTCAATTTTCATAATTTAATAAGACATGAATTTGTTTATTTGTAAGTTCAAATCATAATTTGAATGGTCAGACATGTTTCTTATGGCTTTCTTAAATTTTAACACGGTATGTATTTAACATATGACTTGTCAAATTATTCAATGGAAAATTGATACATGTCGTGTGAACGTATTGAAATATCGCTTGTGTGATATAAGTATGTCAAGTATTATATTGATAATAAAGAAAAGTATTTTTAAGCAAACATTTCAAAGTGAATGATGTTTAAAAAAAATATTGCAAGGTTTTAAGAGTATTTTAATTTTAATGCTTCTCAAAAAATTCTTTTTACACTCACAGAATTTTATAGGAAAACTTGGAAAATCTGGATATAGTGTTTTGTATGACCATCGCACAGTGGGTTCGATGACACCGAAAGTGGCGATTGATTAAAATGGAAAGTGGTTTTTTTTAAAAAATGAGAAGCAAACAAAAGCTTATATTATCATCTTTCTAAAAAATAAAAAAATAAATATATATTTTGCATAAATATGAGTATAAGTTTAATTTAACGTCTGAATTTGGGTTTTGAAAGATTTCGAGAATTTTACCACTTTTTAAAAAAAGTAACGAAATAAATTTTTATATTTTTTTTGTTTATCAATAATTGTCATACACTTAAAAAGAAACCATATTATTACTCTCATTACATATTACATTACATATTATTATGTACTATCATTACTCTCACTTTCATGTATTTCTTGAAAAATAATAGGCGATAACAAAAGCTGTAGTCCGGAATTTGATAATTGTTGCTTTTCTTTCCGCTCATTTTGTTTATTAATACGAGATATGAATGGATCTGAACTGATAAAAAACCGGCTGCGTTTGCGAGCAAAATGTTCCCTATGATTTTTAAAATCCTTATTTCTGGCTTCCTGAGCTTCTTCTGAAAGTTTTCCAATCGGTAAGAGGGCATATTTTATGATTTCGGGACCGTGAATTAGGAGTCATACAAAATCATTTAAGCACTCTCGTAAATAAAGATGACTGAAACTTGTTCACGCACCTATCTCCGACAACAATAACAACAATAGTAAGCATTGAACGAAAGTTAGTTTTGTTAAATACATGACTTTGAAAAAACACGACTTCAAACAGAAAAATGTTAATAGCAAAAAATGGAGCAACAAAACCGCAAACTTTCTTTTTTGTTATAACAAGCTAAGTTTTTATAATTTTAGAAAATATAAGATTGAAAACCCAACCTTAACTAACTAAGAAGTTATGGTTCACGAAACATCAAAACACTACATCATTTTTGTACACTTTAATGTCTGAAGTTGAAAGTTTCATTCTAAAAATAACACTTTGTTAACGTTAAATTTGGAAATTACGGACTCGTTTAATGCGAAATTTAACTTTTTTCACTTTTTAAAAAAATTGCAAAAAATTTTATACTTTGACGCGTCACTACGGAATCAGCTGACAAGATAGATGCTTGAAAATTTACATAGTGATGTAGAATTTTATCTAGTTTTATCCGATTTTAAATATTAATACAAAAACTTAATTTTAAAAATTCCATTTAGCGTCACTTTCGAACCATTTCAACCCAACGTGCATCGTTAGCATATTTTGTAAGGGTCCCTTTAGTTAAAAAGATTATCTCATATTAAACCACATCCGCTTAAAAATTTGTAATTTTTTCCAAACTTGACTCTGTGAACCGTATCCTATTTTTTTTTTTTCAAAAAAATATAACTTTGGGTTAAAGCATAAAAATTTTTACTTTTTGTTCTTTTAGAAAGAAAATTTATTTGCGGTTTGCAAAAAATAAGCCTTTAATATAATAAAATATCCTTGTGAAATCATAAAAAATCTCAAATCACCAATTCCTATACCTGATATACTACCATACATTGAACTTTGTAGTAAAAATACCATGATATATTCAAAATATAGCATCGTTACATAGACAAAAGGACTTAATGAATAATAATGTCTTTACAATATTTTTACCCAAATAAAAAATTTTTTCCCGATAGCTCTTTGTGTGTCCGTTTTTATTTAAGACTTTCTTTATAGGTTTGTGGCATAAAACATTATTACATTCTTGTTTGCGTTTTTTTCTGGAAGTTGGGATCAAAATCTTCAGACTAAAGTCCAAAATACATGATATAATACGTTTTTTCCACTCAGATATTATACTCAAACGACAGCTTCCTGACCAAATTGTAAAAGCTAGACTCTGACGCAGAAAATGCTTTATCAATTCCAATGTTCTCCCTGTATGCTCTGCAACTCATATCCAATGAAGGTGCGCTAGTTGGTTTAAAAAGCCTTGATTAAGGTTTATTCAGTTTCAAAATTTCCCTAGTTCCATCATCCTTTGTGTTGTTCCAGATGTTTTTGTTTGTATTGTTAAATGTTTTGTTGTTGCATTGGAACCTCGGCCTTAGTTGCAACAATAGGCTTCAGGTTTACCACGTCAACTGTCTGCTATTTTCTAGCTTTAATCGCCAGATTATTTGCTCGTTATTTTTCGATTACCCTGAAGAGTTCAGGCAACCCGTTTAAAGTGAACTTGGCCATTTTCTGAAAAATCTTTTTTAATAATATTTTTGCATTTTGGACACAAATGCCCTTTTAATCCTTGGCTTTTCGTACAGATGTTTACATTAGTTGGACCTTCTTGTGCCTTAGGTTAGACTAGGTAGAACAGGCGGTTGCGAAAGTGCGGAAGAAATGTTGTGCAGCCTACTTTGGTCCGTTTCTTCGATCTCTTTGTGATACCTGGGAAAGAAAAAGACAGAAGCAAAACAAATTTTATTATTTCTCGATGGCAGTGTTGCGGAGTAAAAAGGGGAGCAAGATCTCAGTCTCTGCACTGAGGGAAAAAAGACGTTGCAAAATCGACCACGGCTGTGGTCAACTTGACACCCTTACGTTGTCAATTTTTTTTAACAACGTCCGTTGTCAAATTGCACACAAACGTGCTCAAATTGACCACATACGTTGTCAGTTCAAACTCGAGAGGCAAAATTTGTAGTTATTGACAACGTCCGTTGCCAAGTTGTACACGAACGTGCTCAAATTGACAACATATCGGTGTCAAATTCTCTGCTAACGCAGTAATATTTAGTTTTTGACAACGCCCGTTGCCAACTTAAGCACGTTTGTGTACAATTTGACAACGTATCGGTGTCGATTTCTCTGCTAACGCTAAAATATTGGAAAATTTTCATTATTTTGGTTTTAGTCAAAAGAGTTTTACGAAAAATTTTCAAAATGGAACAAAACCACGAAATTCAGTTATCTGAGAACTTAATCGTCTTGGTGAGTTACTAGAATTAAATGGTGATGTGGTAGTGGTCAGTGATTCATGCTTTGCAAGCAACAATATTGCTGAAGACAGTGACGATGCTCAACTCATGGAATTTTTTAAAACTATTAATATGGAATCAATTTTTAAGTATTTAAAATGTAAGTAAATTAAAGCTAAATTAACATTTTAATATTAACGATAATAAACATATATTTTGGGTTTTTTAGCTTCACAAGTAACATTAAGAAGCTTGCCCTATTTAAAGAAAGAAGATTTGAAGGAAGCAGTGTCACCATTGGGGCTGCGTGTAGAATTTGGGGAAAAGCTTTTTTGCTGAAAAAAAAATGAGGTACTATTTATGATTTTGTACTTTTATTTGAAACAATATTTTCGTTTAATAAAAACAATATATTATTAATTTCAAACTGTTTTTTTATTAAAAAGAAACGGAATGGGAACGGAACAAGGGTTTATAAATCAACAACGAACGGTGTCAATTTGACAACGGTTTGTTGTCAATTCGACACCGGTTGGGTGTCAATTCTACACCGGCTGGGTGTTAATTCGACACCGCGATGGTGTCAAATTGTACACATATGGTGTCAGTTTAACAACAATATCGTTGCAAATACTGCGTTGTCGAATTGAAACCATACGTGTACAATTTGACCACAAACGTGGTTGATACACTTTCGACAACGGATGTGGTCATTTTGACACCGTATGGTGTCAATTTTTTTCTGGGTGTGGGCTTTCAGCTAGAAGACCTAGTTTCGTGCTTCCCTCCACCCTAAAGCCATTCGTTTAACAACATGTTCTTTCCGGCATCTGCTGTAGAGTCCCATCCACCCAAGACTGTCGATCTAGTATCAACGAAAGGCAGTTAATCTTCATCTTTGATTGAAGTTAACGAATGGAAAATTCCCTTTCTCCGTATTAATTTTATTTGTTAAATTATTCGTGAATTTAAATTATAAAAAAATAATGTCGAAACTAAATTGCATATCAGGATTGTAATATAAAAAATCAAAAAAATAATCCTTTATTTGATGTTTATGCCTAAAAGAAACTGGCTTTAGTTGTCACGAAAACCCTGCTATTGAAAGAAGTAAGCACTTTCTATACTGAGGTTTGTCAACCTTTAAACAGCATTTAATACAAATGTATGTTTGTATGTTCTTCTCAACAATTTAATCACTTAAATCTCTAAGAAGCGTAAGAATTTTTCATTAAATTTTAAAAACGTGTCTATTGTTAAAGAAAAAAATTTTAAGTAATTATCAGCACACTTTAAAAAAAGAAATATTAAATGTTATGCCTTTATGTCGATTGTATTAAAAAAAAGTCGTCCCCTTCATTCTAACGGTTTCGTGTTTTAATTAATTCTCTTGTTGGCTTTTTCCTTATCTTTTTGTGTCTTGCGACGGCCATTTGTAAATGCAAATATTTTTGTGATTTCTCCATTTTGTTATTTATACACAAACACACATACACACACACACTTATTCCTTTTACTTGAAAGAATGTCGCATTTCACAAGCTCTTTTTTTCTTTGGTGACATTAGGTTTGACAATATATTTCTCAAATCACCCACCACCAAATAAATAGTTGACAGAAATTCAACCCCTAAACAGTTTCAAAGTGTGGTATTTACACACAATCACCCCATACACACATATGCACACACATACACAGTCAAATTTTGGTTTAAACCCAGCATACCATTATCGGAGCGCTCTTATATATGAGCTCATATATGAGCGATTTTATGAGCCTCTGTGAGTGTTTCCTGCGTGCATATTTCTGAGCTCATAAACGATCGATTTTATGTGCTTTTTATGAGTAATTTCTGCACTCTGACAGATAACGGTAAATTCCAGCTAAGCAGAAGAAAGAAGTTGCTCAAATTGATTCATTAGTGAATATTTTTGGAAGCGTAAAGACAAAATTGTGAGTTATCTTATAATAAATACAAAAATATTACATAATTGAAATAATGAAAAGAGCAAACTAAAAAAAAAATTAATTAATAATAAGTGAACTTCGTTCAAACAAATTAAGAAACGAAAATCCAGCATGTAGTATTAAAAATAATAGTGTTGTTCAAGAAAATAGTGAGAGTGAACGTATTTTAGAAAGAGAGAGTGTAAACGAAAACTGGAATAAGAGCTCAAAATGCGTTTTAAAAAAAGAGTCATAAAATACTCTTTTATGCATAAAATTTAGAGCTCTTTCATGAGTGACCAGTTTAGTGGAAAAAGCCACTCAAAAATGAGCGTTTTATGACTGTTTATGATTATTTTATGAACTCTTTATGAGCGTCAGCGTTCCGACAAAAGAGTCTTTATGAGCTCATTACGAGCGCATATGGTATGCTGGGAAACGGCAGACAAACAGTAATTTATCAAAGACGTTAAGTACATTCTTACTTAGTTTGTCGATTGGAGAACACACGCTATTAATCCAACCAGTACAGATGAGACTCTGTCCGTACAATTTCTAATTTTTTACAAAACAAATTCTTTTTTATTCTACATGATGTGGTGTGTTTTTTTAAAGCTGCAAACAGTTAGTATCCTTGTTTGGAAATTATTCTCTTTAAGTTGAATGTTTGAGCAGGTCGAGTTGTTTGAGTTACTTGGCTGTTAGTCACCCCAGTAACTGCTAAACAACAAACTCATTCGACTAATCCTGCAGTTCTCTTCTTTATGCCTTTTTGCTCACAGGATAATGCATTAAATTATTGTCAGGGGTCGCCTTTCGCTTTGGCATTAGTTTAAAAATCAGCTAACAGTTATGCCCGTTAAGTCATAGAGGTCGCTGCTTATTTATTTTTTAATTTATCTTAAACTTGAGGTTATGTTTTTTTCGTTAAGCATATGTGTGTTTTTTGTGTATGAGTTTTGTAATACATTCTTTACAAAATCAATTGCAATTAATACAAATGGAGTTTGCAGAAATCTAAACTTCTTTTACACGAAAAAAAGGAGTAGTTTTAGTGCGTTTTAAGAGAGTTTTTGTGAAGGGTTGCCAGAAACATATATTTAATGAATAAAATATTAATTTTTGCTCTTTTACCTATTCTCAAATAATTTTTATTTAAGAGGGCAGAAGACGTTATGTGTAGAACATTTCAATTAAAATTTAAAATTCATTGGTCCTACTGGCTGTCTTATTTTTTACTAATTTAAAATTTTTAAAACCAATTAAAATATATACCTTCACAAAATACTATTTATGTATAATCAACTCGAAATGTAATTTCAAAAACTGGGAATTCATTTTAAAGCCCTTAAACCAGATATTCATTTAAATTAACAAAAAAGTTTATTAAAATTAACTAGTTTTCAACTCGCCTTTAAGGTCAATTATACGTGCCCAAACATAACACCATAACCATAACCGTTGCCATAAAACCTCAAAAATTCAATTGGTTTCTATGGTTATGGTCATGGCGTAATGGTAAGTCACCTATGTTCAATTACAGTGTCGCCCATAAGTTTGGTTCGAACAGCTGTTTTTTGTGGTTATGGTTATGCTACGTATCAATGAATCTTTAATGTAATTTCAAAATATATAACTTACAAAAATTTGTAAAATAACAAATTTTGACAAAATTTGCTTTTGATTATTTAAGCTTTGTTGTATTTTTAATTGATTTTTTTTTTGCTAAGAATAAATTTATATTTTTAAATAAAGTTATTTAAAAAAAACTTCTTTGAAGGCAAAAGGATGTCTTTCCTTTGGTCTGGCAACAGTTGCCTGCATTGCCTGAAATATCTTGGATTAAATTTTGCTTCTTTATACTGTTTTAACAGTTTGTTGTTTACATTAAATAATGTTTTTTGGTTTTTGTTATTCCACATTGTTCATTCTCTGCTTGTAGGGGTACAAAACAAGTACCACTTAATGAAGTGGAAAACTTTTGTTCTGAAAACAAGTCAACTTTGTTTTTTTTTTTTTGCCACATTGTTTTTGCTGTTGTGGCCTGTTGTGTGCAGGCTACACCATCATCATCAACAAAATCATGCAAATTTTTTTCGCTCTAATGGAGCAAAATTTTGTCCACAAACGGACAACAACAGAACGTATAGAGGAAAATATGGACACCGCCAGATACGAACATAGGTAGGCACATTAACAATGTTTACTCACATATACTGATATACATATGTATACTCACTATACCCAGCAAACACGAAGCTTTTGAACTGGATGCGGGTTTTAAGGAACAACAATGCAGGGCACCCAGAGAGGGCACCGAACCGATGATGCGTAACAGGGATGCCATACAAAGCTTAATATAATTTTTTTTTAAATCGCTCCTTACGGCTTCCAGGGTTCTCCTACAAAGGTAAAATGTAAGACCGAGCCCAATTAGTCATTACACCCAAACATTTTGATGGAACATACTTACCCTATATCTCCAGCCCCTGACATGGTTGCCAATCAAAATTTGAAAAAATTAGGAAAAAACCGCTACAACTTCCCCGGAGTCGCCCCTAGAGGAATAAAATGTATGACAGACCGCAATTGGTTTTTCCTCCGAAACGTATTCCTGGAACATACTAAACCCTTTCCTCCACGCCCTAAGGGGGTTGTCATAAAAAATTTGTAAAAATGATGTAAAAATGACCGACCCATATAAGTTTTTTTTCCCAAACTTATTCCTAGAACATACTAACCCCCTATCTCCACGCCCTGAAGGGGTTGCCATACAAAATTCACAAAAATGATATGAAAATGCCCACAACTTCTTCAGAGTCGGCCTTAGAGTAAAAAAGTGTACGACAGACCCCCATTAGTTTCTTCTTCCAAACATATTCCTAGAACATATCACCACTCCCTATAGGGGTTGCCTTACAAAATTTGAAGAAATTGGGATAAAAACCTCTTAAACTTCCCCGTAGTCACCCGTAGAGCATTAAAATATGACACCGACCCCTATTAAAAAATTAGAAAAATTTCATAAGTAAAAAAAAGGGAAAAAAATAAACAAAAGTTTGGGGTTTCGTAAGACCAATGTGAAGGGTATAAAAGAATCAGCCCAATATAGCGCTCTTACTTGTTTTTTTTGACTAACGGAGCTTTCTTAAAAAAAAAGTATATTTTGTACTTTTATTTTATACATATTCAATATTTATTATTAAAAAAAATTGTCTGTACTAATCAGAGGTGGGATATGAACCTGAGACTCTTCGAATTGCAACACCAGCGCGCTACCATCTAGTGCGCCTACACACTTTGTTTTTTGAAAGTTAAAATATATTAAAAAAACAACAAGTTTTTTCTCTTTGATTTTTAAAAATAATCCCGAATAGACTAGATTTAAGATTGTGGATAACTTTAAAGAAAAATTCATGATTTTGGAACGCATTTTCTTCGGTATACTACCCTTACATGTACTGAGCTGTAGTTCTCTACATTTATAAACAACGATTAAAGTTCAAAATACTTAAAATGTATTTTTTTTTGCTTAAACGTGTGTAGGTTTGTACTTGCATATGTATGTGTGTATAAATTTTGGTTTATGCACGTACATTTTGTTCATATGTATGTGTGTGTTGTGTACTCTCATGCCTACGGTAGGCAACGTTAAATCATGTGGAAATGCTGGGCGAACTTGTTTCGCCTGCGTTTGGGCGAGAAAATTAAATTGGCCAAAGCTGAGTCCATAACTCTTGGCTATATGCATGTTTGAGTGTGTACAATAATGTATGTATGTTTGTATGGATATTTTAGATTTTATTTTATTTTTGTTGAGTGGACAATGGGTCGAACGAATAAGAGTATATATAGTATGTATGTAGGTGTGTGCCTGCATCTGTATGAGTGTATGTGCGTGATTTAGTCCGTTTACAGTTTTTGTGCTTTGGATAAACTGATGCGTAAATTTGAAGTGTCCATATTTGTACGTTGGTTTTATGTTGGTATTAAAGTGTATTAAAGTTCATACGTACATACATACATATTTACGTTTGTATTCAAAAGTGAAAAAATGTCTAAGAGTGTTTGTGTTGATTTTATGGATGATTGTATGAAGTTGAATTCCAGCATGTGGGGTAGTTTAATCTAAATTTGGCTAAAAGCAACATAACCAAATTGTAAATGCGTGTATGTGAAGTCAAAGCAAGTGATGAGGAAATTTAGTGCTCTGCCCCATACAAAATGTCCTTAATATTGAGCATTCACACAAACAGATACTATAAGTTTTACGAGGGACAACTGAGAGATGATTCAAATATTGGATTAATAAAAAATCTTTAAAAAAATCTGGTGCTTGAGAGTAATTTACGCAAAGTCTTAATATAAAATAAGTAACAGAAAAAGTTTGTAAAGCTAATTGCAAAATCTTCAAAGACATTTGAGTTTTGAAAAGTTGTTTTCATTATATTTTTAGAATTGCCAATGTTTAAACTTAGTTTTCTTAAATGTGTTTAAAATGAATTTTACCAAAAACAAAACAAGGGTACAGCGGGCAAAGAGACCTAATTTAGCATGGAATATGAAATAATGGTATATTTTGGCAAACGACTAAATGCTTAAAGTTACATAGCAGCCTATAAGATAATTGACATTTGCAAAAAGAGTTCTTGCAACAACAGAAACTAAATACAATTTCCTTAAACTTATAACAACAACAAAGTTTAATACAAATATGTGTATTAGAACAATCATCAACAGCAGCAGCATTAACATTTTCAAAGAGAACCCAAATGGAGTACATCCAGTTCCAAATGCACGTATGTATTTCCATTTGTATGAGTTTTTTTTTAACAAATTGCTTATTCAATTATGCTAAAATGTATGAATGTATGTACGTAGCATGCATAAAAGTTAATATGTCTTTTGTAAAGAGACACAAGTAGTTCATACAGAAACAAACTTTTTTCTAAGAAATAAATTTTTTGGGGTTTCGAAACTGAATAGTTTTTTTCAATAAATTCTAATGACATTTTTTTGTAAAAAAAAGTTTTCAAAGGATAAAATGTCTTAGCCTTACTGTGAGGATTAGAAGACTTTTAGAAACAATAATGACTGAATCATATTCAAAATAGGACAATAAAAGGCAAACTTGTGTCACTTCCCTTCATAAACGCTATCTCTTGGATGATTATTTTAATTAAAATCCGTAAATATATTGCATTAATTTTTTTTAATAGTTTCAGACCATAATCTAGTCGAAGCAAATTTTGCTGAAAATCCCTAAACTGTCTTAAAATGTCACCTTTTAAACTCTTACTTTTTTTAAAAAACCAGCAGGGGATGACTCCTATACAGGCATTGCATTGTGTTGGCATCGACAAAATAGGTAATGGGAAAAAAAGATATAGAGAGTAGTGCTTATGAATATTTAATTTAAATTTCTTAACATGGATTGTGGCAAGGAAAACATTTTAAGAATGTTTATTCCACATACAAACTGTGCGACCAACGAACGAATTTGCTCTGTAATGCGCAGTGAAACTCACTGGACAGTCGACCACAAAAGAGTGTGCTCTTCTCGAAAGAAGAGTATCACGCGAAAAAAAATCCCTGATTTCAGCAACAAGTTCCCTGATTTTTTTATATCACATTGCATTGTGGTATTGATAAAATAGTGAAACACATCCCACATTGCGATGATATTCAAGTGAAAAGAGGCGGTTGGATACCTCAATGTCACCAATTAGTACCTTCACCCGTTCTAAAGTACATAAGAGTTGTATTTCATTTTTGGTTGGATAAAGGTCGTATAAACATTGAAAGGATTAAGAGGTGTTAGGTATTTCCTACACCATTTCAAGGAATCAAGACACTTGGGAGTTTTTTCGACTTAAGAAAAATGTATTTTGTTCAGCGGACGTCACACTGGATCTTCATGGCCAGACTGTGAAGAGTTTCTGTCTTCCCAATATTCAAACCATCCATTAATATAGACGACACAGCGTGGTCTAATGTGCGCTTATATGGCAACAGACAACATTGGGTCTTACGGACATTGCTGGCACATAGTCCCAATGGGAGACTAGGATCACACCACGGTCTGACGGGTGTCATTAATACTCTACTTTTTACCTAAAATCTCTATAAAGCTTGGCCTGTAGTCAAATAAGTATGATTGGCATATGCTGCGGACGTCTGCAAAGGAACAGATAGCATTCGAAGTCTGACATAAAAAGCCATTGAGAAAGATAGGAAATAGAGTATGAGAGCGAACGGAGCCTTGCGAGACCCCTGAAGTGATTTTGAACTCATTCACAGAAATCCCAACTATAACGATCTCTGAGATAACTTTATATAAATCGAGAAAAATTTATCGCCAACGCTAAAAGCAGCAAGTTTACAGAGAAGCGCCCAACGTCAAACTTTATTAAGCGCCTAAAAAATATCTTGAGCCACTACTTTACTTTAGCCAAAATGATGAATTGAGGTATATTAGTTTTCTATAAGAAAGGCCAGTAGGTCCCTCGTAGAACCTTTCTTAAGAAAGCCATTCTGACGGCCTGTTAATAAACCGTTGGGTTTTAGGTATTTCTTTCACTATATCCTTGGAAAGGGCTGAACAAATAGCTTTTGGGTGGCAGTTTTCCGCTTAACATAAGCTACTTTCAAGCATATGGGCAATACCTCACAACGGTAAATATTGATAAAAAGGTTAGCTAATAAATGCACCACTGTCGAATATCATTGTTTCAAGACCTGTGCTGGTATACAATCGGGCCCAGGAGACGTACAAATGTTGAGATTCAATTATAGTATACAATTCAACATTTTGAATAAACTTTTATCTTAATATGAAATATGTTTTGTATGTCCTTTTAAGTACTTTATGGCTCAATTTCCTAAATGAACATCATCATATGTTAAATATACATGCATGTACTTATAAAACACTTAAGCTCTACCTTAAACACTAAAACTCAGAAAAAAATGTCCCCAAATTGAATTTTTTTATACTTCTGAGAGAGTCATCTTTTAACCACTTACACCTTAGAATTGTTTTGCAAAATGTTTTGAAGAAAACCGCACTTGAGATAAAGAATTCTTTTCAGCTGAAAAGTGTGAAACTTGAAAAACACTTTAATACCATCTTTTCTCCTGCTCATTCATTCATACTTTAGCTCAAAGAAAAGCTTTTCTTACTTGTTGTAATCAGACATGCATAATGGATGACGAAATACGAGTAGAATTAAGGCAATTTGTTACTAAAGTAACTGAAGTGGTTTCGAAGATGTTTTAGTCATATATGGATGTTCATGAGCATTCACACAGATATATCTATGCATGTATGTATTTTTGTAAACACAATACACGTGTACAAAAAAGTATGAGTTGTTAAGAAAAATTGGCAAAAGAATGTTGCAAGAGATATAAGATAATTGTCAAGAATGATGAAATTAGAGATTACGCCAAGAAAAGCAAACATTTTAAATTTTCTGCGCATGTAGGATCGTTGACGTCACACAAAATGCTTTTCTAATGATAAATAACTTTTAGCTTACGCAGACTCTCTTTCTATTGGCTAATAATTTTGAGCTTCAAAGCTTTTGCGCTTGTGTTTTGTAGTTATTGTGCTTTTTTTGTTCTTATTTTTTGTTTAAAGCTTTTGATTGTAGGGTTACTTCCTACCATTAAAACACATAAATTTTTTACTACATTATAGCTTTTCATATGAAACAGATTTGGCAACCATTCAAGTGGATTGTATACGTCATCTAATGGTAAATCATGCGCGTGTCGTAATCTTTCTTCTATCATTCTTGGTAATTAAACCCTACACCCACCACCACGCTCAATGGAGAAGGTTGTAATGCGTTTGTTAAGAAGTTCTACGTCTGTCTCTATGCCTGATGGGTCACTTAACATTTGTTGTTTTAATCTTGTTAATATTTAAATAAAGTTTAGGCGATTAAAAAAAATTTTAGTCACTGATTTCCTTATGCTGAAAGAATATGTTTGGGATTGGGTAAGCCCTAAAGACCCCACATAGCCTTAGTGTAACCAGACAAAAAGAAGCCATAATTAGGTTACTCTAGGTCGAAGTAATTAACTTTAGAGTGTTCCTCTTAGAAACTTTCAATATTCTCGCCCTTACGACACCAGATTTTTCCTATAGCTTTTAGAAGAAATAAGACCCTTGATTGTTTGCTTTGGAGCGCATGGCTGGACAGTGATACAGAACATTATTAACGTTCTACCTATCCACCAGTAAACCACAGAACCTACAGCTATGACTCCAATCCGTTATATTGAATCCATCCATTAGGAAGTTGTAGATCCTGTGCTCTGGGCAAAAGCTCGCCAATCCGCCATATTCCTTCATAATCATTCTTGAATTTTCAATGAAGTAATCGCTGCTATATCTTGCGCATTTAATTATCTTTTCATGCCCATCTGAACTTATTCAATTGTTTTGTTGACACCAACAGATATTTTCTGCGACCATATTTATTGGTTTCAAATCTAAGTTTACATCCAGCAAAGCCATAAGGCTGCTGCTTTGGACTTCAGTTATACATAGTCCTGCAAGGCATTGTGCGCTCTCCAGGCATCTGTTTTTCTTTTGCAGTCTACTACACTAGTATTCCATAAGGTAAAATAGGTCTAGCCATAGCTGTGTAGATCAAATGCATAAGATTTTGAGGTATGACCGCATGTCCTGCCCAGCCTTTTTTAGCATGGATAGATAGCATTTGTTTTTTTATTGATTCCCATCCACATTAAGCCTTCACGATATGTTTTATTTAAGCTCCGTGCAGTTTATGGACCAGTCTTCGTCCTCTTGGTGAAGAGAACCCAGTACGTTTCCTTGAAATTTACACTCCACGCCACTTTTCCCGCCCAATGGCTTATCCTAGACCTAAATTTGTTTAAAATTTCGAGTAAGAAAAAATATAACTACAGCCCACATCATCAATCGATTGTCACGACCATAGGAGTTCCAGAGAACCGATTTTACCAATCAACTTAGGCAGAATGTTGTACTCGTTTTTACACAAATTGGGTTTAATTTAATTTCCTAACTGATCTGACAGACGATGCTTTTTTAGAATTTCAATTTGCTTTTCGCTCTGTAGAAAAGTTTTCATTAAAATTTTTGGTGTGTGTCTACACCCACATTTTTGTCCATTATATTTTGATGTTAAAAGCATCAAAGAAAACAGCACATCTCATAAAAATTGGTGATGCACTGAGCAACACTTGCCACTTAATTTTTTAGACACACTTGCATTACAGGGGATCACGACTAACCGATTCAAATAAAATATATTTTTTCGCTTTTTATCCCGCATGCTTGAGATTTCTGTTCATTGACCTAATTAAAATCGCTGCAGAGCTCTATTTATTAGTTTTTCGATTTAAGAATAGAAAAAACGGTTTATTTATGATCTAGATGTAAATGTGGTCAAATAACCGAATAAATTATCTGTGTTCGGGGTGTTTGTCCATATAAAAACTATTTTCTATTGTATTTTAGAAAGGAGTACATTAAGTAACACCTTCAATTATAAATCTTTTATTGGACAATATTTCACTTTCAAACAATTTTTATTTAGTTTGAATCTAATGAAGAAAGTGTTAAAACTCGAACACATTAGATCACATTTTACATACAAACAGATACATACATCTTTACAAAATTTTATTAATGTTCTTCTCGGAACTATTACCCTAAAACAACTATGTACTCCTTCTAATTACAAACAAAATAAAAATATAAAATGTACGTGTCACGATTATTATTTCTAGGCACGCGCATCAATTCACCTAAAAATTGAAAAAGACACAAAAAATATTTTGTCCATAAATCGCTGAAGATATTTTGGAGAAATTACTTATAAATGTTAGGTTATTACACCTTCTAGATGATATTTCAAGATATGCCTCTACAACGTGTTATTATTACCTTTAAGCGTGTTTTTTTGTTTTTTAGTTTAATAGAAACAAGTTTTTAACTCTTAGCGGAAGCAATTAAATATTTTCATCGTTTTAATAGACTTAACATATGTGGAATGATAATGAGATTTTTGTTTTATTAATTCCCAGGATTGTCCATTATTTTAGTTAATTTGCGAAATTGATTAAAATTTGCTTGATCAATAACACTGTGGAACAAATTTTAACTTTTGTCGTAATATTTGATGACCAGTATATTTTTTTTTGGTGTGCTATGGTCCTCTAAGTCTAAATTTTATGGACAATTTTTTTCGAATTTTTTTTTTTAACTTTAGGTTTTTAAAGAGGCTGTTTCATTTATTGTATTATAGCTTATAGGCCTTATTCGATATTTGCAAAGGAACCACCAACAGACTTGCCATAAAATTATCTTGAATTTAAATTTTTTGGGCAAAACTCGTTGCAAGGATTTGCTACAAAATTTATAAGTTTTTACTTTTTTGATTTTTTATAGATTTAAAAAAAAAAATTCGATTTTGGCAAAAAAAAAAAAATATTTTTCATAACTTCGGTGTTATTTGCTCTAAAAATTCTGAAGGGTGGTGTTAGTCCCCTAAGAGAAGGAAGAAAAAGAAAAGTAAAAGCCTGTTGAAAAAAAAATTGAAAACAAATGAGAAAAGTAAAATCTAATGCTGGTCGAATTTATGCTTCCAAGAGCTCTATGGAAAATTGTTTTTTACCCAGCTACCCTTCTCCCTTGAGGATATCCTTACAACCAGCGATCTGATCAAGCCTATTGTAGAAACGATCTCTCCCATCAAATTCAACGGCGAATTAACAGCTTTTGTCAGCTGCAGAAAAGATGTTTGCCAGTCATCACATCCTTCTCATCCCCACACAACCTCGGGACATATAAAATATTCTTAACACATTTGCTGGTTATATAATCCAGTTTACACTGCCTCGTGTGAATTGCAAATACGTCCTTTGCATACCTCCTGCTTTCACCCAAGAGATGATTAATACTAACTTTGCCCAGCCTTCGTCATTGAAATCTACAAATTTTGTCAATCAGGCTTGGGCATCCAGTCTTGCACCTTCTGATCCAAAACCCATGTTTCTATTAAATTATCGTAAAAGTTTAACTGTGACCTTAATAACTCAGTTCAATTCCTTGAGCCTTTTCGCCCTTGCCAGTCCATTGACAATTTCATTACCGGGCACAACCTTAACATGATCATCCCAAAATCTCGTTTACAGACGTCTAAGTAAAGAATTGACGAGTTGACTTTAAGACGATTAAGCAAAGTCTGACTGCCAAAAATAGGTCGTCCCGTCTTCTTCCTTTCCCGTATTCTTCACCACTAATTCCGCCTGCATCACTGTCAGAATTTTCTCCTGAAAAAAGGTAAATTCCTTCGAGAGTTAATAGGAAATTTTTTTTACCCAATAAATAAACATAAGCCCCTGTGGCGCTATCCATTTCCAACCTATGAGTGAAAAATGCTTCTCAGTTAGCCAACGAACCCCTCCTATACGGGAATGCTGGATAAAGTGTATAATTAAAGTTGAGACACGGAACCTTATGGCCATAGACGACTGCTGCAAGACCCTTCCCCTTTCGACCTCACCATGTGTGCAGACGTGTTACATTGACCCTTTCTGAAGTATTTTCGATTTACTTAGCCTAAATAAACTCCTTAACGCCCTTCCAACTAGGGAATTTTTTTTTTTCTTCTCATATATTTGTTATTGAATCTTCGCCTGTGGCGAACTAACAATAAGTGTTCAAATCTTAAAACTAGGTAGTTAATATAAGTCCAGCCAGTGCCAGACTAAAATTTAAGTTCTCATATTAATTATCAAGCTTCATATGAGCGCAACAGTATCCCTCCTTTTCAGGCGGGTGTGCCCACTATGCTGCAGGATGTTTCGGGCGAGCGGATTTGGGTGAATTTCCAGCTAGGCAATTTTAAAGCGAAGAAGATGTTGAATGATGTCCAGAGGTGCCTGTGATAAACTTCTTCTATCGCCTGTAAAGCACCCGTTATTCCTCAACTAAATTCGAGAAACAGTTTGTGGTTCATCTACAAGCTTTGTTTAGTTTGAAAATGCAAAATCGTATAAAACTTATTACAAGAAACTAAACCTTTTAAAAGATAATATAACGATTCATGCTTAAACTTATAACAATTCTCTATGATAAGAAGCCTTTTTAAGGGCCCTCCTGTAAGAAACTAACGCCTGAACTTAATTCTTCTAATAAAAAATTTTAAATCCATGTAAAATGTTTTTGCATATGCTCTAATATAACAATTTATCTAAAACTTAATTACCAAGAAAAAAAACCCCGAATTGAAAAACACATTCTTATTTTAACATATTTTCCTTCTTTTCGGAGACAATTAAGAGAAATGAAATTAGTTGTTGCAAACTAAAACTAAAGGACTAACCGGAAACGGAAAGTTAACCATGTGTATGATGTTCAACACTAGAAACAAAGATGCGGTTTTAGTTTATTTTACAGTTAGTTGCTTGTAATAAACTTTCAACATTTACACATACATACAAACACACACACTTAAACATTTAAATATTCTTTGAGTAAGCGAGCAGTGGCTGACTGTGACAGAATATTATTTTTATGCAAATTAAATTACAAGTTTTGAAATGTTCAGGCAGGCGTTACCGAAATAGTACTGAGATAACTGGTAAGTTAAAAAATAAAATAATGAAAATTAAAAAAAAAAACAAACTTACGGCCATAAGAAATGTCGAGTGACAATCGGAAACTGCCCACAAAAGTGCTGGAGCACTAAACGTTACGAAAAGGCGGACAAACTTCTAGCGCAACTTGCCACATAAATCTTGTGGCAACATAATGTTGGCGGGTCAGCGACAATATATTCCAATGTTTATTGTTCTCTACTTATACACACACACACACAGACACATGCACATAAATCGTGCCATGTTAAAGTGGCTCTTTGTTATATGGCGAAGATGGTGCCGATGCTAACGTTGCAATTGAATTTAATTGCTGCTGCTTAAAGCTTTTGTGGTGGTGTAACGGCTGGCGCTGAATACAAAAAGTATTAATAAATGAAAATGTAGAAACGCTAATGAAATTTAGGGCTACAACTGATCAAAGGACATTTGAATAACTGAGCAGTAGGTTCATATGTGTGTGTATGTGGGTGACATGTAGGGACATAAAAAGGATATTTTTTTCAAACTGTTGTTAGCATACATTGGTTGTATGCTGTTAAGATTTACACATTTGTATGTAAAAAAAAATCCATGAACATACATACACATGTATGTGTAAATACATATTTACATTTGTTTGATTATGCATGCATTTGTATGGGGGAAAACGGCGTAGGTGTGTGCTGTTATTGGATCCACGTATGCCAGCATGTGGTACAGACACATGTGTAGATTTCTTTACGTTTTGTTAGTTCTGACGACATTTAAAATGGCTTGTATCACGGGAACATTGACAAAACCTAATAATAAACATTTTATAATTTGGCCTTCTATTCTTTTTTTGTTTTTGGTGCTGGTGTGTGAGTGCTGCCTCACAGGTTGACAGCTTTTTTTTAAGTTTTAATTTAATTTCTTTTGTGAATTTGACAGTTGTTACGTTGGTGGTAGTGGTTCGGTGCGATTGGTGCCATGTTGTGATGTTATTCTCAATGAAAGGGAAATTATGGTAATTTTTTATTATTTTCGTAAAAGAAAAAGATGACAAAAAAAAAACATTAATTACGCACGTTTCTGGCAAATGAACAGTGTCTGACTTACAATTAGGCAAAGCAATGTTCATTGCCCTGCCAGCCACTCGCTGCTGAGAACAAACAAGCTTTAAATAAATAAATATGTAACACTTTTAGTTAAAATCCTTATTTTACTATTTATAATCATATGCCATGTGCCAATTCTTTAGTTTTGTTAAGTTTTACTATGCATTTACACATGCAAGAACTTTTATGAAATTTTCGCACCCGTTGTATCAAGTTATTTCAAAGCTTGAGTATGTTAATGGAAAAATTAGAGAAAATGTGAGTGTTTTGGATTTTTGCAATGTTACTTGCAAGTAAACGCAATCCGAAAAAAATTCTGGGTTTCAAACCGAATTAACAAATTTACTTGTTTTTCAATCGAGTTAACAAGCTTGTTTAAATACAGGAAATCAATCGGGTTGCAGAACACCATTTGGCACCATTTGAAAATATACTTGGCTTACAGAATTGGCTGGAAAGTAAATACAGGGTGTCTGGTGGGCAAATTTATATATTTAAATAGAATTACTTCAAAAATTAACAAATGATGTAGAGAGAAGGTGGCGACGTTGGAATTATCGATTTTGTGGATTTGTCAGTCACGATGTTGCAGTGCTCGAGTGAGCATCGCACGTTTGCTCTAAATACATTTTTTATGAGAGTAATGATTCTTACGTAATTGCTCGTGGACAATTTTCTTCAAAGTTTGGTATTCGGCAAATACTTGATGGACCAAATGTAAATTTAATTCGGTCGTGAATGCAGAGATTCCGCGCAACTGCTTCGACTATGAATACCCCACGGCCAGGGCTCAGTCGTTCTTCAAGGGCTCCTGAAAATATTGAAGTGCTTAATAGAAGTTTACGTGAAAACTCGCGTCTTTCAATACGGAAAAAAGCAATATCACTGGGACTTCCAAGAGCAATTATTCATGAAATTTTTAAAAAGGGCTTAAAGCTCCATCCCTTTTAAATTTAAATCATTCAAGAATTGAAATAAAGTGACTTTGATTTACGCAAACATTTTTGTGAAACAATGTTGGAGCGTTTTTGCTCTGTAAATCCCATTTTTTTGCAGCAAGAATGCTAATTTTTACTTAAACCACCACGTCAACAAACTAAACTGCCGTTGCTGGTCTCCAAGAACCCACAACCCTCAATTAAAACATTAAAAACTATTGAATTGCCCCAGGGTAACTGTTTAAAATGCCTTACCCAGGCATGATACAATTGGTTTATTTTTTTCGAAAATTATTGAAGCATGATTACGAAATCCTTCTGCCAAACCTGCGAGCTCATCCATCGAACTCTTCACGCACGCTTTGGGGACATCCCATGGCCACCGAGGTGGCCGGATCTAGCTCCCGCGGGTTTTTTTATAGGGCTACCTTAATTTATAATGACAATTTCAAATCTCTCGTTGCTTTAAAAGGAAATATTCGGCGGGAAATAAGCTCAATTGAACCAAGTTTACTGCAGCGCGTGGCGCAGAACAGGCTCTGTTTTGAACAGTGTGTTTAACTCCAATAAGGACATCTGGATTACATACTCCTTAAAAAATTAAGTCCGCATTTCCATTCTATCGTTCAATGCTCTTAATAAAATTTTGTGTTAACTATGACGTTTTTTTTTAAGTTTAAAATTATAAAACTGCCACCAGACACCCTATAGTTTCTTTTATTGCTGTAATGTTTTAAACAAATTATTTAATTGCAAAAAGTTAAATCTTTTTTTCCCCAATTTGAAAATTTCAAAAGCTGAAAAGAAGTAAAATAAAATATGTATCTTTCAAGCAAAAATTTTCATTAATTAATTTTTCAATACAAACTTTTTAAGTAAACTACAAATATACTCGTATAAGTAATTTACTAAAATCCTTAAAATTAAAAGCAACAACATATTTACAATCGTGTAATCAATCAATCACTGACATTTTTAATAAATATTTAAATTGAAGAATTAAAGTTGTTCAACAATTTGTAAAAATAGAGACAAAATAATATAAAATTACACTTGCGCTATTAAATTGTCACCTATTTTTAAAGCTGCCTAAACAAGTGACTGTCTCATGATACAGAGTGGACAATATAATTCGATTGGAATGTATGAATGTATGTTTGTGAATGTATTTAAATAATTTGAGAGACAAAAAAAATTGGTAAGAAGAAGAAAAATAAATAAAAATCGATTTAAAAAAAATAGTTTCATACATAGTTTATGGGTATGTTTGTATGTAGGGGGGTTGCAGGCGATTTTATTTTAATAAGATAGTGTCCTTACTGTTCAGACTGTAATCGCAGTCTGTAATTTTTCTTAAAATAAAAATTTTAAATTCAATAGTAAATCATAGGTATTTAATCACAAGTACAGAAATATCAAACACATCTCTAGTGAAAAAAAACAATTCAGTTTCAAGTTTTATCGCTGTTCATGCGCTGCCCTGCCTTTGTAGTTTATAGCTCCCAAAAGTAAAATTCTAAAACCCACCTGCTTCGTCGATTTAAAATTTGTTATTGAGGCTACATTGACGATAATAATTATTTGATACAAGACCTTGTAAAGATTGTAATGATCGATCCATGTATTATGTTTAAATATACTAAATTCAATACATATATTGGCTTAAATCTTTAAAATTAAATTGAGAAAGTAAAAAACTTAGAGTCGGTAAAGCCCGACCCTGGTATACCCTTTACCGCACTTTTTCTTAAACTTAGTACGACCGTATGTGTGCCAAATTTGAATAAGACACATTTTGTTTGATCTTTTTTGTTTTTTTGAAAAAGATATATTTTTAAGTAGTCGTATCCTTTTTTGGAATTAAGAGAGGTTAAGAGAGGTTATGAATCATGTTGCAACTAATGTGCGTAAAAAATTTCACTCAGGCGTCATTTTTTCTTTATTATGGCAATTTTAATATTAAGGATATATGGGAAGGACACGAATCCTTGAAGTTTAGATAAGGCCATTTTAGGTTTTTACTATATTTGATCAATTTAAGTATTTGTCTTTAACTTTAAAAAATATATTGTTACTTTTTTCACGTTTTTTACTTTTGAGGTTGGCATATCCTTGCTCGGAATTGAAAGAATTTCGAACAAATCAAAAATCACGTTTCATATAGTGCCTGAACAGTAATCTATCATCTTTTTCCTGTGCCTTATGGCAATTTGAATTTTAAGGATATATGGGAAGGACGCGAATCCTTGGAGCTTAAGTAATAAAATCTTACATCTAATCATATTTTATCAATTAAAATATGTGTTTAGAATTAAATTTCTTTATGATAACTTCTTTTATTTCTTGGTCATTTTTTTGTTACTTTTTAAAAAAGGACATTTTTATTTTAGGCGAATTCCTGTTCGGAACTTAAAGAAATTTTGAAAGGCTATGAAGCATGTTGATACTAATATCTGTACATAATTTCACTAATCAATCAATATTTTTTCTCTTTTTTGGGAATAATTTATTTTAAGGATATATGGGAAGGACACGAATATTTAAAGTTAAGATAAAGCCATTTTAAGTTTTTATTATATTTTATTAATTTAAGTATTTGTGATTAATTACAAAAAAAAATATATTCTTATTGTTTTAATTTTTTTACTTTTTTGAAAAAGGACATTTTTGAGGTTGGCATATCCTTGCTCAGAATTAAAAGAACTTCGTAAAAATCAGAAATTACGTTACATATAAGGCCTGTTTAGTCATCTGTCATCTTTTTTCTGTGCCTTAAGGCAATTTTAATTTTAAGGATATATGGGAAGGACGCGAGTCCTTGGAGCTTAAGTGATAAAGTTTTAGATCTGATTATATTACATCAATTATAATATGTGTTCCAAGTTTAATTTCTTTATGATAACTTCTTATATTTTGGGTCATTTGTTTTTTTGTTACTTTTTAAAAAAGGACATTTTTATTTTAGGCGAATCCTTCGGAACTTATAGAAATTTTGAAAGGCTATAAAGCATGTTAATACTAATATCTGCACAAAACTTTACTAAACTATCAATATTTCTTCTCTTTTTTGGGCATAATTTATTTTAAGGATATATGGGAAGGACACGAATCCTTAAGATTAAGAAAAACAGTTTTAGGTTTTATTATATTTTATTACTTAAAGTATTCAAGCTTAATTGAAAGAAAAACATTTTTTCGCGTTTTTTTACTTTAATAGTTAAAAAGGACACTTTTGAATTTAGCGTATCCTTGCTCAGCATTGAAAAAAATTCCAAAAAATCATAAAACACACTACTTCTTAAGATTGTATATTAATCTATCATCTGTCAAATATACATGTCAATTGAAATTTTAAGGATATATGGCAAGGACACAAATCCTTTATCCTTAAGTGATGAGGTTTTGGGTCTGATCATATTTTATTAATCAAAATATGTGTTTAAAGTTTAATTTTTTTATGATAACTTCTTATATACATATTTGGACATTCGTTATATGAAATCACTACACTGTGCGGCGTTTCTTGTTTCTTTGCGAATAAGTAGTTTTAAACTCCTTTTGAGAATGGTTAATAATTCATTGTTAGACAGAGGTCCTAGGCAAAGGAAAAAGAAAATAACTGTAGGCATTTTATGGTGTACCAGGGTATAAAGAGACTTAGAGTGTGGGGCACCTCCATTGGCGTAGGAAGGCAATGTACCCCCAGAATTCATCTTGCTTTTGTTAATTCTTTTTAAACCGTGTTACGCCGTGGCCCTTAATCATAAAGATAGA
This sequence comes from Melanophora roralis, assembly GCA_963583895.1. Classification (NCBI taxonomy): domain Eukaryota; kingdom Metazoa; phylum Arthropoda; class Insecta; order Diptera; family Rhinophoridae; genus Melanophora; species Melanophora roralis. The sequence goes on along the minus strand of OY757190.1, from coordinate 96,110,930 downwards.
AACCCAAAATTTGAGTGGTACTGAAAACCTTTCAATTTCATAAAATGTTTATTTAAATTATTTTTGTTGAATTTATTACATGTTAAATGATTTGAAAGGTAATAAACTTGAAATTAAATTCATACTCAAAAACAAGAATCGTATTTGGCACCAAAAGCTTAATTACGTATTGAAAAGGTAGGGGTAAAGAAAAAGGTAAATCAGCAATAGACACAAAACTATTTACTGTTTTATGATTATTTATTATAATTTGTATAAAACAATTTATTTAACAAATTAACATAAGTATGTACATACATACTTATCTATATGTATATGGTAGTATATATGTATGTGTGTGCGTGTTAGTATTTATTTCTTGTTTTTAGTGTGTTATTTTGTAATAAATCATTTAATATTCTTAACATTTGTAAAACTATGTCACCACTAAGTATTTAACCACTATTAAATATTATAAGCTTGTTTGGTTGTTTGTGTGTGTGTGTGTGTGTGCTTGAAAAAGGATGGCATGGCAAGGATAGATGGATGAATGTGTTGTTTAATTTACCCCTTTTTTTCTTGAGGTAAATAATAAAAAGTGTGTATAAATTTTTATTTTAACAATTTGCTAAGTCAAATAAATAAAAACAAAATACAACAAAATATGCGTTGTTAACGTATTTTCCATATAAAAAATGTTGTTGTTATACCCTTCACATAGTGATAGGGTATATATCACTTTGTCATTCCGTTTGTAATTTCTTTATTATTCATTTACGACCCCATAAAGTATATATATTCTGGATCCTTATAGATAGGGAAGTTGAAATAGCCATGTCCGTCTGTCCGTCTGTCCGTCTGTCTGTCTGTCTGTCTGTCTGTCTGTCTGTCTGTCTGTCTGTCCGTCTGTCCGTCTGTTGAAATCAAGTTTCCGGAGTCAGATAAAAAGATACAGATCAGTAAATGGTGTCAAACGATTACAAATATCCCGCTAACAATCGCTATTTAAAATCAGCAAAATCGGTTCACTATTGACCGAGATATAAGCGAAAACCCAGAGTAACCCATTTTTTTAGGACAAAATCCGTGCATATATCCCTATATATCTCAGTAAGTATAATCACTCTTGCCACAAAACTTGGCACGGATACTCCTAAAGAAGGGACCTAAATAATGGAAAAAGTTTTTTCAGATAGGACCAGGGGAAGGGGTATTTTTCCTACAATTGCACAAATTTGGTGAAATATTTTATGCGCTATATCTCGGAAACTATCACAGCTATCGACATAAAATGTTCTACAAAAAGTGATTGTACGCAAAGATCTACACTATAAAGAAAAAATTTTTTGAGTGGGGGCAAAAAATGGGGTAGCTCCCATACAAATCGACAATTGTTATAAAATATTCGATACGCTATATCTCGGAAACTGTAACAGATATCGACTTAAAATGTTCTACAAAAAGTGATTGTACGCAAAGATCTACACTTCAAAGAAAAATTTTTTTGAGCGGGGGCAAAAAAAGGGGTAGCTCCCATACAAATCGACAATTATTATAAAATATTCGATACGCTATATCTCGGAAACTATAACAGATATCGACTTAAAGTTTTCTACAAAAAGTGATTGTACGCAAACATCTACATTTTAAAGAAAAATTTTATTGAGTGGGGGCAAAAAAAAGGGTAGCTCCCATACAAATCGACAATTATTATAAAATATTCGATACGCTATATCTCGGAAACTATAACAGATATCGAAATAAAATGTTCTACAAAAAGTAATTGGAACACAAGGCCTACGCTTTAAAGAAAAAAATTTTCGGGTGGGGGATGAAGAAGGGGTAGCTCCCATACAAATTAACAATTTTTATAAAATTTTCGTTACGCTTTTTCTGGAAAACTTTTACAGCTATCGACTTCGAATATTCTACAAAAAGTAATAATCAAATAATTTATACATTTTGGAAAAAAAGTTGGAGAAGAGCAGCGGGACTAGAACATTTAATAAGTTTTATTAACCTTTAAATATGGATAATGTCGAAAACTTTTAAAACTTTCGACCTCAAATCTTCTTCATCTATTTCTATTATTCATACGAACGTTAAAATTTTGTTATTTTTTCTATGGGCTTTAAAACTCGCACAAGGTTTTTTATTATATTATTTGCAGTACAAAATTACTCGGCTGGGTATATTTAAAGACCAATGTGAAGGGTATATAAGATTCGGCACAGCCGAATATAGCGCTCTTACTTGTTGTTTTTAACATTGTCTTATTGTTAATTTACATAAAAACCAAAAAGGCGCACGGATGGATGGAAGGACGTACTTAAAGACGTAAAAACTAAGAGACAGTTAGTTATGCGTTAATAATCGTAAAATGTTTATTATAATAAATTTAACAACCTTTGTTTTTGTTGCTGTTTTATTTCTTTCACTTAAACAGAGTTACGTGTATAAACCATTACTTTTGTTATTGTTTTTGTTGTTATTAAAAGTTGCTGACTTATAGCAAGTATTTATGGCTTAAGTCAATTTAACAATTTTGATGCCAAAAAAGACAACAACAAAACTGTCATTAAATTATTGCTTTTTTTTCGTTATATTTCTTATTAATATAAAAACAAGTCTGTTTGTATTTACTCTAACAATTTGTCGAAGGTGGAAAGGGGGTGGATAATAAGTTGGTTGTTAATTTTAGCGGCTAAATTATGGAGACAAACGAAAAGGGTTAATAATAAGTTGGTGATATCATTGTGCTGGTACGCTAAAACACCATAAAAAAACTTCTTAAGACACAACGAATCACAGTTTTCATAGCAATAAGTCAACTGTAAGCATTACACTACACTTTGCTGCCAAATCAAAAGTCATAAAAACACTAAATATAGGCGCTTTTGATAAATAAAACTTATTCATTCCATCTTTGTCATTTGCTTCTATATTGTTACTCCTTCGCAATCAATTTTCTAAGGCCTTTAAATTATGCAAATGAAACTAAGATTTTATTTATTAATATCGTTTTTAGTTGACGTTTTTGTTGCTGTCGTTGTCGCACTATTTTTAGTCCTTTTTATTAAGTTTGAATTTTCTTGCTGTTTGGGGGGTGGAACTAACTAGTTGTTGTTGTTGTTGGCATAAATAATATTTTGAAAATTACTGTGCTGTTAGCAAATTAATTTCCATTTGTGTGCAATTATCGCATCAAGCTAAATATTTTGAATTACCTGGTTAACTGGCATTAAAAGTTTTATTTTAAGGCTCCGTGCTTGTCAATTTTCTATCTGTGTGTTTGTGTGTGTGTGTGTGTGTAGGTGGGTGGTTGGCCCTGAAGTTCTGCAAACAAATTATATCTATAAAGTTTTTCTTACAATAAATTTTTCTTATAGCATGTTTTAATACTTTTATATATTTTGTTTATTTTGTGTGGGAAAATTGCAGAACGTTATTTATTCAAGTCATATTAAATGATTGTGCACATACCTACATACACGTATGACAGAAAGGCTTATGGCTTTTGTTATTTATTTTTTTGTTTTTTTTTGCTTTGTTGGCTAATTTTTAAGGTGAATATTGGCTGAGTCCAAAAGTGTTTTCAATTTTTAAGCAGAAAAAACTTAATACATTTTAAGTTATATATTAAGTAAAACAAGCTCGAGGTTCTCATCAAAACAGGTCAACTAAACATAATACCACAAATATTGTTAATACATTTTAAATAATTATACCCTTTTAATAGTAATAAGTGTATGTAAAAGCTTTTTATTCTGTTTATAATTTTTATAATTTCGCTTTCGTCCCACATATTTTGATCCTTATAAATTGGAAAATCGAGTTAACTATGTCCGTCCGCATATCTTCTAAAATAAGGCTTTATTTTCTCGACATTGACCAAAACCTGCTACAATTTCTCGTCAGCACTTTCTGTTCAGTACTGACCGTTTGTATTAGCGATCTTCTCTTTAACCCAAAGTTAGTTAAAATAAGAATACAGAGGCCATATCGTTACTCGATCGATCGAGTTATCAATGCTTTAAGTATAGAAATTCTAATATGAATTTTTATACCCTTCACATAGTGATAAGGGTATACATAAAGTATATATATTCTGGATCCTTATAGATAGGGAAGTTGATATAGCCATGTCCGTCTGTCCGTCTGTCCGTCTGTTGAAATCAAGTTTCCGGAGTCAAATAAAAAGATACAGACCAGTTAGTCGTGTCAAACGACTAGAAATATCCCGCTAACAATCGCTATTTAAAATCAGAAAAATCGATTTACTATTGACCGAGATATAAGTGAAAACCCAAAGTAACCCATTTTTTTTAGAACAAATTCCGTTCATATATCCCTGTATATCTCAGTAAGTAGAGCCAATCTTTCCCCAAAACTTGGCACGGATACTCCTAAAGAAGGGACCTAAATAATGGAAAAAGGTTTTTCAGATAGGACCAGGGAAAGGGGTATTTTTCCTACAATTGCACAAATTTGGTGAAATATTTTATGCGCTATATCTCGTAAAGTATAACAGCTATCGACTTAAAGTGTTCTACAAAAAGTAATTGCACGCAAAGACCTACACTACAACGAAAAAGTTTTTTGAGTGGGGCCAAAAAAGGGGAGCTCCAATACAAATTAACATTTTGCATGAAATTTTCAATACGCTATATCTCGGAAACTATAACAGATATCGAAATGAAATGTCCCACAAAAAGTAATTGGACATCAAGGGCTACGCTCTTAAGAAAAAATTTTTTGAGTGGGGGCAAAACAAGGGGTAGCTCCCATACATATTTTTTCTATGGGCTTTAAAACTTGCACAAGGTTTTTTATTATATTATTTGCAGTACAAAATTACCAATGTGAAGGGTATATAAGATTCGGCACAGCCGAATATAGCGCTCTTACTTGATTAATTTCGATTCGAAACAAATGCGACGATTTGGAACCAGTATTATTCATTTTATTCACTAGTTTTTTATTTATTTAATATTTTTTAAATATTATTTTTTTTGACAAAAAAAAATTAAAAATTAAAAAATATTTTTTTTGACAAAAATTTTAAAAATTAAAAAAATTATTATTTTTTGAGATTATTTTTTTTCATTAAAATTACGGTCCCTGATTTTTTCATTTAACTGATAATAAATTAATTTTAATTTTTTATAAATATTTTTTTTTATTACTGCCATTGAGAAAGGCTTGAAAAAGGCATTTTTTTTATTAAATATTAAATATTGCCGGTAAACCAGTAAGTAAATGGGCAAAACTACCAGTCTGGGGGTCAAGGGTTAGATCCTCATAAAAGACTCTGGCTAGTCTTTTTTATTTTCTTTTTCGTTTTTCTTACCCTTCTCTACATTTAATCTTTCCTTAAATTTCTATTCTTTCTATCTACCTCTGCAGGTAATACAAATGGGGCCAAATTTGTGAACCTAAGCTGTATCCCCTTTTTTAAACAACTGCCTTCTCAATCTTAGTTTTTTTTTTATTTTAGCCGAATGTAATGCATTTTCAAAACCACCTACAATTTTATCGCCAGTAACCTTAAAACTCAGTACTGTTGTCGCTTAACTGTAATTGTCTATTTAACCTACATATATAGGATACCGAAATTGTTCCATATTATAAACACTGAACTAAATCGTTCAACTTGCAATTATCACAAATAGGAACAGGACCTTTTCACTAAAGTTTTTACCTAAAAGCAGTTAAAGGGAAAGACATCAACTTTTCCGCCCATCCAATCCCAACCTAAATAAATAAGGAATGATTTTGCATGTTTGTCCTTTTTTACGTCAAAAGCTTTTTTTCTCTATCATTTATTTCAACTAAATTTAGTCTGGCAAAAATTTAATTTGACGACACTATTAAGTGGGCGTAACAAAGCCGTTATTTTCTTATTTATTCATATAATTTTTACCTTTTTCTTATGGTAAATTCTATATATACACATTGAAACACACTAATATGTTTATATGTATTTAGAAGGGTATTTTCCTTTAAGAAAATGGTGTTTATGTGTGTTGTGGTTAACTGTCATGTCATGACAATTTTTAACAGTTTTTTTTCGTAACGTAATTTCGTTATTCCAACTGCTAAACTAGTTTAAATGCAAAGGCATGTGACACAGGCACCTGTAACTACAACAACAACAACCACAGCAGTTACAATAACAATATTTAAATTTTAAATAAATGTTAACAAAGATAGAGGAGGCGGTTAAGGTGGTGCAGAAGTTGTTTATCGTTGTTGTGCAATTAACTTTATAATGGGATAAAGTAAAAGTTTCAACGCTTTTCAATTGAAGCTTAAAAAAAAAATATGTAAATAAAACCAACAAATAAAACCGAATTAAAATGGAAATTATTTTTTTTATTTCATTTGATCTCATTATAACAAATATGCAAACTCCTTATACACAACAAAAACAAAAACTCATGCTCAGAAATCATTCCACCAACAAAACTTCTCTCATCTCTTATCTCGAGTCAATAGAAAATACGCGAAAAATGAATAAAAGCTCAAGTGTTGGCAAGTACTTGCTTTGTTGGAATCACCCCGAAAAACAAGTCACCATTTAGTTAAAAAAAGAAGAAGAAGAAGAAAAAGCTGATGATAAGGATGATATAAATAAGCGTCTATCTAACCATCTAGAAGATACTCAGCCATCGCCCTCTTCTCTAATAGTTGAAACTGATACATGAAATACTTCTTCAAGTAGAGCACAAAACAATTGTGTCTATTCACCGTCAAAGATGATGATGATGGTGCGTAAGGATATAAAATATTTATGTTATTTCTAGGTTTATATCTGTGTAAGTCTCTGTGCAAGTATTTATGCCTCAATTTCATTTCCATACAATTACGTTCATCTTTTATTATTTGGTTGTTGTTGTTGCTGCTGTATTTATTACAATGAGAAAACAATACCAATATCAGGAATAATAAAAACATCTCTAATAATTGTAATAATTTTCTTTTGTATTTTGTATTTTTATATTTTTCATATTTTTTCTATTTGGAAAGACAAGATTTTTAGTGATATTTCTAACTGCTATACATCACTGCTACTACTACGTCTAATAAAACAACTACAACAATTACTTATACCCCTGCTGTGAATTTATGAGCCGCAATTGCGAAATTATATAGAGTCAGCAGAAATTATTCATTCATTCATTTAGTTAGTCATTCCCTTATATCCACATTTACACACACACACGCACACGCATACTTACATAAAATGTTGCATAGCAAATAGGGGTTTAATTTTGGGAGTTTCAGGGATATGTTTTGTAATGCAAATTAAGATGCCAAAAATTGTACAGTTAAGTTTTTTTTTTATTTTTATTATTTAAGAAAACTACAAGACCCTAGACAGCCTTGTTTTCTGTTTTATTAAAACAAAATATTTTGGCACAACTTTAAAACATATTTTCTATGAGTTGGGATCTTACCAGAAGTCTTCCTTCTATTATATAATTATCTTTTATTTAAAGTCAATTTTTTTTATTAATTTATTCCAATTGAAAAATATTCTATAAACCTAAAACCCTGATAACGAACTTTTCTTTGTCTCCCTGTTACTTAAAATTTGATTGGTGGGGTCGGCGGTTTTTTACACGGGAATTTGTTTTGGTAAGCAAAACATGTCGAAAACAAGATTCCGACGTATTATTTCATAACTCCTGTGGTGCCAAATTTAAAGCGACACACACAATAAATTTTCAAGGCGAGAATACATATAGTAAATCTTGTTAAGGGGGATGATGACAAAAATAAAGCGAAATATTTGAATAAAAAAAGTATCAACGCGTGAAACACAAGAATTATCGCAGCTACAAAATTGCAAAAAAAAATTTTTCTTAACAATTTTTCTATTTCTTTATTTTCTAAATTTTCTAAAATTTTGTCAAACAAAATGTAATTTTGTGGTTGAAATGTTTTTTTTTCTTCCTTAAATAAACCACAGGGTTTCATCGCAACAATTCATGCAAATTGTAATCGTGTGTGTGTGTGTGTATCTATATGTATGTTTGCATGTTAGTGTAAATGTATTCCCGCAAAGTGCATCAATGTTGTTGCTTAAAAACAGTTAATGAAATTATGTTTTCCTGTTTAACAACGAAACATGCCTGTGGGTGGGGGGAGTTGTATTCGTCTGTGACATAAATTACGGCACCCAGTAAACAGCGACACAACAGCATTTACACAAAATTTAAGCAAATTAGTTTAGGATTTATTGAATTCATGGTACATATACATACTAACATACATACATATAAACATATAAATGTATGTGTGTGTCATATAAGTAAAAAAAAAGAAAAAAACCCTTTAATCTAGCAAAAACTAAATGTAAATAAATTCTAATGCAAAATCTACAACACATTAATACCAACGAAACTAACGCCACATGTAAAGGAGTTTGAGACTTGGTACAATAAAAGTTGATATAAAATTTTTTTATTTATTTCGACAACTAAAATCTTTAGTTCGGAATATTATAATTAAAAAAATGAAATTTCTATTTTCTCAATTTTTTAGAAAAAATGAGACTTTAGGCAGTTTTTTTCTGGGGTGCACGAGTGCTGGACAAGGAATATGCTTAACAGTCAGAGCCTGCAATCATCCCTGCTTTTTTGGAATTAATTTCCCATGTTCAGCCTCAGTGGCGTCTCAGAATAAAGCCTTTGCAATATAGCGGCCCCCGGGTCATTAGACTTAAACATAATCCTGGAGACTCTACACAGAGTGGTAAGTGGCTCTCACCTTTATATTAAAGTACAAACCCCTTTTATAGAACTTAGTGGAACACTAGCACCCATTGCTCTTTCCATTGTCAAATGGACCCTTTGTGTCGATAATTTGTCTGCCATTTCATTCCTTTTAAGACCTCTATGTGCCTAAACCGACATAATTGCGAGCAGTAAGTTTCACCTTTGAAAAAGTCGAGAAAAAAATTAGCCAAAGTGGGTGTTGCAGTAAATGCAGATAAAACCAAGTTAATGGTATTAATGCACAAGAAGTCCAGTAGACTTGGGCAGACAACTACCACCTCCTGCCAGACAGAAATCACATTCTACAAGACACTAATACTACCCGTGCTTATATGTATGTGGTTTTGAAACATGGGTACTTGCAAAAGCACAAAAGGCAGTGCTTGGAGTGTTCAAGAGGAAAATTCTTCGAAAGATCTGTGGACCGGAGAATGCCGCTGTTGTATGAACCTTGAGCTGTATGGGCTATTTACCAATATTGACATAGTAACGTGTATCAAGATTCAACGTTTACCTTGGCTGGGTCATGTGGACCAGTCATTTGAATGCGAACCTGCTGATGGATTACGCTCTGTTATACCCACTAAAGTGTATAAGAATGTTCCTGAGCCCAGTAAATGTGCACTTGTCTAACGAAATAGAGTTTACCAAAGGATTCGCTGCACGCTTGAACAATTGGTTTGCGTAGATTTTGGCGCCGCCTGCTTCTTATCCTTAAATTGGAAAGTCAAGGCTGATTTGCTGCTTAAATATCTGCCTAAAAGAGACTGCAGTTATCAGAAGGTTTGAATGACTTTCTGATCGCAAGTTCTCGAACTTCGACCTCCCCCCCTATATTGCCTTCTAGGATCGCGCCAACCAACAGTGTGTTTCGATCACCGCACTCGGCTTCACTGTAATATTTTGGGCTCCCTACTTGAAGCATGGCTTTCGACCAGAATAAATGGTAACGAATCTAAAAACACATTTAGCGATGCCGTAGGGTGCTGTTTAGCCATTTTGCGCTTTCTAGACGCCTGCGGTCAATCTGCTATTACAGTGGAATCATCAGGGGCTTCAAATATATTTAGGAGCTGTTTACGTCAAACAGTTAAAAGGACGGTTTTGTCTGCATAATTAATAAAAATTTAAAATAAAGAACTTAACGCCTCTAGGTGCAGCCGGGTACGTTTTTTAGCGTTTTCTCCAACCCAAGTTGTTTAAAAGTATGTAGATATTTGTTCAAAAATCAAAAAAGGTAAAACTTAAGTGAATTGAAAGGCAAAACTGAATTAAATCTAAATAAAATCATTTACTTAATTGTCTTTTACGTTTGTATGCCATTTACATGCAGACAACAAACCAAAATGATTTAGTTTCTGGAGAGACAACTCGTCTTTAATTTCAAATGACATCAACTTGCTGGTGAGTTTATGTTCATGTTATGCCTCCTTATCTCGCATTGACATGTCAATTCATTTAAAGCAGTTTGTGCGCATCAAAACGCCAACAAAAAGCCATCAATAATGAATGTGTGCATAAGCGGTTCCAATTGCTAAAGAACCGATATCAAGTATGTATGTGGAAAGCAAAAAAGATTTCAGCAATTTAAGTTAAATACATTGACGGCAACGCATTCACAAATAATTGTAAAAATTCTTGAATGTATGCAGCAACAATAAATAGTTTGAAATGAAAGTTAAAAGGTTTAGAGGGTTGGCAGAAAGATGTTTATAACAAATACGGCTGGACTTTTTTTTTTTCGTTAAGTAATAGGAAGAGCTGGTGAACATTTAACACTCGATTAAATATGAAATTTATGATCCTTTTTCGTTTGACGGCCAGAGCTATACAGGCGAGTGAGCACATGCAGAGTTTGTTGATGCTAATTCAGTTTGAATTAACGAAAACAACTACAACTTACAACAAGAACAACAACAACTTTCAAAAAGAAACATCCAAATTAACAAAAGTAATAAAAAGGCAAAAGAAATCGATACAAACAAATTAAAACGATTAGAAAAATTGTACTTAATTTGCAAAAAAACATTGTCGCACAATGAATGAACGAGTAAATGAATGATGTGCATGTGAAAATGACACCACCACCGTGGCCAGGAACACATGAACTTAAAAAAAAAATAAAAAGTAACAGTTAAAGAAAGTAGTAAGTGGCAGGACTTATAAATGACCCTAATGGTCAGGGTAAAATAAAGAAATAAAATACATCAATGTATGTCAGTGCATTTGGTCACTGGTGTTCTTTGTGCTATTGACACTTTATTGAGACAAATTGATGAGTTTTCAATGTGACTTTTGGTTCATTCTCAGCTTTGACATGAAACGCCCATATGTCTGCATTAGGCACACACACACAAATACACTCACACACACACACATCCTTAAACATCATTGTAATTGAGGGGGTTGACAGTGAGTATGGGGGAGCGCGGAATTGTCATTTAGTAAATTAACCGAAAAATAAATGTGTTTGAGAATGGTGCTGTTAAGCAATAAAGACATTAAATAAAACAAAATACCAACAACATGCATTTAAACATCCTAACAACAACAAGACCAACACCCTGGCCATATGGATATGGTTTTTATTTAAGGATGTGGCATTGATAAGCATCTGGGCGAGCTGCCAAATTGGCAAAAAATAAAAATAAAAACCAAAGCCAAAACAAACTCTTCTTTGACTCTGATCTTAGACAAGCAATTAAGTTGATAACACTTTTATTTTATATGATGTGTGCTTGCCAAGTTATATCATAATGTTTCTTACCCCCTCCAATATACATAAATGGTTGAACATCAATTGTTTCTATTCGAAATCTTTTTTTATAAAAAGAACTTGGGTAGTTTTGAAAATTATCGCGTGATATCATCGCATAATCAAACTCACATTTTATTGACTCATTCATTCATTCACTTTTACACTTTTTCATTTGTTTAATGCTTGAAAATCGATTGATCGCTGGATTGCTGGCTCGTTCATTCGTTCGTTCGATTCATTGCACTTCGATACGTTCGATCACCCAATCGGAACCGATCAATTTGTATGATATTTTGTTCTCTAATAGACAAAAACTTGGAATTTAAGTATTACAGGGTGTTTAATGAAAAAGTGTTAATTTTTTTAATATAATATTTAAAGAAAAAAATACTAACTCGAATGTCTCTTCCAAGGTACATTAAAACAGGCAATTTTGACAACCCAGCCGATTATGAATTCATCTTTCTATTTTTTGTAAAGGTTCCTTAAGATGTATTTCCTGTCCACAAACACTACTTCCTCTATCCTTCTTTCCATTATCTTTTTTCCTGATGCCAACACAATGCAATGCATGGCCATTCCTTAAACATCTCTTTGGCGCACTCCCTGTTTACGTGCAGCCTACTTACCAAAACTGGCCTTTTTATAAACAAAAAATATTTTTTTGGTGGCAAGAAGCTCTTTATTTCTTGTTTTTTTTTATTTTGGTTTCTATTTTATTGTCTTCTTCCTTTGAAATACGAGTGCTTCTTCAATTCAAATTAAGTGCATGCAATAACTACTACAATAATCGTGTTTTGTTGTTTTTATTTATCTGAAAAATGATGTGCGTGTGTGTGTTTGTTTAACTGCTTCCGAATGGTTTTACATCAATAACTTTTAAACCTGAATAATTAAACACATTCAATAGTGCAACAACTACGCACACAAAACTTTTCGTATAAAACTATTAACTGCACACAACAAACAACTGACAACGACTCTGCGATGCAGTCCAAGTTGCCTTTATTTTCATTTATTTTAATTGAAGAAATTAATAATGGTTGCGTCAGTTGGCCAAACACTGAAACATACAGACAAACATATATTTGTAGATCATAACTAAAGTCCGAATAATAATTTTTAAACAGTTTCTTTCCTATAACTCGTCTGCTACTCACGAATTTCGCAAACTTGGGTTAAATGGTGGAAGTTGATTATTACCTTCGACTTAAGGTCTTTTGTTTGTTGGGAATTTTCCCAAGACCTAAGACAATAGCTTGTTCCAAGTGACAGTTTTGTTATTTATAAACCTGCACTAGAGCATTCAAATATCGTTCCAAGCCTTAACATTTTCATTTCCTCCTTTCCCTTTCTTTGAAACAAAAAAAAAAAAAAAAATGCTGCAAATGAAGATCAAGCAAATGGCAGGTTAACCAGCCAGCCATCCAATATGCAGCCTCTATTATAAACGCTGTTTTTTGTTATTTAATGGCAGCGCATGAATAGTTAATTTTTATTTGCGTTAGTGGAATTTGGCGATGCTGTTTGGTGTCAGTTTGATAAGTTGCGATGCCAATGAGTACAGGACGACAATGCCGCATTCCAATCTTTAGAACAATTGGCTTCGGCTGAGTTTGGATTTGCGCAAGAATTCCATACTTGATTTGTCTGACACTCAATTTTATAAAGCCTTGTTTTTGTTTTTGGTCACTAAGCTGCCGGCAGTCAGGCTCAACGTCTTCACAATGTGTTGATTTTCCAACGATTCAATAACTTTCAAATTGGTCTGTTTGTTTTCATTGCTGGCCACTTCATGCTTTCTTGTCCTACTAACTCTTACTATCCTTTTTGGACTTTTAGTGGAGTGTCACTTCTTGAGCGGCAATTGCCATTGACAACTTAAATACCTTAATAGTGGCGGTAGTTTAGGGTTGTTTTAAACAGCTTGTGTGAGAATGATAAAAGAACTTGTGAACAATGTAAGTGTTGAATGCATTTATCTAAAGTGTAAGAACTCTACTTTAGGCATTTAAACTTAGTACAAGCAGGACTTAATGGTGCTCGAGTGCTAACAAAATTCAAGGACTGATAAAAAAAACTTAGAAAACTCGCACAGAGAAAAGATATGCGTCAACACAGCTTAGGAGCGCGTCTCTCCTGACTATCCCCAGGGTTCTGTTTGTGACTCAGTTATTTGAAATCTAATAATATATCATCTCTTGCAGTCAGTGGAGCGTCCCGTGAAGTGTGAATGACGCTTTTATAATTAACTTTATGTTAAACAGATCATACCCGACGTAAAAGAGTGGGGATCTTAAGTGGAAGGTAAGGTCAAATAAGCAAAATCGTTAATGTTACTAAAAGGCAGGTTATCGCTGGGACGTCCTCCGCTTATTCCGTCTGGTAAGGTTCATCTCAAATATGTGACTCAGATCGTAATCTAGAGATAACGATGAGTGAGTGAGATAATAAAACTATGGGTTCATCTTTCTTATATGAGAAACAATTTGACGGTGGTTTTGGGAAGGGTTGGGCACGTCCTTAAGCACTTACTTAAGTTGCCATTTGCTGAATTAGCTGAACGTAGAAGCTATTTCCAATCGCTTTAATTTTCTGCGCTCCTTTTTCGATTTCTGACACCAAGTTTCGAGATCTCTTCCTCCTTTTTATCCTTCCATTGGAGTTTCGGTCTTCCCCTTTTGCGTCATCCGTCACCAGGTTAGCGTAGCTATGTCAAATTCAGCAAACACCTCATACAGCTCACGGCTTATACAACAGCGGCATTTTCGGACAACGCAGACCGGTTCATAGTTCTTCCGAAGAATTTTCCTCTCGAACACTGCAAGCGCTGCCTCATCTGCTTTCGCAAGTACCCATGTTTCAGAACTATACATAAGCACGGGTAGTATCAGTGCCTTGTAAAAAGTGATTTCTGTCTTTTGGAAGGTGGCTTTGTTTTAAAACTGCTTACTTAGTCCAAAATAGCATCTTTTGGCCAAATTGTTCTTCTCTTTATCTCAAAACTGATGTTGTTGGTTAATGGCGGTGCCGAGGTAGATAAAATTGTTGATTATTTCAAAGTTGTGGCTTTCAACTTCAACTGTCCACCCAAGTATACTGAACGTGCGTTGATACTATTCACTTGGTTTTATCTGCATTTACTGCCAGGCCCACTTTGGCAGATTTTTAAAAGTGGAAGCGCCTTACATGGTAAATAGGGATTCAACGTAAGTCAAGTTGTTTTTTGCGGGAAAGCCTGATTCTAGGCGAAGGTGAAGTTAGACAAATAGTGACAAGAAAAGGGTAACGTATAGTCATACACATGACGCAACGTTTGTACGATTTCGGCTTTAGACTAGACTTGGGCTCAAGCTGGCCGGCCGTTGTTCGTTCATTACATTCTTGCATCTAACGGCCCCGTTTAAGGCTCTCTATTGCGCATGTGTCGAAGGGACTTAAGACGTAAGCTACACTAACGAAGCGTGATGACATTATGAATTTTCGGAAAATGGGCATTGTTTTTGGATTTTAAGTGCAATGTTAAAGGACGATCGAACATATGAAGGCTGATCTCGAAAGTCCTCTCCGGATTAGTGCGTACTGCCCTAAGTGCTGGCTGTCTGCCGACACCTGCCCCTGTTTCAGTTTGCTTCCAATAATAGCTCATGCGGATGAAATTAATATCCTATTCATGCCCGTAGGTTAATCTAGAAGGACGGCGTGCCACCCTTAAAGGGTAACCGCTACTCACTAATGTAGTCTAAATAATGCTCGTTACTAAAGCGTTGTTCATAAGAACGTCTGTTAATGTCGTATGTTTTTGTATATTTTAATAATAAATAAAAATTGGGGCAAGTTTTCTTTTTAAAACAAAAATAGCGGCCTACTAAGTCCATTTTGCCGTTGCCTTAACTTAAGCAGCAGTTGATAAGCGATTATCATTGTTAGGACTCACATACGTACTTATAACTGCGAACCTCGTATTTGAATATATTTATGTGTATATTTCGATTTGCAAAAATATTTTTAACCTGTTTGCCAGCTACTGTTTATGTATGAATTTAAATAAAATGTGTTGTTTTCATTCTACTTCCACGAACTTGTAAGATGATCAATTCAAAATATTTGCTTTAATTGTATTACCAAAGATCTAAATAAGGTTGCCGCCACTGCTGTAGCCAAACAAAAAAGGAAAAAAGAAGAAGATAATTGTTAAATATTCAAACATTTATATATTTATATCATTGTAGGGAATTCAGTATTGTTTTGTGTTTTATTTAAAAAAAAAATTCTCAAAAACGACGTTGAAAGTGAGTGTTTAATGTTGGGTGTTGATTGGAATTTTAAACGACGCACATAAATTAAAGGAGATGTCAATGTGCTCAATTTGAATTTGCATTTAATAAATTGAGATTTTTTTACACGTTTTTTGAATTGCTTTATTATAACAATTTGTTTTAAGTTTTAGAAGGATTTGAAGATTGTTTTATAAAAATATTAAATTTAAAGACAATTTTTTAAATTTTTTTTAAGCAGCAAAAGCTTTGTAGTTTGTAATTATTTCAGGAGCTCAATATGAATTAAATTTTTATAAATAATAAATTCATTTGGTTTTTTTGCTATTTGATTAGATGATGCTTAAGTCGTCTTATACATTTCGCTATTTTGGAATCTGGTGCTGCTAATTGTCATATTGCGAGCTACGGCGAAGGAAATCGGTCTCAAGCTGTTGTCTATCGCATGCTCGTGGAGACTAAAATTTCCCACTGTGGGAACAAATATGCGCTTCCTTCCTATTTTTGCGCTAAAGTCATGATTTTAACATCATGGCTGTGGCAGCGATTATATAACTCTTCTAGGTCATCATTAAAAGGATCCTTGATGTCGTCAGTTTTCTTCTCCTTCCAGACATGAGAAAAATCAGGCTCATGTAGAAGTATTTTGCCTTAAGGCGGATTGTAGCGATTAGCTCACTCCCTTGCAAGAAATCTGCACCCAAATTTATGCCAAATTTATGACATCTGTAGTAAATGTTACCTTTTGTGTGTTCTGGTGACAACATACTCATTCCATCGCACTTCCTGGATGGAAGTAATATCTGACTTGTACTTATCTAGTACTTCCGCCAGTTGGGTCAATGAACCTGCTCTAAAGAGCTTCTGGATATTCCAATTGCAGATCCGTAAATCATGGTCCTTAAATCGTTTGCGGTGGTTGCCAACATAAGAGGGTTACACTTTCCATTCTCTTGTTTTTTCATGGTAATACGAGGGTTGCCTTTTATATTTCGGGATTTGGTAAAACTAGTGTTTCAATCTGACAACTGACAGCTCTATCGTAAAGTTTAACATTTTCTAAGTTATACTTACTCAGAACGTTTTGACATACGAGCGCTATTTGTGTTGTTTCCAGTAACTTAAAAGATTCAGCTCGACCCAAAAATGAAATTTAATCGTAAACATTTTCGTGCGATTATTTTTTACAACTTTCGACGTGAATTACTTCAGCAACAGTGCATGGATGAACTAAATTCAATTTTTTGCGATGAAGCTCCATTAAAGACCAGTGCTAATCGATGGTATGGTGAATTCAGCCGTGATCGTAGTTCACTCCATGACGAATTTCGTAAAGGTCGTCCAAAATCAATTGTTGTTCCGAAAACCATTGATGCTTTGCATGAACTGATATTGGAAGATCGTCGTGTGATCTATCGTGACCTAACGTTCTCTATAAAAAAAAAAATATGAATTGAAACTGCTGTACTGGTCAGTTTCTCTAGTTTAAGACTTTTTCTTTTAACACATTTTTGTTAAGGGTGGGTGTGTTTGCCGTTGTGTGAGAGTTAAAGAGTTTAACATAAATGTGGTTACAGATCAATAGATATTTATATGTTAAGGTGTATCGATAACCTCATTTCCGTATTGATTTTATAGCCAAACACCAATTTAATCGAGCATGACTTCTTTTCACATTATTTTCAGTTGGGAGACATTATTTTTCCGGATGTGGGAAATTTACATAATTTTTTCTTTTTTTTACTTTTCGTTTATAGTTATTGAGTGGTGGACTATGGTGATGATATGTAACCCTTTAACACACTGTTACATTACATGTTGGTCTTCGCTTAACAAAACATAGAGATAAACACGTTACAGATCACTGAACCATGTCAATAGTTCGATCGATTTCTTATGGTACTTTTGGGTGACTTTTAATGCATCATTTTTAAATGTATTTCATTAAATATTTGTTTACTTTATTGGGTTTTAGTTTAATAAATTGCAGCTCATTTGCATTAGAATATTTTGATAGTTTTAAGCATTTAACCCCTTTTTAAATATTTATTATTTTTCCTGCTTAAGCGCTGGCATATTGCAGCGTGTAAATTAGACATTTGTTTGGCTGGTCTTAAAAGTCACAGGTGCTTAAATGCAGGAAGCATCACTGCCATTGTTTTTCTGGGTGCTGCTTTAAACTGTAATAAAAGCTATAATTAATGAGTTTTGAAATTTTCGTAATATTAATCATTTGTCAAATGGGTATGTTGAAAGCCATTGTTTTTGTTGTTGTTGTTTCTCAGTGCATATTGCATTAGAAACTGTACTTTAGAGATTAATCTTTATAGATAAGCTTATGCTTTTAAAAAATCAATAAAAATTAAAAATTACAAATCTTGCACTGCTAGTGTTAAACAGGGACGAAACTTTTTTCTGTGTACCGATATACAAGCGATACTTATGAGGGTGAACATGATTTCTGAATAAAGTCCTTCTAGGGTCATAAGCGGACCTATCTTTAGAGAATTTTGTAGAATAATTTTTAAATAAAAATGACGTAAACACCAGTACATACGTATGGTTTAGGCTCAATATAACTAATCATGTACGAGAGTGCCAAATCTAGGGCAGTGTTAAAAGGTAAGAGGATGAATAATCATTTTCCAGAAAACAACCAAATACTCATTGGATGCCTGGACATTAAGAAGCGATTTAATGCAGAAGCCTGCAGACAGTTGACCTGAAAAAACATAAGCATTTTGTTGCAAAGTAAAGGAGTCCCCAGGGCGCTGTGGAACAATTAGGAAGCTAAGAAGTTGAAGGAAGTTCTTTTGGCGATCCGGTTGAAAGCAGAACTAAGAACTAATTCTTAAAAAAAGGTAACCTGGAGAAACTTAATGTTATTCGATTCGAATTCGAAATTAAAAAATTCTTATTATAATTTCTAACATAAAATAATTGACACAGGTGCGGATCTAGCTCGAATTTGGGGGGGGGGGGGAGGGAATATAAAATGAAGCACAAAATATTAAACATTTGTTTCGTAGCTACGTATGAAGTTTTAAAAGTTATTTTTGGGGGGGGAGGGGGTGTACCCTTTTTTTCCTCCCGCCTAAATCTAAGCCTTCATTGACAAATCAATCGATTGATCAAAATTTGGGTTCGAATCGAATGTAGTAATTTTTCCCTGAACTAAGTAGGGTGACAAGTGTTAGTTCAACCGGCAAGCAGCATATACCGACCGGTTGGCGGTTGCAAGGAAAACATCAAATGTATGGAACACTTCCTATGCCACTTTGCAGCTTTTGCACAGGTCAGAGTGCGAGGTCTAATGTCTGATATTATAGTTACCAGTTGTGGTTCATTTGAAAAATAGGATCTATTACGAAAGGGTATTCCTTTGGATTACCGAACTTCCGTAAACCTTTGCCTCCTTATACTTTTTCATTGCAAGGATGCACAATTAGCCAATTAAAGGCTTAACTGCCTGTCCTGCGGGACTAGATATCTTACTTTCTTGTGTCCTTCATTTTACCACCGACAATACTGCCAAGTTAACAACACAACTTAAATTTGGCTGCCCTCAATAATCTATCTTGACTTGATCAGCAATGAAAAATATCGATTTCTACTCGAAGAGGGCTCTGCTTGTTAGAATAAAAGAGGGAACTAATTACCGTATTCTTTTTTCAAAAGATTTTCTAGTTAAAATTCAACACTAAATACTGAATAAAATGTACTGTTCAGGTTTTCAAAATATCTTTAACTTGTTCTTTAAAGAATGTCTACTGCTTTATTACTTTTTTTTAAATATAAATTGAAGTTAAGGGCTTATTTGGTATAAATTATACTGAATTTCGCAAAAAAGGAGCCTTTGTCAAACGGATAATATTTTCTTTAATAAATGTTATTTATTTATGTTTTTTTAACAAAACGATTTTAAATGCTTAAATTGTTTATGAATTAACAACAACATTTTACAACCCGAAATAATTTGCATTTTTTTTGAGATTTTCCTTAAGAAATAAAATCAAAACTACTTAAAACCTATAAAAAAAACTCTTTTGTTTTTTATTATATTAAAATGTTTTTCCTAAAAATGATTTTATGACTAATTTTAGGGTTTTCTAATTTTTATTTCCATTTAATAAATAAATAATCTTTATGGGGCAATAATTTTTTCACAGTCTTCAAAGTCAGTCAGTCATTCACTCAAAAATCGTTGTAATCTAATTAAAGCCACTTTATTTTTGTTTAATTTTGATATGAATCTAAATAATATCGATTTAACACCCATTTGCCTTTACAACGGTTACACCTTTATAAAGCTGACTCTGGCTGAATTAATGAATGGATGGATGAGGCTGAATAAAATGCCAGACTTTTTTTAGCGGGTTTAGGCTGTTGCTTTTTTGTTCACTTTCTTTTTTTTATTATAAGTTTTTCGGTTTGTCAATGTTGCAATTAGTTGTAGGTTTTAATATATTGACTGAGTTTTTGGGTAAGTTGTTGTTGTTTTTGTAGTACTTAGGGTGGGTTTACGCTTTGGTGGCTTATCGTTCTAGGCTAATCCGCCGTCAAAAAAAATATTTTGTAGGTTAGTGAGTAAATATGGTGTTGAGGTGAGTTGGTTGGAACAAATAGACTTGACATGCGATTAGCACATTTATTCTTTCTTATCGCATACTTTATTTTATACTTAAAAAGCCATTCGTTATTTAATTACTTTGCCACTTTAGTGGCAGTCGTCCTCTCAATCGCTACTTATTAAACATTTTTAACTTCTACTTCTAAGTTGGAACATGGGTTTGTATGTATGTTTGTACTGGCATTTTGTTTAGTGGACGAAAAGGTGCGAAATATTATTGTTAAGGAGTTACTTTGTACATATGTATGTGTGTTTGTATAAATGTATGCATAAGAGAGTGTTAAATTTTTGTTTTTACCAAAACAGAATTAGCAGAGTGTATTTTAATTAGAAAGCAATTACAGTGTACTTGACGTTGCTGACTGAAGTACTTCAGTAAAGCTTAAAACGTTAAATAATACAATACACAAACAATTATAATTCTTAAGAACATCTAACACCTACAATTACAGTCAGCTCTTGATAAAAGTAACACCATCAAACCAATACGCTGTATAAAAAGGCAAAGAAAATCTCCGCACCAAAAGGAAATTTAAAAGCGCTGTATTATTGTAAAAACGTCATAAAACTGGAATTTTGGTGTCGGGGCACAATACCGGAAGGCCAAAATGCAATCAAACTATGTTTTATTCAAGTTTTTTTTATAATTTTAACAATAAGAATTGGGTGCCCCGGTAGGTCAGTGGTAAGTGCACGAGTCTACCAGTTAAGGGGTTGTGGGTTCGATTCCCACCAGAGACCCTGGTAAGTCTGCTTCATTCTTCTGTTCTTTCTTTCTTTCTTAGATAGATAAATAACTTCTCTAAATTTCTTCTTTCCTTCCGTCTGAACCTATTCTATCTGCTTCTCCAGGTAACACAAAGGGACCGAATTAAGCGGACCCAAGTGAGCTGAATCCTTTCTTTCTACGGCTGCCTGTTCTACCTAACCTAACCTAACAATAAGAATTCAAATCTTAAAGCTAAGTAATTACAATTAGTCCCAGGCAGTACCAGACTAAAATTTAAGTTCTCAAATTAAAGTATAAAATAATTGTAAAGGTTTCATCTAAGGGCAGCAGTATCCTTCCTCTTCAAACGAGTGTGTCCCAAATGCTGTAACGTATTTGAACGTTTTTTCAATTTGTTTAAATACTTGTCATACATGGTTATGGATTTCGTACTTAACTAGTGGATATCCTAATGGATGTCGCTGTTTCTTTTATATACCAAGGGGCACCAGGTTTAATTCTAAAGATTTTAATTTAACGCCTTTGAATTTTTTCTCTACTGGAGGCGGAAATTTGATACAGAAAGAAAGAAGAACAAATTTAGTAAAATATTTTTGTGACAAAACTTGGCACAGAAAACCAAAAATATATTAATTGAAATCAAAATGCAGAATTGAGGAGACCAGCTTTCAACATACTTGATTATTTAGTTATTTCTTGCAGAAAAATAATATAAATTTCTTTAACCTTTAGGTATATATGGTACGGCTCACAGGCAGGGTGGCCGCTGAGAGTTTTAAAAAAAGTAGCAAAAAAAGTCGTTTAAAGCAAAAAGAAATAGTCCCATAGAATAGTCGTTTTTAAACAATTATGTCGTATTCATTTTTAAACCTTAAATTAATGTTTTTTATTACTATTACCACAAAGAACAGTTTAATAATATAGCAAAACAACGTTTTTAAACCGGATTTAAGATTGGGATCCCGCGAACGTAACATATCGTAAGGACCTATAAAAGGTGAGGTCTTAACAATAAATCGGTGTTCTGGTGCACCGGCTTCAGCTCAACTGTGTGGGATCTTGTTTGCACCTAAAAAATTGCCTGTTTACAAAAACAAATAAAAAATATAGCACCGATAAAAAAACTACACTTTCCTTCCTCCTTTGATTTAGATGACAGGCGAGCAGGTGTTAAACTCTCACCTAACAAGCCTACAATTCCCTCCCTACCAACCAATACCCAAAAGGCCCTATTAACATTGGGGTGTTCCCTAAAAAACATTAAATCTTAAGTTGCTTGTTGCCTTATTCAAAACAAAAAAAACCCAAACAACTCAACAGATTTCCAGACGATGAACAGAGCTCTCTTCGTAAAAGGGAGGTTCCGTGGTAATGTAACATCAAAACAATATTAAATCTCTTTTAAATTGGTTTGAAATATGCAAATTAAATAAAAATTAAAATTAACCAACCAACGTCTTTAAAAAGACGAACAAACAAGCAAGAAATCAATATTTGTTTCAAGAAAGATAGTTAAAACAAATATTTTCTATGAAATGTATTAATTGTGCCTCCTATGCGCTTCTCAAAATTTCAAAGGCCTTTCGTGTTGATGTTACAGGATGGAATTTCAAAATGAATTTAAACTTCGCATTCGCCGGCTTTAAAAAAACTCAATTTTAATTTCATTTGTTTTAAACTCTAAGTGAATCAGAAAATAAAGTATTGGGAGATGATGACTAAAGCAATGTTGAAGACCAAATAATATAAATTGGCGAGGTCGATGAAAACTTACAGCCCATTCAAGCTACTACGCCTGTTGGCAAAGAAATAGAAGCTGATTAGGCTAATGAGTCAATTTAAAATGCTGTGACTTTTAAACGGATAATAAAGTTCCTTCAAGCTACCTTGAGAAATAAGAGTTGATACTGTACTGCTGGACTATGCAAACGTGGCTTCAAACTCCAACTCTGTCAAAATCATTGCGTAACAACATCAAAAATTTAAATTAACCAACCAACGTCTTTAAAAAGACGAAAAAACAAGAAAGAAATTAATATTTGTTTCAAGAAAGACAGTTAAAACAAACATGTTCGTATAACTTCTATGAAATGCATTAATTTTGCCTCCTATGCGCTTCTCAAAATTTCAAAGGCCTTTCGAGTTGCAATTGAAAACCTGAAATTTTAAAATGAACTAAAATTTCGCATTCGCCGGCTTTAAAAAACTCATTTTCAACTTCATTTCTTTTTAACTGTCAATGATTTAGAAAATTAAGTACTGAGAGAGGATGACTAAAGCGATGTAGAAGACCAAATAATATAAATTGGCGAGGGCGAGGAAAATTTACAGCCCATTTAAACTACTACGCCTGTTGGCCAACAAATAGAAACTGATTAGGCTAATGAGTCCATTTAAGATGCTACGATTTTTGAACGGATAATATAGTTCCCTCAAGCTACCTTGAAAAATAAATGCAGGTGCTGCTGGACTATGCAAACGAGGCTTCAAACTTTAACTTTGCCGAAGTCATCGCGTAACAACAAAATTTGATTAGTAATACAGCAGAAAATGATTTATAGATATTTAAATAAATTCCAAATATATAATTTTTTTTCTTCTTTTTATACTTGGTTTAAATAGAGTCCTTTGAATAGGGCTGCTTATTTTAAGTTAAATTTTGATCTCTATTGAATTTTTTGTTATTTTGTATTTATACTATTTTTACTTACCAAATGCTTATGTTATTAAAAAAACTTAAAAAAAAATATGATGTCAACACAATATATGGCAATTTTCAATTTAAGTCCTAAAAAGGATATTAAAAATTCCTACGTCTTTCAGGCGCATTGCTAAAGGTTTAAAAAAACAAATTTTTTTTATAATTTTTTTACAATATATTTCCTTTGTCTTTTTTTGTTTTCACATAATTATTTAAAATAACAAATTTACATTTGTAACTTTTTTTACATTTTTTTTTTTTATTTATTTTTTGTAAAATCTTAAATTCGAAATTAAAATATTTTTTTTTCAATTTTTGTTTAATTTTTTTTATATTAATTTTTAATATAGTTTATATATTTGTTTTATATTTAATAATAATATTTGCATTATTTAGTTAATTTTTTTATTTTAATATATAATTTTTAATTTTTGAGTGTAAGTTCTTGTTGGAGTGTGTGTTTGTGGTGAGTAAAAATAAAAGTTTTATTGAAAGAATAAAATTCCTTTAATTTTTTAAATTAAATAAAATTTTTTTTATAAACCGTTATATATTTTTAGTGGTAAAATACTGTTTTTTAATAAAAAAAAAAAATAAAAAAAAAACTATTAAATTTCGAAAGCAAGTTTTGTTAATAATAATTTTTTTTTAAATAAATTTTTTTCTGTTCTGTTTAATTCAAATCTTTTAATATTTTAATGTTTAATGTTTTTACTCTTAACAGTTTTACTCTAAAGTTTTAAGTTAATAATTTTATTATTTTTACATACAAAATTCTGGTTTTTATAAATTTTTATTTATATTATTAGAGATACAGGGGGGTAATTTAATTTTCTTATATTCATAGTTATGCATTTTCAATTTAACATATATTTTTTTTTAAATTTTTATATTATTTGTTGTTGTATTTACAAATTTTACTTGTTATTATGACTTACATTGAGATTTGTTTTTACTTTACACTATATTTAACATTACAAACATGTTACAATATACTAATGCACTTCTTTTTTGTCTGATATAATTGCATTTTTAAAGTTCGATTTCATACAATTGTAAAATCTAACGGTATTTTCCAGCACACATTTATTTTCGAAAGGTAATGTCTGAAGATTGCTTAGTAAGGGACAGATATTTACAAAAAGTCTGTAATCGAATGCCTAAGTTTACTTTGACGAGTAATTTTGTCGGTTGAGTGTCTGTCATACAGTTTGAGTTGCATCAAAATATTGTATGACTAACAGTACATTGTTATCCGACATACTTTTAAGCGAGATTTTAGGTTGTATCTATTTTTTCTATCGCGTTTAATACAAAATATGTTGTGGGTCAGTCGTTCATACATATTTGTTTTTATAAGGTTTGTCAGCGTGCTGCCTTTAATCTAATTTACAATCATACAAATTTACTTATCTCTTGTAATACAAATTAGTGCACAGTTAAGGCAATTTAATTTTTGCATAAATTCTAATGTCGAAACTCTAAAAATTTTTTGGTCTAATCAAAACAGTTGGAATTGCATAAGCTTTTCCTTTCTTCCTAACGCAATTGTCTTATTCTTTTCTGCAAAATAAAAATTATTTAACGCGACTGTTGCATTAAGATGGGTTTAATTAAAGGTGGCTTTACATGGCAATACAAAGTATTAAGACTTTGTAGAACCAAAGTATTAAAAAGTTCTCTTCGTGCTTAAGAAAAAAGAATAAAAATCTGGTCTAAGTATTTTTTATAGTTACACGGATGGTGTTGGTAAAATCAAAAGCTGTTTTTTTCTTGCTTGTTTTCTTTTGTGGTAACGACATATGGTTTAAGTTCTACAATATTGACAAAACAACATGAAAAACTTCTATCTTGATTTTCATTGATTGTGTTTTGTTTTAAAAAGTGTAACCTTTCTTATATGTTATTAGGGCTGTCAATCCTAAACACCCCTGCTGTAATGCGAATACGTTTGTTTCTAAAATGGTTTAGAAAATAAACTTGTACCAAACACTTGTCAAATTTTGTATCCGTATTCTTTTCTACTTAATGATTTACGCTTTCACATGATGAGATTTACTTATAATTACTTCACAACATTTTTTTGGCATGTCGTAATACATGTATTACCATGTAAATGCACCGTAATACATGTATTACCATGTAAATGCACCTTAAGCAATTCCTATTTCCTGAGCTGGATTTTATATTATAATTATTTGTATTTTCTCCAAAAGTTTTTTTGCATTAACAGTTCAAATTTGTCATAGATAACCAATGTCCGACAAAAATGTTTTTATCTATTTCCATCCCTTTTTTGTATCATTTTAATTCTTACTGCCTAATTGTAGCATGCAATATGTAGAATAAATCTACATGAAACTGTTCGTTAAATGGACTGTTAATAAACTGAATTTATATTTTTTGATTGTAAATAACTGACATTGCGTTAACCATATGATTTCATACTGCAAGGATAAGGAATTTTATAGATTTTATTTTCAAAACTGATATTGCTCTGTATTTTTAAAAATTATTTTGCAAGTTTTTTTGAAATTGTTTTTCCAAATTTTTTTTATTTATAAAACTTTTACTATAATTATGTTTATACATCCCTGCATTTAGCAAGAAGTTAAGCAGCATTTTTGTGCAATTGTGGAAATTTGTCAAAAATATTATTCTTCTTCTCGACAAAATACATTAAAATTTTGTGTATTTAGGGCGAATGAGGGTGTGCGTTTACATTAAATGATTTCTGTTACTTGACTTTGTATGTAACCAGAGGTGTATAAACAATACGTTTTTAAGGTTTTTCTTAAAATTTAATTATCTTCACTTGTGTTAATATATATTTTAATACAAAAACTAAAGTTTATAAAATAAAATTATTGTAATATTTTGCCAAGTTGACGGTTTTTTATTTTCAAAACTATCAACGTCACTGTCATCTCTAGCAAGGACAATTCGTTTTTAAAGGAACATAATGGATTTAAATTTCAAACAATCAAATAATCTTATCTTATTTAAAATAAAAATAATACTAAAACGTTTATTTATACATTACACAACTTATAAGTTTACAATTATTGTACAATTTAAAGAAAATTATTTAATTTTAATAATAAAATCATACGTTTTAAACACAGAAAAAAATATAATAAAAACAAAATATTATTGGTCTTTGGTTTAAATTATTAAAAGAAATTAAAGCCAGTAAGGGAGGAATAAAAGAAAGAGAAAATAAGAATTAAAAAACAAAGATTCAAAGAGAATTGAAATAAAAGTTTTAGAAAAAGTTTTAATTTTTGTAAGACTTTCCACAATATTTTTGTAAAATTGTGGATCTAAATAGTTTTTTTATTTAGAAGGATCAACAGGATGATGTTAGATTTTGACGATGGGTTGGGTAATTGTAATTGTTAGTCCTTAGGCCCTGCCATGCGTTGTTTGGACCATAAAGGTTAAGCGTGCAACTATTTAGTCACACATCGTCGAGATCAATGACGGACGAACGATCGTTATCGTCCCGATCATACAATTGTCACTGATCTGTTACTATACAGGGCGACTTTCTTTGCAAATCATCCAAGGACCCACTGCCATTATGCTGCACTTCTAGGCCATTAACCATGTTTTCGATACTCTTGAGCTCCGACGGTGAGTTGGTTCGTTTGAGCAATGACGGTGGTGTGGTGGGCGACATAGAAATAGGACGCGTGGGAGGGGAATGCGAGGAGGCACGTGGTCTAGGACTTGAGCTTAGACTGCGCGGCCCATGCTCCAGGCTATTTGTCCCACTGCACATGGCCGAAGGATTCTCGGCACCACTACGATTGGAATTTGATCCTGGGGTGACAGCGTCAAAGGCCGAGCCTAAACTGCCAGGCAGACTGTAGGGTGAAAACCGATGACCCTTAAAACCCTGAAGGGGCGAGGTTGGTGTATGTCCTGAGTAATGACCAAATAAGGCGGGATGCTGGGCGGCTAAGGCAAGTTGAGCGTTAAACAAAAGGCCGGGATTAAGACCGGTGGGATTCATAGCAGCCGCTGCAGCTGGATTGTGCAGTAAACCCAAATGATGTGGCGGGTAGAGTCCATGGGGATACAGGTAAGGCAGCAGATGGGGCGAGGGCTGTATGGGTGGCCCTACCGAAATGTTGGGCGAAGGATATGATCCAGCACCTGGCAAACCAGTGGCACCTTCTTTAGGGCTGCCCGAGGAGGTGGGTCGAAAAGCTCCCCCAGTACTGCCGCCTACACTTTCCGAACAACTCGAATCACTGCCATCACGTTCAATGTCATCCGATTGTAGACGCCGCCTTAAGGCCTCTTCACTCGCATGATCGCTCGCACCGGCCAAGTGGTTAAACCAAGCTGCAAGGGCTTTGAATTGATTAGAAAATCTCAAACCTTTTTAAGGAAAATTTTTGCACAAATTGTCTGGCAAAATTAAAATATAAAAAAAAAACATTTTCATAAAACACTTACCCGAATGCTGATGAGCATGCATTTGCTGTAGCGAATGACTTAAAGGCAACAAAGGACTTTGCGGTGGTCCCACCACATCCAACAGTTTGTCCTCATCATCTTGCTGATTGTCATGCAATGTGTGATGGGCATGTAAATGATGCGGCGGCCTGCCTGTATGACCCAAATGCAATGGTGCTCTTGAACTGCTGACATGCGTGGGATTAAGTTTATCCGAATCGGACCCGCGATTCGAGAGTAACGCTTGCCTGTAACAACAGTTGGTAAGAAAAAAAGGCTGATTAGAACATCCAATTGTCTAGAGGGATTAAATTCTATGGCAAATAAATGTGCTCATTGGCATTTAGCCTAAAAGCGGCTTAAAAACAATCAAAAAGTTTGTCGACAATTAGCAGGGATTTATCTTAAATTAAAATAATCTGGCCATTCCAAAACACTTGAAAGAAACACTTAAGCCCTCCAACTCCTTAGACAATATTGTTTAAATATAAAACTTTTTGATTGTTTGTTTGCTTGTTTCTTTGTCCATACGTCTGTCTTTCAAAGTATGTTTGTATGCATGTCTGTGCATGTAAGTTAAGCTATTTGTTGGTTTGTTTGATTGTTTGTTGACTTAACCCTTCATTATTTTGTTACTATTTGTTCAAATACTTTTAATCTTTCCCTGAATGGTATACGTTACATGATGATGATGTCTCACCATAACGGGCATCAATCGTTTGTATGTTTGTTTGTTCGTTGTCCTTTGGCGCGTCGCACAACATTTATTAAGCCACAATATTTTGTACGTGATTTCTAATTTTTTTTTATGTTTGGTCCGTATTTGTTTTAGAACAATAGTTTTAACAAATTTCTTACTAATTCATACAATGTCACACAAGGGATGTATTGTTCTATTTAGAATGTTTAGATTGTTTCTGTTGAAATGGGAGGGGAGGGGGGCCCAAATAAATAACACAAATAATCAAATGTGTCTACATTGAGTTAAAACAACACCAACAACCCTTTTCTTTCAATTTAGAATTTCTATTTCATATACAACCACAATATGAAACCATTAAATCCTCTTGCCGTTTAATGACACCCAAGCCCTGGCAACAACTTAGCTAATAATAATTTTGTGGCTTTACACCACCCTTTACTACAAACACCACAGGATTTTGCTTGGTTTGGCTGGGCTCTATTAAAAATCTAAAACCTGAAAGAAAAAAATTTTTGTCATTATCGCTGCATGAAGGCGAAAACATTTTTAAACATTTCAAAGGATAACGACACATACACAAGTAAACTTCTACGCCCAAAAAGAAAACAATTTAAAACAAAAAAAATACTTTTCTCAAGCGACATTTCCTTAGGAAAAGAAGAAAAGAAGTCAAAGTGAAATTATTAAAAACATACGCTAATTGATATTTTCATTTAAATGCTTTTAACGCTCTTGCTTGTCCTAAACGCACTTTATATTCAATCGAACATTTTATTTAACGGAAAGATTAAGTGAAATATGTACTCGAATAATGTTGCTACGAAACACAGGGTGTTCGTTTAAGGGATGAAAATCTATAACTACTAAGGAGTTATTTTAGGGCTTAAAATATTTAACAACCTAAAACTTAATTTCTTTGATTTTAATTAATTTTTTCAGTTAAAGTTTACAACATTTTACTCTTAAAATAGTTTCTGAAATTTCTTTAGTTATTTGTTTTGAGCGTTTGTACAGGGTGTCTTGTGACAAATTTATATTTTTAAATGCGATTATTTTAAAGAGTAATAAGCGGTGCGAAGGGAGGGTGGCATCGTTGCAACTATCGATTGTGCGGATTTGCCAGTTACGATGTTGCAGTGATCAGGTGAGCATCCCGCATTTTTTGTGGAGACATTTTCAAGAGTAATGGATTCTTACGTAATTGCTCGCCGACAATGTTCAAAGTTCGGTATTTGGAGAATACGTAATGGACACCGTGTAAATTTAATTCGTTCGTGTGTGTGCAGAGATTCTACACTTCTGCTATGAATATCCCACGGGCAGGGTCCAGTCGATATTCAAGAACTTCCGAAAGCATTTAACTGGTTTAAAGCAGTTTACGTGAAAATCCGTGACTTTCAATACGGAAAAGAGCAGCCGCACTGGGACTTCCAAAAGCGATTATTTATGAAATTTAAAAGAAAGGATCTAAAGTTCTACCCTTTTAAAACTCAAATCGTTCAAGAACTGGAAGTGACTTTGATTTACGCAAAAATTTTCCTGAAACCAAGTTGGAGCGTTTTCGCACTGTAAATCAAATTTTCTAGAGCGACGAGGTTTATTTTCACTTAAACGGTCACGTAAACAACCTAAACTGCCGTTACAGGTCTCCAAAAACTCGTTACCCTTGATTGAAACATCAAAAACCATTGCATTGCTCCAGGCTAACTGTTTGATGTGCCTTATCCAGGCATGAGATAATTGGCCCATTTTGTTTTTAAATTCTCGAGGCCAGGCGACGAATGTTAACGGTGAAAGTTATCGACGCATGATTAAGGAATTCTTTTTGCCAAATCTGTGAACTCATTAATCGTACTCTTCACGCACTTTGTTTCAACAGGGTGGGGCAACTGCAAATACAGCCAGAGCTTCGATGAATTTTCTTCAGAAAAATTTTCCTCAAAAACCGATCAGTCGCTTTGGGACATCACATAACCACCGAAGTCGCCAATACCAATAGACCAACTTAATGAAATTTTATCACGCCTCAACTCTATAATTTATTTTAATTTCTAACCTGGTACCAAGGAAGAATTCCTACATTTTTGAAAAAAATAGTTGGCAAGAGTAGGGGAAGTGGTAGCCCCAAAATGAATCAACAATTTTTTTTTAAGTTTTCAATACAAGATAAGTAAATTTTGTAAGTTTTCTATTTGAAAACTAGGGTAGCTATCGACTTCAAACCCACCACAAAGTACCTTTATTACAACCCCGCCCTTATTGTGAAAGTTTGCCAACATCAACTTCTTCCGAAACCGGTACTAATTTGAAGGTATGTGTTGATGTAGACATTTTATCGATATTTTTAAAATAATAAATACCATTTATATATAATTTAACAGAAATTTGATTTGCAAGTCGACGTCAATAGCGTCGCCATTGACATTCGCAATAAGGGGGATTATTTGCGGTCCAAAAACAACTTGGATCAGGTGACTGGGTATACAAAAAGACCAATGAAAAGGGCATATAAGATTCGGCATACATAGCTCAATTTATTTCTCTTACTTGTCTTAAAGTAAACCAGTTTTATGGTTAAAACTCCTGCCACAATGCAGTCATCTTCCTAATTTGCTTTGATTCGTAATTGTTAACATAAACAACTAAAAACCGAAATTTTCTAAACAGTTAAGGGCTAGTTCGGATTCAGAGCGAACTGTCTAGGATCTAACTAAGGCAGCTATTTGGTATTTTGGTAAGATGAGGCAGTTGGCATATACCAAAGGATTGCGAGGCACCCTCGATTTTATTGCATCAAATAAGTGAGTACCCAATGGATCTATGTAGAGGTAATTCGGGCCGGCCAGCTGAAGCCTCATCTTTTCATCGAAGTCTGACCGTTAAATCTGATTTTATTTTTAGCAAAATACTACTGCTTTGAATGCACCCTTTTGCAAAAAAAAGGACTTTTTGCTAATTGCACGTTATTCAAAAAATAGAAGCACCACAATAGAAATAAAAAGGAAGCAAACATGTCTTCGGGTTATATTTTTAAAAGCAAACAATTTCAACATAAATGGTAACGAAAAGTTTTTAAATAAAAACAAACAAACAACTTTAAGAGTTTTATGCGAAACAATCAACATTTGAAAGTAGATTGTGTGAAAATATTTTAACAAAAAAAATGCAAAAAAGAGAAAAATCCTCCGGGCGATAGTTGACAAAACGTTTGTTTTCGCAATAAATTTGCAATACAAACCAGGATAATTGGCAGCCAAACAAAGCAAAAGGAATAAAAATAAAACGGAATTTTTAAACTGAACTAAAGTGATCAAAGTAAAGGACACCATCATATACAACTTTAGCGGCAGCAGTAAAAATTAAACAAAAACAAAATAAGGTTTAAAAGGGTGGTAGGGGGAGGTAGAAGTGTAAATTGCATGAATAAAACAATAATAATCAAAAAAGAAAAAAGGAAAAACCTAAACTAAATTTAAGTAAACTGGAAAATTACAGGGCAAAGTCCGCTTTAATCTCTCAATATGCTAAGGATAACTTAAGGGTAATTTACTTACTCTACTCTAATACACACACATACATACATATGTGGTGGATAAGGGCAAACACACATGACTGTTTAAGAACATACACACACACATATGTACCTCGTTACAACCTTTAAGGTGCACTAACTGAAAATTATCTAATCCTCCTTTTATTATTTCATTTATTTATCAATTTTCTTATTTTCTTTTTTTTTTAAAGGGAGGGGTGGGAGTTAAGGAATTTTGGTTAAATAAAACAAATTGATTTACTATTAAATTACCACTAAAATGTTTCTCCTTATCGTTGCCTAATTTTTCTTTTCTTTTTTTTTTCTCTTATTTTTTTATAATGTTAAATTATAAAGGCGTAACAAAAACGTCTACATATTTATGTGTGTTTGTTGTAGTTTTTGTTTTCTTTATTTCTTTCGTGTTGGCTTAAATAAAGCTGCCAACTTACGGCAGGATTCACTTCAAATTGCCCAATTTTGTTGGAAGTCTTGTATTAATTTTTATTTCTCTATTTATTTAATTCATGGTATTTTTTTTTTTAAGGCAAACAAAATTGTAACGCTTTGATGTGTGAACACCAAAGGAGTTTCCATTATTTAATACCTTGTGGCAAGAAAATTGCGATAACGTGTTTCGAATTAATTTTTTATGTCGATTTAGGCCGATTTTTAACTTTTTTTCTTTTATAAGTTTAGTTGTTACTTCTGTTTCAATTAAGGTTTTTTTATTAACCAAATTAGAGGCATATTTACGTATGTAAAATTGTAAATACAAACGTATGCATGCACTTGCACGACTAAGGTATGGAAAACTGTTTCCAAGAAAACTTTTGTTTTGAAAATAAAACTAGAAATTATTTTACTTTTTAAAGTGAAAACTGTAATCTTAACACTCATAATTCTTAAGTTTTATTTTTACTTGGGTTTGATAACGAATTTAGTGTGAAAAGGACTTACACTAAGCAACAGATTTTTTTTTTATAATTGTTTTGAAAGTTTGAAGTAGTTGAATAATAAAAAACAATTTAGTAAAAATCTTGATTTTACAAAAAGTCAGGAAACAGTGTTATCAACATTTCATAAAAGGATATTCACAAACCCAGTAATAGGGCAATTATCTATAAATGTTGAGATAACAAGCTTGCCAATATACAGACTTACACTGCGGAGCAAAACTTTACACGTTTCGCATTGCAAACAAAAATTTTAATTCAAAACTTTTTAATTCAAATATTATCACAAAATTTTTTCGTATCAGATTTGAAATCCAAAACAGTTATTGTTTTGAGGTTGAAGCATAAAAAAAAATTACATAAAATTATATTTTTGATGTCTGCGGTATCACTTCCATTGATCTGATCCAACTAAGTTCTTTCCAAAAATGTAAAGAATTAAAAAAATCCCGGAGCTATATTTAAAGTCGACAGCTATTATAGTTTTCGAGGTGAATTATATCGATTATTGCATTAATTTAATCAGTTTGTTTTCAAAAACGTGGAAATCATATGTATGATCTGACACAGCATGTAAGCTTGACATCGGAAAGCTGAAGATATAATTAAAAGCAACATCTAACTCCGCTTGATTGACCCAACTGCTTGAAGAAAGCACTCCTTGTCCCGATAATGTTGCAAACGCAATCACAAAGCATTACATACTCCAAAAAAAAGTTGAAATATCCATAGTTAGGTTCCGGAATCCTCCCCCAAGGAACCCATGGTACAACCAGGAGTGTCGTAAGGCTACTGAAGCGAAAAATCCGGCAAACAGGAGAACAGGACAACCCTGCAGTCAGTAGCAAAACGACTTGCGAAGAAGAGGTACCGTGAGAAAAGGAAAGGTGTATTCCGTAAAGAAAATAAAGAAAAAGGAGTGAGTGTAAGGATATCGAGATGTTCAAGAGTTGTAACGAAGTCCGAAAATTCTATAAGCACGTTCTTCTGAATAAATGAAGAAGGTAATCTAGGACATGGGACTTGAAAAAATCATTTTTAACGTCTTTTGGTATCCGATGGCAGCGACGTAACGGTATTGAATCCAGAATGTAATCGAAATAGCAGTTACCCAGTTCAAGAATAACAAGGCAGCAGGAGCGAGTGGGTTGCCAGCTAATCTGTTTAAAGACGAAGCCGATTCGCTGACAAGGCATATCAATCAGTTTTTTTCTACAATCTTGCTAGAAGAACGCGTTACCGAGAATAGAAATATCAGTGTGTTATGCCCTGTGAATAAAAGAACAGACAAGACAGTATGTGCCAACTACAGGGGAAAAAGTCTACTTCCCATTGTTTACAAGATTCTACAACCTCGTCCGACCAAGAAATTAAACGTCCAGTTATAGCTACTTAAGTAAAAAGTAAGTTAAAAATCGCACTAGAATTATGAGATCTCGATATGTTCGAACTCCTATCTAACCATAGATAGATATTGTGTAGGGATTATGCTGTAATAGCTTCCAAGGTATCACGTATCAAAAATTTAAAAAAATTGGCAGTTTGTATGAGGGTACTTCTCCCCGTGCTTCCATTTAATCTTTTTTCCTAATTTCAGGAAGTGTACCAGAGTTACCTTGTAGCAAGCTTAAAATCAATAACTGTGGCATCTTCCTACATATTTGAAAGGGGCTTTACTTTCCATGCTCCTATTCAGAAAAAACGTTTCCTTAAATTAGATAATAGTCTTAAAAATTTTCTTGCCAAGTTTTGTAATAACAGCGAACATAGCTACAGAGGAATATAAGAAACTGGTCATGGATTTTGTCCTGGAAAGCTGGGCTGTCTTAGGATTTTGCTTATAAGTATCTCAGAAGCTGTTAATCAATAGCACTTGCTACGAATACCGAGTGTCTCAAGAATATTTCTGATAATTGAACACAAAACCCCGCCCCGTAGGGCTTGACTTTGCTTCTGAAACTGGATATCAACGGCGGACAAAAATACTAACACACTTTATGGGTCCCTCTTGTTTTGAGCTCTACTGT
This sequence comes from Melanophora roralis, assembly GCA_963583895.1. Lineage (NCBI taxonomy): Eukaryota > Metazoa > Arthropoda > Insecta > Diptera > Rhinophoridae > Melanophora > Melanophora roralis. The sequence continues at coordinate 96,075,387 of OY757190.1, read as the reverse complement.
AACTAAAACTTTCAAGGCAATTTTTCAATTTTATTATGCTCCTTTTGCCACTTACTTCATAAGTTAAGACTTTACATGCAGCAAACCGTCAATAAACGTATGTACGTGTGTATGTGTGCGTTTATTTCTGTGTCCTTTGTAATCTCTGTAATTTTTAATAGACTTAAAATTATCTCTGCAATATAAAATATGTATGCAACTACTAACCCCTGTCAAATGATTGATTGTTTTTAATTTCCGTTTCTAATAGAATATTTAAACATAAACACCATGAACTTAAATTAGTTAACGAGACTAAATCTATGCAGCACAAATGGAAATAATTATGGAGTTTTCTTTCTTAAAACATTTTTTTCTTCTCTTGGAATCGATAAAAAAATCTACAAATAAATCACAGTTGGATGAAAACTCATCATCTCTGTAAACCAAGTCATCATTAACATCATCTTCATCCACATCAATGTTGTCAGTAAGTATTTGCATTGAAAATATGTTAAAACCGCATTAACATTACAAAAGGGGGGGGAGAAAGGAAAAATCAATTGAAAAAATCCGGAAATCCGATACGGCTGCAAATTTCTCTTTTTTAAAAGCATAAGTTTTAGGTCAGCTTACATAGATTGAAAAAAGATGAGGGTGGAGCAGTGGCTTTTTTTCTTTTTTCTTTTGGTATTGACTCAGCAACTTAAGTCCTAAATGTAACAAATCAAATACAAATTTTTGTTAAAAAACTACGTCATTGTTTTGGCAGGGCATGACTAAAAGTGGCCAAAAACTTTATGAATGATGAATGACAACTACATGCATTTCAAAACGTGCTGGTCGGTGTATGTATGTGACTACTTGACTGACTGCCTGATGTCTTCATCAGTGCAAATCAATTTTGTTGTTTCCGTGTCGATGACACCAAATCATTTGCTGACTGACTGACATAGTGTATCTATTATGCTTCTTGTTCTACCTAGTCATACTTGTTCACTTTTTTTTTAAATATTTCTTTTACGTTATTGTGTAAAGAAGACAGGCAAGAAAGAAAGAATTAAAACTAGACAAACAATTCAATTTAAAATGTTTTTGAAGTTTGGGGTTGGATAGGGGTTGCTGTTACTACTACTGGCATTGTTGTTGATGATAACAAATTGTGAAGTCAACTGTCAACTTGCATGAGTTTCAATAGTTTGAAATTAGCCAAAAACTAAAAAAATGCTTTAATATTGGTAATTTACTAAATGTGTGGTTGTGTGTGTGTGTTTATGAAAGCGCTAGTCCTTCTAGCTGGTGTGTAAAAAGCAGATTACATTCCACCAACATAACAACTATCTCACAAATCCTTAAGATAGTTTAATTAACTGCCAGGCAAGTCGACACTGTAACTGTGGCTGGCAACTTAATTTGCAAAATCAAATGCCAACATCGCTTTGGCTTTTCAACATTTGTGCTGCTTAATGGTGTCATAAGCAAAGATTTATTTAAGACTTTTTCAAGTTATTTTAAACTAATTAAAATTAGAAACATTGGATACATAAGTTCTGTTATAAACATATTTAAAGGGTTGCTTGCAAAAACCACGAAGTGGCTAAGACCAACAACTTCATATATCCCCACAGATAATAGTCTGGCGGTGATAAATCGCATGATCTTGGAGGCCAATTAACGGTTTTGAAACCTGAAACTAAGCAGGTACCAAGTGCTTAAGTCTACCTCCTAGCGGTATCAACCGGGCAACTTTCAGTTACTGAAAGGCTAACAAACTTGGCTAAATCAAAAACAATCTGTCTTGGGCTAAATGTGATCAGTGATTCACTGGTCTGGCTTGAGGCAGGTTGTCCTTGTTGTCGCTGCGGTATGTACATCACCAATAAGTGGCACAGCAATACAGGGTAATAAGGGTACCAATTCCTTATCTGTGTTAAATAGAAATTGTTAGGAATTATACGGAAGTAGATTTCCAAGGCTGACCAAAGTCCTATTTGGTACCACGGGAATCAGTTGGCCCCATGTGCTTACCAGTGCATGAATTGATTAATGGCGAGGTCTCCTTCGGGAGTTTACGTGGAAGTTGTGGTTAACCCCACGTGGGGCAACTGAGAACGAAAGTTGATATGCTGGGGTTCGTCCTGTACGGGCCCCAGAGTGACCGTGTAAGCGGTCTTATATGAACTTAAGGTTTACAAGATAGAGTTTCTAGTTCTGGCGGGTCTACCCAGGCACATGAGTAACTGATAAAGTAGGCTAATAGCTGAAAAGGTGTAAGTGTGTTTGGTAGTAGGTGAATAGGGAAACTAGCTACGGCTGGGGACCCTAGAATCTAAAATAAGATCCCGTCAGAGTAGTAGCAAATAATGAAAAGGCCGGAATTGGCATGTCGAAGCATGTGCGTGACTCGTTCCTGACTGGCCGTGAGAAGATTATGAAGCATTGATGAAAGTCGAGAAATTGATTTGTCGAAATGAAAAGAGATCCTTCTAACATGATAATCATAATCTTTCTTGCTTAAAGTTGGGTGCTGTTTCACAAGCGTGTGTAGAGGTGTCTTGTCGGTGCGTATCTGTTTTGATTATGAAGAAGCGAGATCAAAACTAGAAACGCAATTCGGGTTTAGATAGCTCAACTTCTCACCAAGGGGTCTGTTATGGCTACACGGAGTCATGGCAGAGAACTGGTACCTGGGTGGCTGGGTAGGCCATTCTGGGGGCGCTAGTGGACGCTTTGTATCCACCAGTGTTGAGAGCACCGTGAGTTATTGCCATCATGGCAGGTATCACGTAAAACCCTTAACGTCTTGCAAGGTAATCGTGTGGCTTTGATTGGTTCAAGAGTACGATTTTATAAGCCATTTGCGATCTTTTTGCTATATCTTACGTAAAGTGAATGGACACATATCCAACTACTGTGCATAATGACAGATAGACTGATTCCTCTACGCTAAGCTCTATAGCAGCAAATGGCTTCTTATGTATGCATTAAACGACGTCTCTGTGGATATATTTTACTTTTTAGGGTAAACGTAGAGCAAAAACTTTTCATGGTTTAGCGAATTAATTGCTCTGGTGAACCATAATGTTGACCTTAAAATGGACACAGTGGACCATACGTATTTCAAACATGATTTTTAAAATAAATTTACACAATATGAAATCATTATTCAGGAGCGTCAGTCTATTGATGTTGAAATTTCAAACCAAACTGAATATAAAACACTTCACAGCTTAAAAACATGGCCGCCATTTAAAAAAATCTTGCCAATATTAGGTTTTATACCTCTTTAAAAAAACACCCTTTACTAACAATGATGTTACTACTACTACTCGTAGGTGATTGTAGTTCGGAAGGGGTTTTTTTCAATATAATATTTGAAAATTGTAAGTTAAAATACAAAAGAGTAAATAAACGAATTTTTGACGCTTGAAGTAAGGCCACCTGTGTAACTCCACCATGTGCTAAACTTCTAGACTTTTTTTGACATTTGAAAACCCAAACATCAACCCTAATTAATTAAAATTTTGTTTGTGCTAACAAAGTTTGTTCGTTAAATATTGCTTAACTCTAGTGATACTCACTTCTTTTCCCGTTTACCAGCGCCTGTGTCACGAAAACCTTTTGCAAAAGGATTGTTGTCAATTTTCAACTGGGTTATCTGCAGAATAAAAATAAAAAAAAATAATGATTTACATATGAAAAAAGAAGAAGAAGAAGAAGAAAGGAATTAAGAATTTAATATATAAAAATTTAAGTTTAGAAAAAAGAAAAAAAATCATAAATAATTGTTTGTTATAAGTGACAAAAATTGTTGAGAAAAAATCTTTAATAATTATATACATGTTAATACATCATCTCTAAATATCTAAATACCTTTTCATTTTGATATGCAGTCACAGCTATGAATTCCGTCTCCTTAAAAACATATGTCCTGAACGTTGAGTATGGTAGTTTCAATATATCATTGGCCCGCACCAAATGAAACCGGGGCTGATATTTATGCATGGAATTGAGTATCGTCTGCAAAGAGTTTAAAAAAAAACGAAACAAATTTTTTGTATGTTTTTTTATTCAAAATTAAACATTTTTTTTTTTATAAAAATTTCAAAAACACGCAAACACACAAACACATACATTTGTAATTGCCAACAATATCATAATCAACATGATTTTCATAACTTTGGTACTTAAAGCAACAATATTGCTGAAAAAAAATACTTGTTTGCAACAAAATAGCAACAACAACTTGCCACCCATGCACTATCGAGTATTGTTATTGGTGGTAGTCTGTTACAAGAATGATTAGCTGGCTGGCTGGCAATTTTGTTGGCAAAAAAGTTCTTGTGGAGTCTGATCAAACTAGAATAAATCGTCAAGAAATCAATGACAACAAAACATAGAACAAAACGACCACCCACCAGACAACGAACAACAAACGAGCTTAAAACGGACAACTTTGTGTGGCAATTTTGTTTATGTCGTACAACATTTATATGATGACAAACCAATACATTGTCATACATTCATATTAGATTGACTTATTTAACTCTTTAACTTTACTTGCTTGTTGATTTGGCCGCCTCGAAGTCGTTATAAAAAAGAATCATTATTTTTTTTTCATATTTCTCTTGTAACTTGTTTTTCGTTTTATAATTCTTGTTATTTTTTTTACTGTCGTTTTCGTTTTTTGTTTTAAAATGTTTAAAACATTTAAATATTTTTTTTTTCTTTGACTTGGCATTAAGTATTTAAGCTAATCATAAATATGAATTTGAATTGCGGTTTCCTTTGCTTCCAACTTTAGTCACCAACAACGCGCCACTCAATTAACTGCCGGCAAAGACCTCACATTTGTTATGGCCACAAACGTTAGCAAGTTGATTAAAGCCATAAACTTTGTAGCTCCTTTCCCCTCCCAATTAAAAAACCAATATGAAAATAAAACACAGATACTGTCCAGCTTATTGACTGGCTTAAAAACACCTTTTAATTATCATATTTTTTTTTCTTCTGTTTATTGTTACACATTTATATTCGGTGCGATTAAAGACCACACCAAATGTTTAAGCGACATTTTAATTTTGTTTCGACTTCTACAGAAAAGAAATCAATTAATTTTAGTCATTTAATAGTCAGTTTAGAGGTGGTCCTTCTATATCTTAGAACATTCAAAACAACAAGTTTAAAAATATCATAAATTTATATGAGCAATCGACTGATTTTAAAGAAGTAACACCTTTCACAAGAGAAATATTCGTAAATTGATTTTGGAATTTTTTTTTAATTTTTTAAAAATTTTTTAAAAAAAATTTTTTAAAAATTTTTTAAAAAAAATTTTTTAATTTTTTAAAAAAAATTTTTTAATTTATAAAGTTTTTCTGCAGGTTAAGTTTGTCTATATGCATTTCTTTGGCTCTTACATCAAATCGTCAGTAGATTGCAACGAAATTCTTGAAAACCTCATGAATATTTTTTGCCTTTATAAATCAATTGATTTCATTAAACTAATTGAGAATTACTATAAACAAACCAAAACATTCAAGAGTTCTTATAAAAACCCAATAAACTCTTTTGGCCTTAAACTGTTTTGATTTTCTTTTCTGCTTAATTTAAATTCAAATTTTTTATTAAATTTGTCCTGAATGTCAAAAAAATATATTTTTCAAATAATCCCAAATGCTCGATGGTTGATTGGGTGAGGAGGGTTAGGTGAGTTAGGTGGGCCGAAAGAAGACTACCTAAAAGAATTAAAGTCTCGCCAGTCAGTGATGGGCTTAGTGCTTAGCAAAGAGAAAGTATAAGAGAAGATGATCAAGCAACTCGTGCAATTTACAAAAATTCGGTGACTTAAGTTATTTTTGCCAACAACCTTCCTCATTCGTTTTTTCCACAAACCACAACGTAATTTATATGGGGTTTGGATATTAAATGATCGAGGTTGTTGGCAAAAAGGAGCGAAAGAAAAAAGAGTCGGGCACGACTCTAATTAAATCTACAAAAGAATAATTTCATAGCCATTGGGTGAAGGGTGGCTGTGTTCCAAAACGCAGTTTGCTTTGCGTTACAAAATTTCAACTTCTTCCCTTATACACTCCTTACAATTTTGACAACGTTTTTTGCTTCCAGGACATTAATATAGCTGTAAACACTCATTTCGAAGTAGAAGGTATTATCAAAAACCTCATCTTTGCTTTTAGGAAAAATTTAAAATTTTATGATGCAAAGCAAACTGCGTTTTGGAACGCAGCCGGTATTTTTTTCCATACTTTGTCAAACGGACCGATAGAAGTAAATAATATTTCTTTTGTCAATTTATCTAAGGCAGGTTGGTATTAAAGCATATAACTCTTATTAATTTTTTTTTGTACTTTATTTAAGTTCCTGGTCTCATAGTTTTCAAATGGTTTTAAAGACACAAAATTACATTAACCATTACTCAGAAGTATGTAGGGTGGTTAAAAGCTTTTGGCCATTTTCTTAAATTTTCATTTATTTAACAATCATCACATCATTGGAAACTTAATGGCAATCGAAAGAAATATTAACAGACAACTGCAAAAAAAAATTTGATATGAAAACCTGAAGATTCATTTTTTCCAAGCAGCCAAAGGGACCTCACACGTTACACACCGTTAATAAGTAACCCAGCATGATGAGTTTTAATAATTAAACGACGCCATTTTTTTCCTTCTTCTTCTTTTTCTACTGCAAGTTCTCTTGCACTAAAGAAAAATGTCACTAAAATCAAAACATGATGTGGTGGCGATGATTTTATGCCGGCAATAACTTGTCGCCAGCGAATATTATTAGATTTTTTTTCTCACTTTTTTTTCTTGCAAAAGCAATAAAATGTTGAAATTATGAACTGATTACGAAGAAATTTAATTTTACTTTTATATTGAATTCAGAGATTCGTTAAGAGCTTAAGAGGCCTAACTACAATGCCGGCGGTATTTTAGTTGTAGTTTTGGTTAAACACAAATGCAGTATAAGACATTTACCAACTAATTAGTAATGAATGCCAAAACTTTAATAAAAGATTAAGATTTGACAATGAAAAGAAAAGTTTGAGCGTGTGAATTTTTAGTTGTATTTCGGGGTTAAAGCTTACAGACTCGTTAACATAATTATGACATACAGTCCTCAACAAAATTTTCTATATTTTTTATTTAAGAATTTTTTTTCGTTTTGAGTTTGACACTAATTAGGAGATTACGTGTTTGCTGGCATTAATAATGTTGCATGTGAAATCTACAAATGATGCTTAAGAAAGCATCAAAACACTAAACTTAAACACCCGTCCCAGGGCAGGCAAAACCATTTTCCTTTAGCAAACACCCTGTATAAGTCCTAAGAGAAGTGTTTTAGTTAAATTTCATATTGGAAGCGTTTAAAAATAATTATTAAGCTGTGGTTGGTTGTTTGGTGGTTTTTAAAAAATTTGTTTTAAAATTGTTCTTCATTGGTTTCCTTTTTGGCGCCAGCACAAGATTTGTATATTTGGTCAAAATCTTTATGGTCTTAACAAGACCTACCAAATCGTTGATTTTAAACAAAACAAATAACTTGAGGCTCTAATTCGCTAGTGATTTATGCCCAGACGCTTTAACTACATGCACATACACACACACACAGAAGCTAAAATACCACCTAAACGTTTCATCACAATGTTAAGACAAATTGTTGAAAATATTGGATGGATGGTTGGTTTGTCTGTTTGTTTTTTGGTTGACGGCAATTAAAGATGAGAAATAGCCCAAATCCCTTATAACAAGGATGTTAAATAAGTTAATTTGCTTTGGAAAAGAAAAACACAAACGAAAGTTGCAGTAAAGTCAGAGCTGGAAAGTTCTTTGCGTTTTGCTTTTTTACTTCACCTACTGCTACAGTTCGTAAACTTCTGCAAACAGCAATAAGAGAAAATTTTTTAACAAGCCTTTAGCTTCTATACAAACATTTAAAGACATGATTCTACATCATGTCTACACAAGCTTCACATACAATTATTGCATCTTAAATTCTTTAAGCATGCAGAATCAAGCAAAAGGTAATCGATCAAGACTGAATGAAAATCAGTATTTTGTACAAAATGCCATAAATACTGGGAACAAGCAGTTTGGAACGAAAGAAAAAAAAACCAAAGAATTAAGAAACAACCAAATACTGAACTGGCTGACAACGAGTAGTTGCTGAAGTGAGTGAGTGGCAAAACAGGCGCAAAACTAATCAACACAACACGATACTAAAGCGGCGGCGTATGCATTAAGATGCAACTTAAGCAAAAAATCAACACTGACATCTCATCACACACAACATCATTTCGCGACTAACGCCAACATTAGCCAACAATTGCAGAAACCGTTAATGTTGGTGGAGGAATATTTCTTCGTTGCCTAGAACAGCACCAACAGCAGCCAGCAACAACGAAATGAACAGCATGAATTCTCGCGAAATTGTCGCACCATTTTCGGCATATAAATAACATTATGTTGTGGCTGTCCTAATTCGTTTAAGCATTTTCTTCATCATCATCATCATCATCACCAGCTCCATCAATTCCCAGATTTAAGTAGGTTCGTTTGGTTGTTGGATTTTTTTACAATTTTTTATTTGATGCGTGACGGAATGGTCAGTCAGACAAAAGGCGAAAATAATAAAATCGAATCAAATAAAATAAAATGAAATTGTCAATTGTTGTTTACACACGCAAAACGATCAGGCCTTCATCGCCAGCAACTAAACACTGTTTGCAATTTCTCAAACAAACAGGATTGATTAATCAAGTAATTTAGTTATTGTTGCTGTTGTTATTGTTGCTGTAAAACACAGAAAATTTCTTGTTTAAAATCAATTTACGCTTTAAATCAAGTCTGGCAAATGGATGACATTATTTTCCAAATCATTATTATCACATTGTTACACAATGTTGTTGTTGTTGTACAAAAATTGCTTTCAACAGATTATTGTAATAATTGGACTGACAAAGCGTGTAATAGTATTTGACTTTGAAGATATAACAATCAGATATAAACTTTTATTAGTTTGACAGTAAAACAATTGAAATAAGCTGTTTTCGAATAAAAATTTTAAAAAATATTTTTAAGAAATCGCGTTTAAGCAGTTTTTAAAAAATTCTTGACTTTTAAAAATGTTAAAATGTTAGAAAAAATCGTTTAAAAAGTTTAGAAATAGAAAAGTTATTTTGCTAAAACCAGTGTTGCATTGTTCAATCCAATTTTTGCCGCTCCATTAGTGTTGTAAAGTAAAATATTTAGCGAAAAAGTAGAAGTACAAAAAGTGAGGCATCGCATGTGCATTTTATTTTATATGAAGTATCAACATATGTAACAAATTTATGCCGGTTTAGGTAATACGCGGAAGTAAGGCCTATAAGAAACCAAAGCCGAGCCGCCATTACTGATGTGTACTCTACAAAACAAGTTGTCCGCGAATGCCAGACATCCTCAAACTGGATAGCGATGCATTCTAACATAACTCTGGTATATATTCGAGGACACGGGACCAATGCGGGCAACTATATTTCTGATACACTGGCTAGGGATGGTGCGAAGTTGGAAGATGAGACGAGCGACCACTTCTGTTGCATTTCTCTGTCCTCCTCTGAATACTGATCGGAAAAATACGCTGGCATTATTGCAGGGGCCAGATGGTCAAACAAACCTAGATGTTGAACCACTCTGAGACGCTCCAAAAGTCTTCTTGATCTGTACAAACGCAGACTGGACACAACTACCGGCCACAACTACCGGCCACTGTCGATTTAGCACTTATGCCAGTGGAATAGGGCTACCTTCCAACGACTTTATTTGAAGTTTTAAGGATATATATATAAGATTGAAAGTATCCAGCACTTTCAGTGATTCTGTCCAGCACTGAATATCCTGTCGGATATGACTAACCTAAGCCAATCTAGTCTATCTATCTGGTTGAGGACGACGGGGCGATTGCTGCCCACTATTTGTATTGACCCTTTCGTTTATCAACATTTTATAATCTGACATATTAAGTGTTATTTTTCTTTTACTTTTCAGGATTGAAGAAACGGACCCAAATAGGCTAAACCTCATTCCTTTACCATTTCAGCAGTCGCTTTTGTGTACTTGCAAAGTCCTGGCGCCGAGGATTCTTCATCCATACCACAGAATTTCCACTGTCCTCTGTCAGAGGTCCCAATTGGAAATTGGTCATCTCTCTAGCAATCTAACACCACGATAAAAAGTCGTGGTATATGCGAAGTTAAGCGCTTCGACTGCTTAAGGACTGAGGTTGTTTCCTGTGGTGAATGCGAATAACCTCTCATAGTCCTCTGAGACACTAAAGTTAGGTTATGCTTCAAAAATATCAGATGGGACTCCTGTGTGGGCTAAAAAGAGAGCCTTTTTATTTCCAGTATGTTCCTCTTGGCCGGGTTCCCAGCATAGTTTGAGATAACTAACACATAGTTTGAGATAACTACACCTGACTTCGTTTTATATGAATGAGTGGCCCTGACAGCCGCTTAACTGTCCAATATAAAATGCTACCCAGACCTCTTACCCTTTTTCTCAGACTTTTAATGCAGAAGTTGAAGATAGAACGAACTTTAGCCTTAAAGATAGCCGATTATAAATATATTGTATTAGCCCATTTATAGTCCGGAACGAAGATTTGCGCTTCTGTCTTATGACACTTCTGCTTGGAGTCATTTGTCAATCAAACCTGGTCTGCATCTGCGAGTCATTAGTTCGGTTTGATAACTGGTTGCTTTTTAATGTATATTGAAGCATGACATTCTCACAGAACCCTTGACTGCAATACGAAAGGCCCTACCGATCAAAGTCCAGGCTTTGGTTTCTTTCGTCTTTTTCTACCACACTAGTGCATCACTCCTCAGAATCGGCATACTTATTATTTTAAAAATTTTGCTCCAGCCCCTTGTCTTAGCAATAAGCCTCCGTCGGGTATAACGTGTCCTAATGGCCCTATTGGCTGTCTGGGATACAACACCGTTCCTCGTTAGTGACCTTTCAAAAATAATAACGCGGCATAAAACTTAACCTAGGACTCTGATTCTAAGTTTAAAAGATACTAGACTTATCTTCTCCAGACTAAGCAATAAACACCGCTTTGTGCTCCAATCCGAGATAAGGTCTTGAGTTGGTTGCATTTTCCTATCCAACCACAGGCCTAACTAAATCATCAGAGTAGCACTATTTACCAAAGATTCTTATTATTTTCAGGGTTGTTTTGTGTCTTATTTCCTCTTTAATGCTTAAAATATTAGTACAGATAGTAGCATTCAATAATTTTAATGACAATCTCTTAACAAAATGGCAAACTTTTATAAAGCAATGACACTGACCACACATGTCATCGAAAAAACCCCAACAACACAAACACACCGTTGACTATAGCGAAACAGTTTTATCTAAAGAAAAATAAAATTAAAATCTCAAACAACATTCAACTCATGCAGATTAATGCACTTTGTATTCATTATGCAAAATTTTCATAAATAAGTGCATATGTACTACCTGCCCTTGCAACCATATGCATGTATGTTCATTATCGTGCATATGTATGTGTGAAAGTAAATCATATAAATAAACAAACGTACTGCGAACGATTGAAGCATAAAGAGGAAAATTCAATTTTAGATTTTTCTTAACCATACATGACTTACATGTGTTCATTGTGCACGACTTGTGCAAAAGAAAAATAGGAAAAATTTGGAAAAAACTAAATCAAATCTTTGTACAACAAAAACAAAAAACAAACGACCCAATGACGCGAGAATCTGGTCACGTTTTTGACTGCATCGATCAAGCACTAACTAGCCAACTACAAATAAGCTGCAAGTGTTCAAGACAAACAAAAATTTGTAGCACAAAAAGCTTTTGCTGTAGCAGCATCGTCATCATCATCATCATTATTATTGGCAACATCATCATTGGTATTAGCATCCTCCTTATATGCAAACAGCTTACAATTGCTGGCATATGTGTTTGTTTGTTATTTTTGCATATTTGCTTGCGTTTAAAACATCTTAAAGGGGCGGCGTTTATGCAGTTTAGCTTAAAAATATTTTTTTTTCTTTAATTTTTTTGTATTCTTGTACTACAAACAAATATGTTGTTCACCATTTTTTTCCTGCAATCAGTTGCTGTTTATATTTTCTGTATGGAAAATATCAAATGCTTTAGTTAAGCAGCAGCTACAATATTTGCATACCAGCAACAACAGAAAAAAACTAACAGCAACAACAATAATGTTTTAACAACTTTTAACATGTTGTACTAATAAAGCTTATTGAGGATTTTGGAATTTGTAATGACATTTACCTTTAACAAGGAGTGATTTGTTTACTTTTTTGTGGCCACACTGACGCCAGAAGGCTGTTGCAGCTAATCAGAGTTAAAATTTTTAAAATATCAAAAAGGATCTAAAGAAATTTATTTTAAAATAATATATTTTCAATTAGTTTAGTTAAACTGTTTTATTTCAGTAATTAGCAAGCAGGGAATGTCCCCTTAACAATCAGAGAACTGCTTTAGTATGTTTTAGGAAAATAAATTATAGGAAGAAGAAGAACGGAGGGAGTAATGCTTGTGGATATTTGATTTGAATTTTTTAAAATTAAAATATAACTGTGGAGGGTTTGATCTACATACGAGCTGTGCGATTTAAGAATAAATCATCCCTTTAATGTGTGAAACGATTCACTGGCAAGTCGACCACAAATGGTTGTGCTCTTGAAAGACGAGTATCACGTTTAAAATCCTGGGCTTCAAGAAAAGGTACTCCGCACAAACAGAAAAAAGAAGTTCTAAAATCTTGCATGGCTGGTGGTAAATTGTAAACAAATTATCTTTAGTTTTTTTTTTAAAGCATCCGTTCACAAATATAAAACTAAATGTTATCAAACTCAAAACGAAGAGTTGAAAATATTAAAATCACCAGCAACAACGATTTCGCTGTTGAGACAAGGGGTCTGGAGACAGAAAGAGGGCCGACCCCATTCTTAGTAATATACCTTGCTGCGTTTGGACTTTTGTAAAGAAACCCACAGTACAGAGAGTGGGATCTAATTTGAAATTTACCCCAAACGAACCCGGAAGGAAGGAAATGATTAATAGAAGGTGATACTTGAATACTTTAAAGCCGCGTGGGTTAACATTCTCATTCTTCAGTCTCACAGAAAAAACTTCGTTTACTTTTGTTTAAACCGTGGCCTGGTGTTACAAAAATGTATTTTGTAATGTCCTGTTATTGCAGTGAAAAACTCAATCAATGGCCCTTTAGTACTGAATGCACCATGACGACAATAAATCACTGCTACCTGATAACACCGTTGAACACAACAAAGGCGGTACAGCCCATTTATAAGAGAGAAGTATCAAATGCAGTTAATGTGTGAATTACGTATGGCAACTTAACTTCAGTTCAGTTGTCAGTTGCCTAAATTAATTGACTCCTAGCAATTGCCTAGTTTAGGGGCAAATGGTTAACAATGTGGCAACTAAGTTGTTTCGGCTGCCGGTGGGCAACATAACTGAAGTTGGGTTGCTTTCGATTTAAGTAAAATTTCTCAAAGTTGTTTAAATAATTAAAAACCCAAAAAATTCTAATTTTTGTCCCCTAAATTATTATTGCCTGGCAGGTTTTTTCCAAAATCCATTCGTTACTCTTTAAAAAACTCAGTACTTTTGAGCAGTTTGTAGATCAAAAACTTATTTTTTTTAATTAAAATCGATGTGCTCTTAAAGTCAAATAAAAGTTTTATAACAAATCGCTTGTAAAAAAGTATGGGTGTCTCCTTAAATATTTTCGGGGAAGTTTTTACTTTTAAGATTTTTTTGTTTTTTATTATAATGGGTCATTTCATTGAAAGTCAATCCAAAAAGAGGAGTAAACAGTACTAACAGTGCATCTTCAAAAAAATAATCAGGTCGTTTTTTTATATAAATTTTGACACAATAGGGTTTGGAATTTTTTCCTTTATAACCGGGAAAGTATCAAACTCGATATTAAAAAAAAGAAAGATGGGCTAAAACTATTTTCTCTCATTGCTACGACCAGATTAGTTATTTGACCATGACCTGACGTAAAAATATTTTTATTTTCACATTAGATAAAGTATTATGCGTTTTTAACACACACAAAAAATAGTCTTAGACTTAGCTGCAATTACATCGATTGATTTATGTAGAATTCCTTCATAAATCGATTAAAGCATATCCGTCCATCAAGCTGGGTGGCAATATTTTTTTTATAATCAAAATAAAGGACGTATTTTTTAAAAAATTATGGCCGATAACCCCAATACAAATGTCCATACACAGAAAGAAAACTCACTTTCTAGAATTAAGAATTTAATTCTTGAATTTATCCAAAATCTTTCTTGAAATTTTTTAGCACGATCCGCACACATTTTCTTAAATCAAGCCTATTCGGATTGCTTCAACAAATTAAGCAGAAAAAAGCTTGTTGTTTTAATATATTATTTTACATTTTAGAACAAAGTGTCTCGGTGGCCTAGAGGTAACGTGCTTGTGCTGCAGTGAGGAAAGAACAAAAAATGAAATTTTTAAATTATAAATTTAAAGTATCTATAAAATAAAAGTAAAATATAAAACTCTTCTTCTTTAATAAACGCTCCATAAGTCAAAAAATCGACATTTCATTTTCGGATTAATCCCGTTTTCGGATAAAATCAATCTTTTTCACGCTTACATCAAGTACGGTTCCGAACTTAAATCAATCCTTTCTTGGCTTAATTGTGGCTAAAAGTAAGAAATTCGTACTTAAAAAATTTTACTTGGAGTAAGAAATTTCGTACTTGATTTAAGAAAAACCGTGCTCATCGTACTTTTGACACCGCTATGGCTTGATTTAAGTAAAATTTACTTAGATTATTTTTTGTGTGTACCAGTTACGTTAACGATTCGAAAAGATATTTTACCCAATTGATCAAGTTGACAAAGGTTTTAATATAGAAATTCTTAAAATAATTATTCGATTTTAAGCACTGCTGAACCGGAACATAGAAACGTCGTTGGACATAAAAATGCGTATAAAAGTCATGCTGGTTCCTTATATACTATCGTCTAATAATTTACCGAAAACTACTTCCATCACTTTATTTTCTTATTTCAGATTTAACATTAATTTTTTTATCATTAAACAATAATTTATTGTCTAGTTTATCATTATTGTTTTACACTCATCATTACGCCATGATGATCACAGATCTACAACAAGTCTCCTGTAAATACTTAAAGCCATGAATAATAAAAGATTAAATTGAATTTTTGATAAGACTGAAATAAAATTAAATAATTTATACTCATCGCACTGCAGTTCTGCAAGAGATAGAACAAACATTGGCAATTTAACATTCATTTATGCCAACGTTTATATGAAGTTCAATCAATTGCCGGTCGGTTGCATCATTTGCAACATTTGACACAATCAGGCTTAATATCAGTTGTTATTGTTGTTGTTGTTGTTGTTGCTATTGCTGTTATTTTTAGTTGCATGCATAAATTTAAATGGCCACCAAGAAGGCTAAAAGCCAAAAAACGACTGTGTTAACGGTGGCGGCAGTTTAAAAGTTTTAAGTTGAGATCAAATTTAGTTAAAAAGTTTAAGTGAATTTTTAGTCACATTGCAAAAGGTGTTTGCTGCCGACGACATTAGCGCCTTGTCCACTATGTCTAATCGCACATACAACACTTCCACGCTCACCCTTAAAGAACGATCAGTCTGGCTGGCCAAAAATAAAGATGATTTTTCTTAAGAACTTTAATAAATTTATTTTTGTTTATTTTCTTTAATGTTGATGGTACTAAATGCAGGTCTTTTGCTAAAAAAAAGAACAGTTGGCGGCTTTCAAAGAGACCAACAGAACCCAGTAGCTGCAGGATTGCGACATTAATCGATAAAAGTTGAGTATTTTTTCATGTTTCAAAGCGAGCCATTAAAAGATTGTCAGGGCTCATCTACTTTCGTTCTTATTTAACACTGCGGTGATACATATATTTGTTTGTGTGTGTGTGTGTGTATGAGAGTTTTATTGCTGTTGTTATTGAGTGTGTCTCGGATAAGCTGCATTCAATGGATATCGGCGACAATAAAATATAAAGAAAACTTGCACTAAAGGTGCTTAATGAAATTCTACATCATGATCACTTTGCTGCCGCTGATAATGTTCATTTGTACAGAGACTTGCGTGTTTGCCCGTTAAGCTTCTGCAGCAGGTATGCGGCAATTATTTTCAGACAAATTTATTTGCGACCTGAATACGATTGTGTATGCACCAATATCACAGAGTTAATGTTTGTTCGTGTGTTACTTCTTTTTTGGACATTTTATTAGCCTTTTTAAAGTACTTTAAAGAGCTTCTGTTTTCAAAGCTGCTTTACAGGTTTGGACCAAGTTATTGTATAAAAACTAAAGTGCAAATCACAAGTGTTAACAAGAAACGGTAAAATAGGAATTTGTTGACCCGGCTACCACATTTTAAGTTTTGCTTTATTATATGTATGTCTTTGTTGTTGTTTTTTTAATTAAAACGAATTGATGCTCTGACATCATGTCTTTGTATTTGTAACTACAAACGAAGAGCCAATTGAAAGGACAGACAGACAGACATACCGACCCTCTTAGTTGGCAACATTTGTATAAATTAATTGAGCTTAATAAGGATGTAGTAGCAAAACACAAAGCATCTACACCACATTCAATCCACCTACTACCAGTTTAAAGGGTTTTAAATATTTAAATTGCATCTTTCTGTTAAGTGCTACTGGCTCAACTTGAAACTTTTTCATTCACACGCACCAGTCAAATATCTTTTTTTTTTGTTTCATTTTGGTAAAGTAAATGGATTTTTTCTTGATTTGCTTTTACTTGTTTGTTTTTTTTTTTTTTTGTGAATGAAACAAGGGCTTTCATTGAGGAAGCAAATAAATGGAATAAAAAATATTCAAAAAAGTGTTTATGAATAAATTTCCAAATGCCATCCAATTTCCAGCAAACAAATGGATAAATAAATTACAAGCACCTCAAAACAAATATTTTGTTTAACAAAAACAAAAATTCAGCTTTAATGGATGTTGAATATAAAGAAAAGAAGTAAGACAGACAGACAGACACGGCAGCGTAAATAAATTTTATGTAAATTAGCACGAAAACCAAAAATATTGATCGATCCCAGCCACAAAACAGTAGACCACGCATAAGTGATTTTAAAAGCTAAAAAAGGAAACAAAAACCTGTGTCTCGGTGACACTATAAAGAAATCATTTGAGATAAGCAAATGTCATTTGATGCATAATAAAACGATGCTGTTACCTTTTGCTATCACATTTAGGCACTTTTCTTGATAGTGTGGTGTGCGCATCAACAACTGAACGAGTGAAAGCGAATCACTTCCAACTTCCAAATTTGTTCCAGTAGCCGCAGTTTTATGTTAATGCGGCCAAATTGACACTGATAGTTTTTTTGTTTTTGTTTTTTTCTTTTGATGAGTGACTCCTAATGAGCGGATGTAAAAGTTTAATATAGTTTTAAAACTATAATACAAATGTAAATGAGGCTTTTTTTTATCAAATCACCTTAGCCATCATCACCGTCGCAACAATAGTTACTCTGTGTGTTTTTTAAGACAACTTAATCGAAATATGGGTTAAAAATATTAATTTTATTGAATTTTTTTTAACGTTTAAGCTTGGGAAAATAAACTGCTGATAATATCAAACAAAATTAAATAAAAAACACAATAACTGATTGTCGTCATTATCATAAGAAATTCTTCGAAATAAGCTAAAACCGGTAGATAAGAATTTGAAATATTTAAAAATTTATCTTAAAATATCTAAAGATAAAACTAAAATTAGATTTTCTTCAATGAAACCAAAAACTTTTATCATTTAATAAACAAAAAAGTCTTGTTTAAGCAAAATTATTAGCTTTAAACTGAAACTTGCATGTGTAAACGCTACGGTAAGATTAACAGTTTTAAGCTAAAATTTTAGTAGAATATTTTATTTTAACAAATTATTTTAATTTAATTTTTTAAAGATTTTTTTATTTTACCACATTAAATCAAGGAAAAGAAATTAAAATTGGAAGTGTTTTGATATAGAAATTAAGCATAATCGCCCGATAAAAATGACAAACAACCACGACCACCTCTGTATAGTTCTCTAAAATTTGTACACAAAAACATTTACAGCTTTCATGGAGTTGCCCCTACACTGGTGCAATGTAACACCAACTCCCATTAATTTTTCCTTACGAACATTTTGGTTGAATATACTCACACTCTTTCTCCTCCCCTAACAGGGTTGCCATACAAACTTTAATTTTTTTTAATTTTTTTAAATCGCTCCTGCAGCTTTGAGGGTGCTCCTACAAAGGTCAAATATAAAACCGACCCCAATTAGGTTTTTCTCCCAAACATTTTCGTTGAACATACTTACCCCCTATCTCTGGTTGATAAGTTATATGATGGAAAAGCAGGGCCCCCGGGCAACCTTCCATCAGCACAAGTGCCTAAGTCTACTTCCTCGTGGTATCAACAGGGTAACTTCCAGTTACTGGAAGGCTAACAGACATGGCTAAATCGAAAACAATTAGTCTTGGGCTAAATGTGATCAGTGATTCACTGGTCTGGCTTGAGGCAAGTTGTCCTTGTTGTCGCTGTGTCATGTACAACGTCATTAAGTGGCACAGCAATACAAGGTTCTAGGGAATAGAAATTTGTAGAAATGAAACGTGAGTAGATTTCCGAGGCTGACCAGAGTCCTATCTGGTACCACGGGAATCAGTTGGCCGCATGTGCTTACCAGTGCATGAACTGATTAATGGTGAGGTCTCCTTAGGGAGTTCACGTGGTAGCTGTGGTTATCCTCAAGCGGGGCAACTGAAATCGAAAGGTGATATGCTGCGGTCCGTCCTTTACGGGCCCCAGAATGATCGCATAAGCGGTCTTATATGAACTTAAGGCTCTCAAGATAGAGTCTCCAAGTTTTGGCGGGTCTACCCAGGCACATGAGCAACTGATGGAGTAGGCTAATAGCTGAAAAGGTGTAAGTGTGTTTCGAAGTAGGTGAATAGGGAAACTGGCTACGGCTGGGGACCCTAGGATCTAAAATAAGATCCCGTCTGAGTAGTGGCAAATAATGAAAAGGCCGGCATTCGCATGTCGAAGCATGTGCGTGACTCGGTCCTGACTGGCGGTGAGGAGATTATGAAGCATTGATGAAAGTGGAGAAATTGATTTGTCGAAATTAAAAGAGATCCTTCTTACAGAGCTGGGTGTCGCATTTGTTGGGTGCGACATGAAATTCATAATCTTTCTTGCTTAAGGTTGGGTGCTGTTTCACAAGCGTGTGAAGATGTGTCTTGTCGGCGCGGATCTGTTTTGATTATGAAAAAGCGACATCAAAACTAGAGACGCAATTCCTCACCAAGGCGTCTGTTATGGCTACACATAGTCATGGCAGAGAATTGGTACCTGGGTGAGCCATTCTGGGGGCGCTGGCGGACGCATTGTTTCCATCAAGTGTTGAGAGCACCGTGAATTATTGCTAGCATGGCAGGTGTCCCGTAAAACCCTTAACGACTTCCCCCTATCTCTAGTTTCTACAAGGCTTGCCATACAAAATTTATAAAAATGATATAAAAACGCCCAAACCTCTTTTAGAGTCGGCCTTAGAGAAATAAAGTGTACGACTGACCCTCATTCGTTTCATTTTCAGATATATTTCTAGAACCCCTTATCTCCTTTGCTTAAGGGGGATCCCCCCCCCCCTCTGCAGCTTTCAGGGTGCCCGTGGATAGGTCAAATGTAGGACTAACCCCAACTTATTTTTCATTGTGAACCCTTATCTCCATCCCCGAACGGGATTGCCATACAAAATTAGAAAAAATTAGGGAAAAAACCCCTACATCTTCCCCGAAGTCACACTAATAGGTTTAAAATATGACACCGACCCATTTTTAAAAATTAGAAATATATTATAAATAAAAAAAGTTCAGGGTTTCGAAAGGCCAATCAGAAGCGTATACAAGATTCGGCACAGCCTAATATAGCGCTCTTGCTTGCTTTTTCTAAGGTTTTTGGATTTTTTATATTAAAGTTATTAATTAGAATTAATTTTTTAATGCCGAAATCAACATAATTATGCCGAATTCGCCTTTACTTTTTTTGCTCATTACGCAACTTTAGACTTCCAATAATCGGCAAAAGATTTATTAAAAGAAATCGCTTATATTAGTTCTGTTACATTGCGATTTCTTTAATTAAAAATTTCTTAGCGAATTTGTTTATTTTATTGATTTTCATTTTTTTTAATTGTCTTAATTAAAGCCATATTGGAAAAGAGTTCGATTTTATATACGAACTTATGTGGTTTCTGCCCTTTTGTTTTATGTAATAAAAATTGAAATTTTTTAATGAAAAAAACAAAAGCCGCTTTAATTTTAATTTATTTAGTTTTTTTCATCTGGACTGTCTGTGAGGTCTCCAATAAAAAAAACGGGTAATAGTGTTGGTGGCTTGTACTACAAATCCATACTTAAGCCAAGTTCTACCTTAAAAAAAAAAATAAAACAATTTACTGCATGCTGTGTGTCTTCTTGCCTTTTGCATCTATAGTGTCTTGCTTTCATATTAATTTTAATCCAAGTGCCGGACTAAAGTAGTAGGGTCTTTGTTTTATCGTTTCATTAATTAAGTTTTTCAAAAACAAAAACAACAAAATTTTATGATCGTCTCCAAAAATATCCCACGGCTGTTGAATGATTACGGCTAATTTTCGATTTTTATATGAAGTCAAGTTAGTAAGAGCTTCTTTTTTTTACCTACAAGATGCAAGTGTTGCACTGTCTATATAAAATTTAATAAAAATGATAATAAAAAACACACATTTTAATGAAAAAAAAAGGAAATCAATGTTTTTTTGTTTTGTGTCTTAGATAAAAGATTTTGTGACTTTTTTTCTAATCAAATTATTAAGTTTTGAATTTTTTTAAGATCTTAATTTATTATTTAAAACAACCTTGTGTGTTCTATGTCTCTATAATTAAGTCAAAATTATGTTAATTACCTTAGCTAAACTTAAGTGTATATATGTATGTATATCGTCACCTTAACTTAAAAAAAAAACAAAATATGTTAACCAAAGAGAAAAAAACGACAACAAATTATTTAGAAATATTTTGTAAATTTAAAATCTTAAAATAATGATGTGTAAATGTTATTCAAATGTAAATATCTTTAGTAGTTTTAACTATCATTTTTATTATTTTGTTACTGATCTTTAAATTATTTTGCAGTTAAGCTGACGATATGCTTAAAAAATATTAACTAAATACCGATTATACGCCTGCTATCTGTCATCACTATAATTCAGTTTTATTTCTGCTTAATAATATTTTATTACTACTTATGATAGAGAAATATTAACAACAATCGAAAAAATCTTTTTAAAAAATTGAAAACCCCTACAAACCAACATATTAAAATAAGACGTTTCCCAGCCAACAAAATAGGCCCACAATTCCAATCTTGGGAAACTCTCACAAAAATATGATTCATTCATTTGGGTCTTTTTTTATAAAAATCTTTTCACACATGTTTGGGGCATTTGTTATACGACGTGTCTATAGAATTCTCAGCCAATAAAATAGGCCGAAAATGTCTGATAGAAATGTGGATTTCGTACACATTTTTCTCATACACTCAAAAAATTATTACAGTAACTGACTGTAAGTTATTTAGGAAGTATTCCGTAAAGTTGTTTTTAAATGAAAAAACAGTTAAATTTGAATACAATATTTTTTTTAACTGATTTGAAGGGTTATTCAAAGCCTCAAAAAAACAAAAATACTGATTTTCAGTTGAAGTTAATTTTGTCAGTTATTTTTTACTAATATTTTACTTAGTTATTTTTTTTCTGATACATTGTGTTTTGATGTAAATGACAGAAAATCTAGTTAATTTAAGACGAAAATGTCAGTTAATTTTTTGATGTCTGAATTTAAATGAAATATTTTGTTAATTTTAATGAATATCTTGTTGGACGGTTTTTAAATGAATATCCAGTTATTTTAAGTAGATTTCCAGTTGATTTTACAGTAATAATTTTTTCAGTGTACATGTGTAGGAATTTTTAGGTAGGGCGGGTTCTAATATTTCTAATCGATTTTGTACAGAAATGTCTATATGAGATAATGGAATCTTTTGAAGAGCCTTTGACTTTCTGTACTTCTTTTTTTGCTACTTTTTCTCCTTTTTTGTAAAAAAAAAACAAAAAGGTTTTTGGTTTTTTTTAAAAGTTTTTTTTGATTTCTAACAGATTTCTATTAGTATATTTTTCAGACTTCCGAATTTATCGCGTATTTTTTTTAGAGTCCCCGTTAACTTATTCATATGTTTTGAGTCAGAAACCAGACATAATTCTTTACCGAAAAATCTAGCAAATGTCAAAAAATTTTGTTGGCTGGGTTACTACATATTGAAATCTTTAATCTTCCACCATTATTATCGCACTTTTCCTGCCACAACGAGTACAATAAAGTACTAAAGCAAAAAAGTCCAAACAAAATATTCCAGCACACGTGTATATGCAAACATATGCCAATACATACAAACATACGTGTTCAATCTTACATGTCTGAATGTAAAATATATGTAAAACTCATATTTAAGTAAATCAAATATGAAATATGAATAACTATAATGTACATATGTATGTATGTTTGTATGTGTGAGGGTTTATTCACGTTTCTTTTCATATTTTTTATTTATGGAAATACATATGTATATATGGAAGTATGTGTGCAGTTGTTCAGTCTTATACAAAAACAATGTGTGTTACATACAACTATGAGTGTATGGATGTACATATGTAAATCACGTTTATGTCGGCCATAATTCATACAATTTCGATTGCGCTTTTATAGTTTTTTCAAGTGTTGTTTTTAAATATACTCGAAACTAATTTGACTGCAAAGCACTCAAGAAGTGAGAATATACAAAATATTACACGAAAAACTATTTGTATGAATATGCAAACACATACATCAATATATTATCATATGTGTGAATGTTTGATATAAATTTTTTTAATAATTCTTAGAAAGACATTTTTATGGGGGCTAAATGAAATCGTAAAGCGATCCGTATTTTAAAAAGTCCTTGTTTCAATGCCAAAATAAAGACCTGTGGTGAATGATATTTATTTTGAAAAATGCGATCTTTACGTACATAGAACACAAGATTTATATGGACAGACGGACAGACAACGTAAAATTGACTTAAGAGATGATTTTGAGTTGGGCTGTATAACTGAAGGTAAGGGTTTTGCTTTTAAAAGTTACAAACCTTTACAAAAGCGCACGTTACCCTTTTCCCTTAAATGGTGCAACATTTTAAAATTTTACAAGTTGAAACTTGTATCTGAAAAACTCAACTTGTAATAGTCCTGGCCAAGGAACATCTAAATGTACTATTTTGCAGTATTTTAAAATCATTCACAATGCAATTATAAACTCATTTTGTTTAATTTATTAATGCCAAAAGTGTCCAATTAGAAAGCACAAACCAATTCATCCCAAAATTAAGTTTTGTTTAAATGCGCCTTAAGGCATGCTATACTTTTATGTTTGTGTTCATATATTAAGTGTTTTTAATAATAATTTTTGAATAAATTTTCTTATTAAATTTAGTTATAAAAGTGCTTGCGAATAATTTCTTTCTCTTGCATTCAAAAAAATTTTAAAATTTTTGTAAACTTTTCTGCTACTGCTAGTAAAAATGCTTTAGGTTGCGACTTTTGACGCCACAAAATCACGTACTAACATTAATGTCCACTTGGCTACATTCACATTTCAATATAAATAATGAGCCTGTTGTCTATGATGATGTTTACTTGGGCGGCGGTATTTTTTTCAGTTTTATACTAAGAAAGAAAGAGTTTTTTTCGTTTGAAGAGGCGCCTAGTTAACAACAATCTTAACATCAATTGAATGCAAACTGGCATAAGTTTTAAGCGTTAAATACATACACACTTGCAAGCACACTTTCACAAAAATACGATATGTATTTGTATACATGATTAAATAGCGCAATTTGGCTTCTTTTTTTTCTTTTGAGCTAATAAGGTTGATTTGGATGACGATACCTGCAATGTCGTTTGTTTTAGCATTATTTACAGATTTTTTTCAGGTTTCCGTATGATTCGCTTTGGTACTAAAAATAAAACAAAAACCAAAGTTCTTTTGTTTGGCAATATTTGATTAGTTCTCATACATGCGAAATACATGACAACACACAACTGCTCCCCAAAAAGACAAAAGAGCACCGCAGGCGCCAACCAAAATCCAGACATTTAAATGGATGAGCATCACTATACACAAACACATACACAAACACATATGCCCCTACGCTTTTCTATATAAAATGCAATAACTATTCATGCCAGTTTAAGGAAAACCAAAAATGAACCAAGAAAAAGGAAGAACAACAACAACAACAATAACATAAAGCTTAAATGCTGGCCACATTCAAATCTTAACAAGAAATCGGTTGTACCTTCACCACATTTAATCGAAAGACAAGCGGCCAGTGTATGTTTGTACAAATATTCTAGCAACATCGACAACAAAATCAGCATCAACATTTCTACATTTATATGAAAATTGCTTACAAAGCTTTGTACATAAAAATGTAGAGTGTACATCGGATAAGTTATTGAGGATCCAGAGATGGAAACTTTTCTTTTAATTTAGTGTTAATATTCTTAAAGAGGTTATATGTGTTTATGCGGGATTGTTTACGACTAAAAATAATAGTTTAAGTCCCATTTTTAATTATACCGGGCGAATTACCCTCTACGCCTTCATCAATATACAGGGTACATTTTATGGCGTGATTAAATTCGCCGAGAAGAAAGGGTACTCCATCAGTCGTTATCGACTGCGTGGTACGGAGACTAGATACCTGGGTTGTGACTTTTGGTCTCGGTAACTTGTCAAAGATCATTCGAGAATTCCCACAGAGAGGCACTTTATCACCTGTGCTGTGGATCCTAGTGATTGGTGAGCGTTTAAAGAAGTTGAACTCCTTGGGTTTCACGACTGTTGGGTACTCAGAAGATATAGCATTTCGGTTGTGGGTTAAGATGACAGTACCGTCTCTGACAATATGCATAAGGACTTGGACATTACTCCTGAGTAACGGGGTTTAAATATTAACCCGACGAAAACCCTCTTGGTGCCATCCACAAGAAGTAGGAACTTCTCACTGAGAAAGCAAACACTGCACGGAGCAACTATCACATTTTCTGATAGTGCGAAGTAACTAGGGGTTACTCCGGACTGATCCGGAATGATCACATAGAGAACGTGACAGGCAAGGCTATCAGGGCCTTTTACATCTATCACACACTTTTTGGCAGGACATGGAGCCTCTGACCAAGTATGGTGTATTGGTCGTTTGACACCATTGTAAGACAAATTATTACCTACGCGGCTCTTAATTGGTGGCCGAAAGTTGAGCAGCTTGTGGCTAGGGACGTTTTAAGGCGCATTTGCCGCCTTGTATGTGTTGGTATTACTGGTGCCAGTAAGTCCGGTCCAACCTATGCTATGGGGGTTCTGATTGGTATAGCCCCGCTCGATTTGTCTGCGATCGACAGTGCTCGCTCAGGCGTCTTCAGAATATAAACTTTTTGAATAGTGGGGACTTGAATGGACATACGAGGAAAGCGAAAGCTCTGGTTCATGATCCTGTTTCTAGGGTTAAAGACGAGATTGCAAGGAATCAGATCTTTGTAAGAAACTTCGATTTGGAGATCTTAAAGCGTACCACTTCAGTCAATGGGTGCCTGAGGAACGGTCGCAGGCTTGGCATACCGATGGGTCGAAGCGTCTGAATGGTGACACTGGCGCTGGGGTTATTCGGCCCGGTTTTCAAAAGGTCTTAGTGATGGGTAAATATTCATCAATATTCATGCAGAGATCTACGCCATGTGCGTATGTGTCTGTGAATGTGCCTTAAGAAATCTAGAAGGCTTTCGGACAGCCAAGCGTCCATAAGGGCCTTTGCGGTTTATGATGTAAGAACTGCACTATTTAGGGAGTGCATGGACACTTTAAAAAGGTTCGGTGCGCGCAATGACATGACGCTGATATGGGTCCTGGGTCATGTGGGCAACGAATGCTTTCTTATTGGCCCAGGAATAGCGAAGGGCCAATACATTCTTACTCTGTCTGGAGCAAAGTCTAAAAGACTAATGTCTCTTAAAAACAAAAAGAATCTAAGGGTCCATAATGGTTCCTCCACTGCTCACTGTACAACATCGGCAGGGCTAATACATCGACCGGTCGTTTTTGCAGTATGAAGGATGAGACCTCAGAGAATGTACTCTGCAAATGATCAGCCCAGCAAACTTCCCATCCCTGTAAGGATCACACACATCTTCGAGCCTCTCTAAACAAATTCAAGATGACAGCAAAAACTACAACAGCGCCACATTTAGCAACACTGCCATTGTCTTTATATTATTAATTCTTTTGTTGTTTTATTTTTCATTTTAAGCATTTTTTAAGGCTGTTAACGACAGTCTACTTACTACCGGCTTAAAGTTGAAGCTTTTATATTTTTTGTCATCATCAGCATTGTCAATTGTCCGACCTTCGTTTGTTGCTTAAAGTGTATTCTTATTGCCCTAACAGCGCCTCCGTTGGCATCGCAGTTTGAGTTGAGATCTTGGAATATAAAAAGCTGCTGTTTATAATGCTGCTTAGTTTTGGACTAATGCTGCAAAAAAAAGTTCTGCTGCTTCCTTCTATATACGAATATATGAAACAAAAACAGTTTTTTTATCATTTCAGCCTTATCAAAGTCAAAAATCCAAAACACAAAGCAACCAAGCCAATAAGGGCTACAAATTGTCTTAAGGACAGTTTTTTTCTCTTTTAGTTTTAAGGTATCTGCAAGTTTAGAGGCAGAAAAACCAAATCAAATTCATCGATTAGAAATCGAATTTGTAGCACAATGTTTAGTTTAATTTAATAAGAATATGTTGTTGCAGCCAGTTTGTTGCTGTTGTATGTGTGTGTTATAGAACACATGTTCTATGGACGCCAATAAGCCGCAAACAGTAGGTAACACTGTACTTGTGTATTTTGGCAGTTTTGCTTTAAAATTTTTTTTTTTTTTGGTTTTTAGAGCATCACGAGCAATTGAGTTTTGCAATGAAAAGAAAAAAAGCTCCAAATACTTGCTTCCTAGCAGGGGTCTCTCTCTTATCGCTGTTTATAAAAAGCAGTTCTTAAAATCTTTAACTTTTTTCTTGTAACTACTGCTTGTAAACCATAAACAGCAGCAGCAGCAACAACAATTGACTTTTATCTTTAAATATCAATGTTTGATCTATGTATTGTCAGATATAAATAGAAACTTTTAATTTTTACTAAACAAATCGTAGAGTTATTAGAAAAAAAATTTTCTATTGATTCAAACAGTGGCTAAAACAAGGTAATAAGTTAGAAGGGCAAAAAAACATTATTGGCATCATTGTCATGGCTACTGCTGTAAGCTGAATAAGGTGGTGAAAAGCCGCTTTTTTTCTTAAGGTTAATTGCAACACTTTTTTTGTATTTGCAATGAGATTAAAGATAAGTATCGTTTCTATGACGCCAATGTCTGTTTAACACTGCTCATACAAAAGTCAGCTTTTTTCTGTTGTAGCTTTAGGCCAAATTTCTTTTACTTAATTAGATGAGATGTATGTTTTATTTCAGAAACAAATAGAAAGTAAAATTTTTGTTAAGATGGAAATGGAAAAACGAGACAGTAGGGTGATTGGCGAGACATTGCCTGAACTAGGCCAGATGATAAGTGCACACCTCAATTGTATGGGAGTGGCGGTGGACAGCGAGTACAGGGCATGTAGGGAGGACATCAAAACGATGGAGCATTTCCTATGTCCCTGCCGGACTCCGATGTTTTATGTCTTATATTTTGTCAGATGTGGCTCACTTGGGAGGTGTAGATTGGAGGATGTTAAGAGAATTTCATCCGCATCAGCAAATTTTTGTTAACTTCCAACCCGAGATTCTTTTTCCTTGCTAGTAGCGCACAACAAGCCGTCTACTGGCTTAGGTGTATGTCCTACGGGACTTGGAATTACAAACTAATACATAGATACTAATAAAGGTACATATCATTATGTGAAAGGTACAATTATTAAATGAATGTTTTAAAAATCAAATATAATGTCAATACTTGTAAATTTATACCAATAAACTATTTCGGACATACCTGAATGGAGTTGTGAAATATCGTGTGAAGGTGTTTCACGTGTAGATGTCATGACTAAAATGCCTACAAATGGTATGTTTCTTAAAAAGGACGCTTAGAAAGTACTTATACACCAATTTACAAAATTTTTTATTCGTCCATATACTTTTTCCGCAATTCTGTATTAAAATTATAAAATTCCTCGATGAAAATGTGAAAAACTGAGCGAGTCGAGTTTTTAAAAGTTTTTTTTTAATTTTAAGGGGTTGTTCTTGTCTTGTATTATTATGGAAAGTATTAATAATTTAATTTAATAATATCTTTGAGGATAATTTATAATTAGGGTATTCACAAGGTAGTCATAAAGTCATATGTCTTGAAAAAATAAAAATAAAATACTACTGTTGTGAGCATCCGCTCATAACTAATTGTGCCATTTTAAATTTGAATCAGCTGCTGGAGAAAACAGAAAAATAAGTGAATTCAAAAATATTTTAAAATTAATGACTGCGACTTGTTAATTATATCAACGGCTTCACTAAAGATTTTCGGCCGCCCGGCTCAGGTTTCTACTGTTTATGACAAAACAATAAAAACAGTTCAAAAATTCTTATTATTATGGAACTTTTTTCTTTTCAGCACAACAACAATTTTTTTAACTATTGTAAAATATTAAAACTTTAAGACAATATGACTTGATAGCATACCGTTTGAATACCCCAAATATTTAAATTAAATTTCCTTAATTATTTAGCATTTTATGACACTTTTAAAAAAAGTTTGCCAAACATGTATTTGGGTTTGCCCTCCATTGTACGTGTATAAGTATATAAAATTTATAGGACTTTCGAAAATAAGGACTTGTTAAAATAAAATTAAAGCGAAAGCGTAAAAAACATTTTTAGACAAACTAAATACTTTAGGACATGAACAACTCTTAATATCTTTTTATTCTTCCCCTTCTATGTCACGGAGCTTAAGTTCGAGTTCACATTTTCCACAGGCAGTAAAGACAGCCTGGCTGACGCAGGAAAATCTTTTTATAAACAGTTTTGAAGTCTAACAAAACTTCATAAGAATAACACGAGGCTTTTCTCTTAACTATTGAAACACTTTTTACTAACGCACAACTCTTTTTGCTTTGCTTGAGTAACATAAAAAGTTTAAAAATCAGTTTTGAAATTTCACTTGCGCTAAAGTACGCCTAAAATCGAATACAAAGTTAAGCCAATGACTACCTACATCTGCATATGTTTGTAATTTAAAAATACAGGTATTTCGTTTTTGATTAAAAGAAACAGAAGTCATCGTGGGAATCAAATCTTAATGATCTGTGAAGATCAATGCTCATCATTAGTATGTCTCTCTTCCCACAATATTTGAACTTGTAGCCGACGGCATTGAAAGAAACCTTTTTTTTTGTGGAGATTAACTTGTTTTGTCAATTTTTTTTTTTTTTGCTTATAATTAATTAATCACTAAACAGATGAGCTAACGAAATGCGGCATCTTTCAAATATAATTTGAAACCGTTTGAAAACATAAAGAACTTGTGTTAAAAAAAAATAAGAAAAGCAGGGACTGAAAATAAGAACTACTTTCAATAAAAAAAATCATGCATTTTTATTATTTTTAATTAATAAAAAAATTTATAAGATAATGATGATTGATTGTTATTATAATTGATTTTACAAAATATAAAAATTAAAAAAATAATTATAATTTTTTGAGATTTTTTTTTTTGCATAATTTTTACAGTCCCTGGAAAAACTGATTCTTAAGCTTATGTCTCTATGTATGAATGTTTTTTTCCTAATAAAAAATTTATATCTTTATTAAATATCGAAAAAAAAACGATTGTTGTCACCCTAATGCATTTTCATTACGTTCTACATTTTTATTGTAAATCTCTCGAATGGCATTAGCGCACTTGAACTGGCAAATACTTGAGTTGGCAAATAATTGCAAATTTTTGTTATTGTTGCTGCCGTTTGACATCTAACAAACTTAGCTAATAACGAAAAATTTTTTTTCCATTAGAGCTTTACCATTGAGTTATAATAATAAAATCCTGTTAACTCACTCTCACACAGGCATTTAAAAACTAGGATATCCGGCAATCACAAAGAAAAAATTTTCAACTTTTTCTATCTAGAAATACACACAAGGGTTGAATAAAAAATAAGTGTAAAAGCACTTAAAATGAAATGAATGAACAAACAGTGGCAACACTCACACACACACACACACAAAAACAAACAATTTAACACAATAAAAATGCAAATAAGATGAACTTTTATGGGATTATAAAAGAGATACCTAAAAATAGGTAAAGATATAACTAAAGAATAGAATGGAATAGAATAGAAAAAAGGGGATGATACTTTTAAGAATTTCGTTAAAAAATATTTTTTTTCTGGTTATGGTTTAAAAACAGACACACAATGTGTAATTGGTAGGTGTGGCACAAAGATTTTGCTAAAACTTTGAAACACAAACACATTTAAAAACAAATCCATTTAATCAAGTACTCTGGGGCATATCCGCTTCCGTCTGAAATGCTATTTCCGCCAAAGTAAATGAAGTAATTAGCAAATGGCAAAACGGCGCTTAAAATCAATGCAGCTCAAATGTCACCTCTGCTGAAAAAGTATATTTCAACAAAAAGAAGTAGAAAGAAGAAGGTTTTGTTTTGCCAGCAGTTGCATAAAACAGTTTTAATTATTTATAATAAATAATTTTAACTTCCCTTTATTAATCTAAATACATACAGACATAAGCACTAGTGCTAAAACTTAACATTTATTTAAATGCAACAATTATAAGGAAAACAGCAACTATTGAAAATGTCTTCATAATAAATTCATAAGGACTTTTTTGATTGGATGACAACTTCAATGATATGGAGTACGAGCAGCAATTGTCTTTTGGCTCCAGGGAAAAATGACATTTGTCTTGACTAATAACTTAAGCGGAAGACTAAATGAAAAAAATCCTTTTTTCCTTAATTTCTTATTTAATTGTTGTTTTGATATGCTTGATAATTGATGTTTAATGTCCTTTAATATTTACAAACTTTAATTGAATAATTTTATGGATTTAACTTTATTGCTGAATTAAAGGATTTTAAATATGGACTCCTTCAACTCTGCCTTCGTCAAAACAAAAGTGTTTAAGATCCTTTCATCAACGTCTATAGGTTGATAAGTGTGTGACACAAGTGCCTAAGTCTACCTTTTAGTGGTATCAACCTGGCAACTTTCAGTTACTGAAAGGCTAACAGACTTGGCTAAATCAAAAACAATCTGTCTTGGGTTAAATGTGATCAGTGATTCACTGGTCTGGCTTGAGGCAGGTTGTCCTTGTTGCGCTGTGGCATGTACATCGCCATTAAGTGGCACAGCAATACAGGGTTCTAAGGGTACCAATACCTTATCTGTGTAAAATAGAAATTTGTAGGAATTATACGGAAGTAGATTTCTGAGGCTGAACAGAGTTCTATCTGGTACCACGGGAATCAGTTGGCCCCATGGGTAAGCACATGATTAATGGTGAGGTCTCCTTTGGGAGTTCACGTGGTGGCTGTGGTTATTCCCAAGCGGGGCAACTGAAATCGAAAGGTGATATGCTGCGGTACGTCCTTTACGGGCCCCAGAGTGATCGCGTAAGCGGTCTTATATGAACTTAAGGTTTACAAGATAGAGTTTCTAGTTTTGGCGGGTCTACCCAGGCACATGAGTAACTGTTGAAGTAGGCTAATAGCTGAAAAGGTGTAAGTGTGTTTGGAAGTAGGTGAATAGGGAAACTGGCTACGGCTGGGGACCCTAGGATCTAAAATAAGATCCCGTCAAAGTAGTAGAAAATAATAAAAAGGCCGGCATTGGCATGTTGAAGAATGTGCGTGACTCGGTCCTGACTGGCGGTGAGAATATTGTGAAGCGTTGATGATGGTGGAGTAATTGATTTGGGTAGATGAGAAAAAAATACTTTCAACAGAGCTGGTTGTCGCATTCGTTGGGTGCTACATGATAATCATGATCTTTCTTGCTAACGGTTGGGTGCTGTTTCACAAGCGTGTGGAGAGGTGTCTTGTCGGTGCGGATCTGTTTTGATTATAAAGAAACAAGATCAAAACTAGAAACGCAATTAGGGTTTAGATGGCCCAACTCCTCGTCAAGGGGTCTGTTATGGCTACACAGAGTAGTGGCAGAGAACTGGTACCTGGGTGGCAGGGTGAGCCATTCTGGGGGCGCTGGTGGAAGCGTTGTTTCCACCAAGTGTTGGGAGCACCGTGAATTATTGCCAGCATGGCAGGTGTCCCATAAAACCCTTAACGACTGTCAACGTCTATAGTTTTATGTAAAACGTTTATTCTTATCTTAAGTCTTTGGCGCTTAATTTTTTAAGGGACCCGCTTTGCGATTTTGTTAAAAAACCTTCGCATAAATCCCGCAAAAATTTTAAGAGCGATTTTTTAACAATTTAAATCCTTATTTCAAAATATATTTTCTCTCTGTGTACACACAATTTTATACTCCCAAACGTCTTCCTCAACTTCTTTTATAAACAAAATTTATTCTACGACTATTATTGAACAATTGTTGTCTAATGTGTGAATAATTAAAAGAAAACAACAACAAAAATGTTTACAATTGTTATTTATTATTGCCGTTGCCAGCTCAATATGTCAGTTATTACTTAGTCCATCAATAAGATAGACACTCGACTATTATAGTTAACACATGCGTATGTACTAATACATGCAGAGATAATAAAATGAAAGAAATTAAAATAAAAATGGACAAATGAATATTTGCACTTATACAAATCTGTGGTAAAAAGGAATAAGCGCCTAAGTCGACTTAAGCATCTCCATATTCAAAGGTGTTTTTGGGCAAAGTTTCAATTTTTTTTTGAACGATTTTTCATCAATAATGAAAAATCAATAGCGTTCTGCTTTAATAAACATGTTGACAAGAGTAAGTGTTTCTTTAGTTTTCATGAGTAAGTGATTACAAATAAATATTTTTGTTATTAAAAAGTAAAGTTATGTATTTCCCTAATTATTAAATGATCAAAAGAAAAGAACTGCCTTTGTACGAATATGACATTTTTGTATAAATAACAAACCAAAAAAAATTTGGACTTAACACGTTTTTCTAATTGCCACAGAAAAATAAATAAGCATTTTTATGTACATACTTACATATGGATGTATGTACATATGTGATTTCAAGTGATTTAGCAGCAATAACTAAAGTGTGGCAAATAAGTAATAAAACTTGTGCAATTACACACACATACAACATACAAACTAACACATGCAAATACACAAATGTTTATATTTATACTTAAAAAACTATGAATTAATGTCTAACTCTTTATTTAGAATTTTCCATTGTCCCTGCACACTTTAGGCCAAGTTTTTTGATTATTTTTTTTATCAAATTAACCTTTATCAAAGACCTGCATTAAAAGATAAACTGTAAACAGATTATTTGTTTAATGTGTAAATAACTGTCACTTTTAAACTTTCACTAGTGTGAAGCCAGCCGTTTGGTTTGTCTGTCGTCCAGCAAATAATATAAGTTTTACCATTAAAATCAAAATTACAAAATGTTGTAAGTTTTAGTATGATGGTAAATAATTTTGTGTTAAACTTTTCTTAACTCTCTCTCTCTTAATACACAAGGGCTTACAGCAAGTATAAATGACAATGTTTGCATTGTAATATTTACCTGTCAACAGATTGTCAACACTGTCATAACATGCCTTCTAACTTGATGAGAAAGAAGCATTTAAAGTGTTTAGTTTTTGTTAGAATGTGTAGTAGTAACTACATTGTATACAAACATTTTAATATTAGGAAAATTAGAAAATAATGGAAAGACAAAAGGGGGTTTGTTATAAAATTTACAATTCACCATCGAAAAAACACACACATACATATGTATGTGTGCATTTATACATAAAAGTTGCAGGAAAGTTTTTTTATTAATAAATGGCCAGTTGGACATATGTTTGTATGTATGAACATACTAAGGCTGTTTGCCACATCCGCCGCTTGCTTCAAAATTTCTGTTTTTGTTAATTTAGTAATTCTAGTGACATTTTGCATTAATTATTATTAGTCGAGCGTATAGTAAATGTTTTAAACTGTGTATTTAATCGCTATTTAATTCTAAAGGGAATTTGTTTAATTACAACAACACAACAACGTGTACAGGGCGTCTGGTGGCAAATTTTTTATTATTAAATACTATTATTTTAAAATGTAATACACAGTTCGGAGGAAGGGGGACATTGTTTAAATTAACGATTGTGCAGATTTGTAAGTCACGATGTCGCAGTGGTCGAGTGAGCATCACGCGTTCACTGTGGAGAATTTTTTTAAAGTAATGATTCTTACGTAATTGCTCATCGACAATTTTGTTCAAAGTTCGGTATTCGGCGAATACGTGATGAACCGAGTGTAAACTTAGTTCGTTCGTGGGTGCAGATATTCCCGACAACTGCTTCAGCTATGAATGCCCCACGGCCTGTACCCAGTCAATCTTCAAGGACTCCCAAAAACGTTGAACTGGTTAAAAGCAGTTTACGTGAAAATCCGCGACTTTCAATACGGAAAAGAGCAGCTTTACTCGGACTTGCAAAAGTGATTGTTCATAATATTTCAAACAAGGATCTTAAGTTCAATCCATTTAAAATTTAAATCGTTCAAGAACTGAAAGAAAGTGATTTTGATTTACGCAAAAATTTTCACAGATGTTGGACCTTTTTCGCACTGTAAGACCCATTTTTTGGAGCGAGGAGGCTCACTTAAACGGCCACGTCAACAAGCAAAACTGCCGTTACCAGTCTCCAAGAACCATTAAAAACCATTACATTGCCCCAGGGTAACTGTTTGGTGTGCCTTATCTACGCACGAGATAATTGTACTATTTTTTTCGAAAACTCTCGAGGCCAGGCGACGAAAATTATCGACGAATGATAACGAATTTCTTTTTGCCAAACCTGCAAGCTTATCCATCGTACTCCTTACACACGGGTTTTCAACAGGGTGGGTCGGCTGCACACACAGCCAAAGCTTCGATGAATTCGCTTCCGGAAAATTTTCCCCAAAAACTGATCATTTGCTATTGGAAACGGCTAAAAGGAAATGCCTCTGCCCCCAAAATAGAAAACTATTTTCATATACGTTTGCATGTTTGTTTAAAATTTTTTTTTATTTTAAATACAATTTTATTGAAATCTTAAAATTGGCCCACCTCAAACATTCATGTTTTGACATAAATTTTATAATTTTTTTATTATATTTAATGCTTTTAATTACTTAATTTACCTTAACCTATTAAAAGCTATGAGGCCTAATGAGCCCTTAAAATATAATTTGATTTTTTTTATATAAGATTTATTGTAATACCCCAAGCGACCGATGGAAATTAAAATGTCAGCACTATAAAGTGATTAAGTAAGAAATTGTTTGTAATCATGGCAATCAACACATATTCAGAGAAAAGAAAACCAAATAAAATCAAATCATTATAATCTTTAGCGTCAGTGTTATCAGCAGGCTGCCGTTGCTGCTTTTACCGATTTTATGACCAAAGGGACCACCCTGTTGCATGTTGTAGGTAACTTACAACCATGAAAATTCTATTAACGATACAGAAAAAAAACTCTTTAAGAAGAAGCTACCTGTTTTCCTTTTTTTATTTATTTATTGTTTGGGGTGTTTTCAAATTAGTTTCTTTTTTTTCAAAATTGGTTATTAAAAAAATCTCTAAAGGGATTATGACTCTGAGCAGAGTGACTGATACTTATAAGCTGATTTTGGTTGTATTAATGAATGAACATGTCATTAACCCCGGATGAATGTCAGTCAAATAGTCTTATGATTTTAAAGAAATATTTAACAAAATGTGATGAGTTAATTTTTTTTAATTGTTTGTATGTCAGCGGTAGTTAAAATTTACGGTGGCGCCTAGTTAGATCTATTTGAAGCATGTAACAACAAACGTCATTTTTAAACATAATATAACACGAACATTTTTTCTAATTTATTTTTTTTATATTCGACACTATTAAGAAGAATTAAAATGTAATATTTTGTGTAAAAATTACTTAACAAAAAACAAAATACACAAAGAACAATTAATACCATTTTAAACAGACTGAGGTGCACAAAACGACAAAACGTGTTGTAATTATAAAATTATCTTATTATTAGTCTTAGAGTGTCTTGTACTAAATCGAAATTATTAAAAATAAATTTCTATAAAAATATTATTTATGACCATTGACAGACAACAAAAAAACAAAGCACGTTCTAAAGCAAATCAATTTTTTTTTTAAATGCTAAACAAAATCTAAAAAAATAATTAAATCCAACAAACGGATCGAGTTAAAACAAACACATCATAAAGGAGTTACGCCCTTATATCAGCTCACACACAAACACATGCATGCACAGAACTTTGAAATGCATATAAACTTGGCTCCTTGCATACACATGTATGCATGCATGCGCATGTATGCAGCTTAAAGAGGCAAGTGTTATTTTTATGCTCCCCTCTTATCGCCCCTTTTCCATAAACCAGCAAACTCTTGACCATATATGAATGGGTAAATGTATTAATCAATTTATTTATTATGCAGACGCATAATAATTTGCGTGCATACCAACGTTAAGACGCTGGCGCCATCAAAAAAAAGTTAAAAAATTCTTAAAGGAAAAAGCATACGGCAGCTTCTTTTTTTTTTTTTGTAACAACTACAACTAGGGAAACTTCTTTTGGTTGTGTGTGCATGTGTGAGCCTTATTTTTCTTTTAGTAAAAAAAAAATTCGTGACTTGTGTGTGTTGGGTTTTAATATCTTTATGCATCTTTTGGGTTAATTTTTGTATGTTTTCCAAATAATTCATTAATATTTTGGTAATTATGACTTGACGAGCTCATTG
The DNA here is from genome assembly GCA_963583895.1 of Melanophora roralis. Lineage (NCBI taxonomy): Eukaryota > Metazoa > Arthropoda > Insecta > Diptera > Rhinophoridae > Melanophora > Melanophora roralis. The sequence continues at coordinate 96,038,130 of OY757190.1, read as the reverse complement.
TGCCCTGAATATACATATTTAAGTGTGTTTATTTCGTGTTTTTTTATTGTGTTTTCTTCTTCTGTTTGACCAAGAATATGTTGCATATGAATGAACCAGTAAGTAAGTGAATGAATGCATTGTTTAACTAGGTATTAAAAAAAATATGTTATAAAAATAATAAGTAGTTGGCCAAAACATCTAAACCTTATAATGGCTAAGAGAAAAAGTCTTTTCGTCATGGGGCATTAGTTGAGTTTATGATAAAAAAAAAATTCTTTGATTAAAGCTCCAGAATTTCGTTTTTCAAGTTTCATGTGTAGTCACGTGCGTCAAAAGAAGTGATACAGAAAGAACTTATATGGGGGATTTCATGTCAAGTGACCCAACTTTTTTTTCGATTGGAAAGAAATTTGGACCAAAGTAAGTTCTTGCAGAGAGTAGTTTAGACACAATTTTTTAGCACGATCGGTCAAGAACTCTTTGAGCTAGAGGGGTTCAAAATTTGACGTTTTCGGCATATACATAGGTGTTTTTTCTCATACATGTAGTTTATTACCTTTTGCTTTTAAAAAAATTCGTCCAAAATACTTTCGATAGATTTTTTTTCAATCTTTCAGAAAAAAATATTTTTAAAATTAAAAAAAATTTTTTTTTATTTTTTTTTTTATAAAATAATTAGAAAAAAATTTTTTTTTTCCAAAAGTGCTCAAAAGAAAGCTTAGGTCTTTTGCTTGAAGAACTTGGAGGTCGCTTAGTGGGATGCGAGTGGGATATCTATAAAAATTAATGTTTTGTAACTCAAGGTAGGGATTTTCCAATTTTCGCGTATATTCTATTTTGATTTTTATCCTATTTATGTAAAATTATCTCTTAAGCAAAAAAAAAAAAAATATTTATGCTAAGAAACAAAATAATTTAACCTTTCCGTTGGTATGCAAGTACCAAATAAAGTCTCATACACTCGACACTGTATTACCAACAAAATGGTAGTCCTCTGGAATAAAATCACTTTTATATGGCAATGTCTGAACACATTTTGTTAATATTTTCAATGCATACCGTCGGAAAGGTTAAATTGTTTTGTTTCTTAGCATAAAATATTTTTTTTTTTGCTTAAGAGATAATTTTACATAAATAGGATAAAAATCAAAATAGAATATACGCGAAAATTGGAAAATCCCTACCTTGAGTTACAAAACATTAATTTTTATAGATATCCCACTCGCATCCCACTAAGCGACCTCCAAGTTCTTCAAGCAAAAGACCTAAGCTAAGAACACAAACTGGTGTAAACAGATATATCCCCAGCAAAAACTTGGAAGTGATTAGGCACTACAAATTTCTTACTTTTCAACTACTATTACATACCATCTGTATTACTTAGCAGTTGTTTAATAATGACTTATTTCTTATCAAAAATTTAGGCAGATAGTTTCAGTTTGACAATTTTTTAACTTACTATAACTAAATATTTTAAGCCAGTTTTAACCAAAACATCAAAGAAAAAAACTTTAAATGCAACAATGAGTAACTGGGCTCCCCAGGAAAAGGTTATTTTAATGCCAGCAAAGTAATGTCTTATGTAAGTCCCTCTTTGTCAGCGAGCATGGTAAGTACTTATTTAACTCCCTCTTTGTAAGCGAGCATGGTAAGTACTTGCCTTCAATGTCATCGCCATGTTAAAGTAATGAGTTAAAATGCCAATTAGAGTTTTTTGGATTTCAACTTATTACAAAGCAATGTTAGTTTTTGCTGGGTATTTGCACGTCTGTAATATGAATATGCTTATGGTTTTTTTTTGTTTTCTTTTTCTTTCTAAATAAACACGTAGTTAAACATTCTCAATTTCTTTTTAAATATTTTCCTAGAAAAATAATTTTTCCTTAATAACAATGTTTAAAATAATATTAAAACATTTCAGTTTTTTTTTTTTTTTTAAATAAAAATTTAATTAAACAAAATTTAAGGATATAAATTGCATCTGAACTCATTTTTATTATCAAAAAAAAAATAAAAATTTGTTTGAACTTAATTAAGTCCATTACTTTTAAACGAAATGACTAGCAACCCTACACCAATAAACATGTTTAAACCATGTGGCGACGTGGGCTGAACCTTTTAATTTTAAGTCTATTAACAAATTTATACTTAAATGTTGTTTTAGTTATTTTTGTTAAGACCCGGACATATATATGTTTGTATGTTTTAGTAATTGTTTCATTCTCTGGCCCTTTAGAATTTATTTTTTCTCTGTTCACTCCTGCATGTAATCACCCATCATAATCGCATTTAAACCAAAAAAAAAAAAAAAAAAAAAAACAAAAAACAAAATAAAAACATTAAACAAAACAAAGTAGAAATTAAAAGAAAAACAAAAACATTTTATCCATCATAATTTTATACAAACCCAAAGAGTCGAAAACAAAATCAGCAAAAAAAAAAGGAAAATTTTTACAACAAATGTATTGATAACAAGAGATAATTATCCATCTTTTGAGGTTCAATATCAATTATTTCGAAACTCATACAAAAAGGTATTGAAGGAGGTCCTTAACTTAAGGTTTTAGTAATGGCAGGGATTACAATCTTAAAGGAAAAAAGATTTCTTTTTTTCAATTCAAAATCAAGGTGTTTTGTAAAGAAAAAAAGGTTGTTAAAAATTGTTCAAATAAAGATATTTTGCCAAGAAATATTTGTTAAACTTTTGGTAAAAATTTTGCATTTTTGTTCAAATGTACTAACTGGCATCAAATTATTTTTAAAATAATGTATGCTTTTACCCATGAAAACCTTTTATATTAATTAACACTGTTTTCTTTGTTGAAATCTGTCATCACCCATTAATCGCCATAATTATCAAAAACCTTACTGGCGGTTATTATTTCTTCTTGGCAAAATTTTTAACTTTGATGTTTTTGTTGACACCCATGAAAAGCTAAAATGTTTTGAGAGAATTACCTGCAACTAATTTTTGCATGATTTTAAAAATGAAAATGTGTATGTTCTTGATTTCATGCATATGTACTAAAATCAGCGTTGCCCAACGATAGAGGATGATTTATGAAAATGTATGGGTGTTTTTTCATTTGTTTTGCTCTCTTTGTTTCGGTTTTCTGTAGCTACTCGTGTTGTGTATATGTAAAACCCGATTAGTGTTCGCCTCCCGGAGACAGTCTTGGCTTACATTAACTTACATACATACATAAATACATACCATCTACACATGAATGTGCATTTGTCATTTGTCATAAATATTGTTCTAGTTTTATGAAAGTTTGAACAAACGCACCCACGAAAAACACCCGACACATATAAAATAAAACACACTTAACACTTGCTTTAGATATATTTTAATCTTTACACCTGTGTCTGCAAAAATAGCATTTTGGTTTGGTATTTCTTTATTAGCGAAACGAAAGAAAGTGATTAATGACAGCAAAAATAAATTTTAAAAAGCCAAAAAAAATAAATTAAAATAAATGATTGAGCCAATCGAGCATTAAACCTGACACCTTCTAAGTGCCAGACTGAGAATATACCACTAGACCACAGTGGCATTGAATTTTTAAAGTTTAAATTAAATATTTACTTGTGGCAATTAAAATTTTAATTAAAACAGTAAATTTTTTAATCAATTCGTTTATTAAAGAAAACGTGGGAGTAACCTTTTTTGTGCATGTAAATGAAAATAAAAATGCACCGAAATCAAAGACCTTAAGTAGGCAAATAAGACAAAACCATATGTCAGGCACGAGATCACAAAACTAAAAAAGCAATAAATTTTTTAAGAAAATTCCGCTACATTTTTGGCCAGTAGAAAAATAATGGTTTCTTTTAAAAAAAATATTTTAAAAATGCATGCCATCTAATGCAGACTCTTTTTAACTATTTTAATAGATTTCAAACAACGGACAATTCGACAAATTGACAATAATTTTATTTTTGCAAATTCATACAACATACATACAAGCAATCCAATTTCATGTTCAACACATCTGTAGTTTTCAATTATTTAAATTTGAACAATCACTTGAGTTTTTGTTTAAATCGACTATTTAATTTTGTTAAATAGTAAATCATTAGTTATTGTTAATGTATTTGTTGTTGCTTACACTAACTATTGTTGTTATAATTTGCTTTAGAAACACAAATCTCTAACACTAGAAAACAGCAAATAGATAGAAACCGGCAGAAAGAGACACGGACAGACAGACTGACAGAGCAATGTTTTGTGTGATGCATTACATTTTATAACATGGCATTATGTATTATTGTTGTTGTTGTTGCTGCTGTTGTATTTAAACTTAAAATAACAATAATAAACAAAAAACGAATGCTGTTGTTGTTATTGTTTTTAGATTTAAGTCTGGTTAGTTTTTAACAACTAGTGTTAGTAAAGAGACAGAAAAACACACACACCAACACATCAAAACATTTGATTAAATGTGAAAAATATTTTAAAAATTTTCTATTTAGGTGCACAGTGTAATGCAGAAAAAATACATTTATTTCATTGCAAGTGTTTTTAGTAGTTGTTTATAGTTGTTCGCTGGCAGTTTATATTGACACGCTAAAATCATGTTTTTAAGCTCTAAAACAAGGTGGCATCCATCACATGCACAACACTACCAACTGATGGAGTAACTGATGTGTTCATGTGTGAAAAAAACACAAAACTTGGGAAATGGAGAAATTAATAAAATAAAATTTCTAGACAAACCTAAAGTTAACTGGCTGACTCTGTTGTTAGAACAAAACAGACACTCAGGTATTCAAAACATATTATAGCCCATATGTAACACTTGCTGTTGTTCTTTTTGCCGTCGGCACCCTTTATTTATAATTTGCTGGTTTTGGCGAATAGTGGTACTTATACATATGAAAGTGCATACATATATGTTTATGTGTTTATGCATATGCAGCAAGTATTTGTAGTGACAACTAATTTGCGTGTTTTCACTAAGTAAAAAAAAAATTAACACAAATAACAATTATCAGTCAGTCAGTCAATATACTTACAACAAATATCGCTGGCTTAACATAATAAGGATCTAAATCCATATTTGAAAATTTTACGAAATATTTAGGGTATTCACACGGTAGTCATAAAGTCATATGTCTTAAAAAAATAAAACAAATAAAATACTACTGTTGTGAGCATCCGCTCATCATTAAGTGTGTTATTTTAAATTTGAATCAGCTGCTGGAGAAAACAGAAAAATAAGTACAATTTCAAAAATATTTCAAGATTAATGACTGAGACTTGTTAATTATATCAACGGCTTCACTAAAGAGTTTCGGTCGCCCGGCTCAGGTTTCTACTGTTTATGACAAAACAATAAACACAGTTCAAAAAGTCTTATTATTATAGAACTTTTTTCTTTTAAGCACAACAACAATTTTTTTGAAACTATTGTAAAATATTAAAACTTAAGAACAATATGACTTTTTAGCATAACGTTTGAATACCCCAATTTTAAAACATTTAGTTGATTTTTTTACATGTAATTAAACAATTTGACACAAATGGTTAAATAGTACTTTTTAAAGGGACCTAGAGCTTTTTCTTGTGATTAATTGAGCTTAGCGCTTTTGCTGGTCACAACTGTAGCTTCTCCCTTGTGATATTTACTTAACAGCTTTAAAGTCTCAACTTCGGAAAAAAGTGGACTTAGATCCTTCGCATGTTAAGCCAGCGATATGTTTTTATGCAAATTATTGTAACGTCACAAAAATTTATATTATAATAAAACACATTTTCAATTATACCGTTTGACTAAAGAAGTAATTCCCGGGAATTTTTAAAATATTTCCCGTTTTCCCGGGAAACGCCAAGCAATTCCCAACAGTTATTTCACATTGTTTTCAAAGCGATTTTTTTTAACTTTTATAAAGTTTTGCATAAATTATTTTCCATATTTTTTTAAGGACTTTGGAATACATGTAAAATTCGGCAGCTGGGGTTATGACTTATTTTACATTATATAAAATTTTGCCAGAAAGATAAATAGATTAGCCATGTGGCACTGCAATTGAATTACTAAAACCTTTTCTACTAACGACTTTTTCTGAATAACAGCCAAAATCATGTGTAGCTGACCGTCTTAAAACTTTTGAGACATACTGTAATAGTAGGTCTGCTTAAGCCTAGTTTCGAATGCTGTATATGAGTGTGTTAGATTAAATCATAAACACCTGAAAGAATCATCCATAAATGTATGTCCATGTACATACTTTCATATGTACGTATGTATGTAGTTAATTTAATTTGTACCTGTGTTTTTAAATCGACATTTATCTTGTTCTTGTTTTCAAATGTGTTTATAACAATTTATTATAGATTTAATACAAAAAGTGATTGTAAATAATATATTCTCAAGGTGCCACAAAACAATAATTGTCTCTATTAATCATAAATTATATTTATCTTTTACAGGCAGCAATTATACCAAACGCTATTAATTAAATTACAAGTTAAAAGTCATCATAAAAACCAAGAATATTAAAACACTAAAAGAAAAAAAACCCGCAAATATGTCTTTCTAACGAATTAGTTTTTATTTGTTTAATTTTTTTGTTTAATATTTACTTTAAGATTTACTTACTTCTGACATTGTTTGCATACAAAATATAAACAAAAAACAATCCCCCAAAAATATATTTAGACAAATACGACGACAATATGGAAAAGTTAATTTTTAAGCGCAGTGCAAATGATAAGAATTATCACGATGTTGCCGCTGCCGTTGCTATTTAATGCTTTAAGCAAACAAGTGGCAAAATTAAAACGTTTAACACAAAAACGTTGTTTTTGGTTTTGTTGTTCTTTAAGCAAATAAGAAATTTAAGAAGCTTGCATAATGGCGCTTCAAACATACAGTTTTAGACAAACAAATGTTAAATGATGACAGTAGCAGCATTTTTCAAATAAGAAGGGAAATTTAAAGAAGCCACTGCACTTTACTACAGTAAACAAACACATAAACATTTTAACAGAAAAACTGATTTTTAATCAAATAAAAACGTTTAATTTGTGTCTTTATGCTACTGCTGTTGGTTAAATGTTGTTGCCAGTGATCAGGGCACACAAGGCAAACTAAAAGTGATAAAAAAATGTGAAACACAGCATTTGAAAAGTAAATTTAAGAAACCAGTGGCAGTGGTGGCTAAGAAATGCAAATAAATTGTCACCAAAATCTAAGCCAGGGAAGTGCTGTCAACCGTTTAAAACCTTCATTCAAATGCATAATTTGTTTATCTTTGTATGCCTTTCTTAATGCTCTTAAACATCTTCAGTCAAATCATTACTCTTTAAACAAAGAAAATCAAGACTAAATGAAAAAAATCAAAAGAAATATACAAAAAACCAATGTCAAGTACCACTTTAATATGTAAAAACGAAATTAAAACAAATATTTGGGTATTAAGTAACTTAAATGTTAACAACAACAACAATTCAAAATACAATATACGAAACAGTCGGAAGCACAAATGTTTTTGAACACTTATGTGCTGTTTTTCGAAGCCAACTGAGTAATTGTCTCAGACGATTTATGTCTCTTTTGTTATTGCAAATCGTCCAAGACAATCACTCGATTTGCTTCGAAAAACATCACATTAAAATCTAATTTTACAGTTTTAAAAACGTTTAAGCAAATGAGATAAAAAAAATTTGCAGCACAATGACGATAGCAATTCAATAGCTTAAATTATTACTTCCGGTGTTGCCATATTGATATGACTTTTTTATTTTAATAGCAAAAGTCACTGTGTTTAAATAATTTATTTAGGTTTGGTTAAAAGGGCCTAAAAAAAATCATTAAAGTTAATCCTATAAAAAGACGATGGTATCTTATATGAAATAAGAAATGATGCCCCCTTGCCATCGCAGGTCCTCCAGATCTCAAAAAAATAGCAATTTGCGAGTGCCAATTAATGTTTGACAAAGCGGTCGCGAAGGTTTCGATGTCATGTCCCGTAGATAGCCAAGCATTAACTGAACATACCAACATTAAAAATGCACATGACGTAATCGCTGATGTAAGGCATCAGCGCTGAGCTTTTGCTGAATTTCCATTCACATGTTTCCATCTTATATTATTATTTCAGTTCTCCTCATGCAGCTAAAAACAAGCACCCTATACTTAGCTAAGTCCCGGTTGCCTGGGAAAAATGTATGTTTTCAAATAGGATTATTTCAAAAACTAATAAACAGTGCGGATGGAGGGTGGCGCCAGTGGAACTATCGATTTGCGGATTTGTCAGTCATGATGTCGCAGTGGTCGAGTTAGCATTGCACGTTCGTTGTGGAGACATTTTTTAAGAGTAATGATGAGAGTTTACGTGAAAATTCGCAACTTTCAACACGAGAGAAGCCTCACTGAGATCTGAAGCTCCATCCTTTTAAAATTCAAATCGTTCAAGAACTGAAAGAAAACGACCCTGATTTTTGTAAAACGACGTTGGAGCGTTTTCGCACTGTAAATCGTATTTTTTGGAGAGACGAAGCTCACTTTTACTTAAACGGCCACGCCAACAAGAAAAACTGTCGTTGCAGGTCTTCAAGATTACGCAAACCTCGATTGGGACATCAAAAACAATTGCACTGCCCTAAGGTAACTGTTTGGTGTGCCTTATCCACGCATGAGATAGTTAAACCATTTTTTTCGAAAATTCTCAAGGCCAGGCGACGAATGTCAATGGCGAAAATTATTGACGCATGATTACGGAATTCTTTTTGTCAAACCTACGAGCTCATTTACACGTGGTTTCAACAGGATGGTGCGACTGCACACACAGCCTGAGTTTCAATGAATTTGCTTCGAGAAAATTTCCTCCAAAAACCGATCAGTCGCTTTGGAAACATTTCATGGCCAACAAGGTCGCTACCTCAAAGAGAGGTTTTATAATGACAATTTCCAATCTCTTGTGGCTTTAAAGAAAATAATCGTCGAGAAATCAGCTCAATTAAACCAAGTTTACTGCAGCGTGTGGCGCAAAACACAAGGCTCCGTTTTGAACAGTGTGTTCAACTCGACGGAAAATATCTGGATGACATGCTCTTTAAAAATCAAATCTGCATTTTCTTTCAATGGTTCAATGCTCTTAATAAAACTTTGCGTCAATTATAACCTTTTTATTTAAGTTTGAAAACATACATCTGCCAACAGACACCCTGAAGTAGCAATGTTTGGCATTGAGTTTTAAAACGTTTAACACATTTAACGTAAATTATTGTCGAAATGCAATGCAGACACAACCAAAAAGTGAACGTGTAGTATCATTTTGTCGCACATTAAGCATTAAATACATTCCTGGCTACAGGCTACCGAACACAACCTGTCAAAAATAGAATACAAGTGTGCTTAAGAGAATAATTTTTTTAATAGCTACAAGGCAACACGACTACGGGTTGCTGTCAATGCTAATTTTGTGGGGTGGTCGAAATTAAACTAATTTCTATTTTTGTACGCGACAGTTAACAGATTAGTGCTGCCAATACGGTATGATGCAAAAAATATAGCTTAAACAATACAAAAAGACTTTTTAGGTGGCATCACTGAAAGTCATATTGCTCATATGTTTATTTTGTAGTGGTAGTCTAATAAATATTTCAGTAGCAGCCACACGGACACAAAGGAAGTAAGCAACTTTTGTGTTCGTGTGTTCCTGTGTTCTTGTAGCTTGAATGTGTTTAATGCATTACAAACAGTTGAAGAGTGAAATCACATAATTACGGCATTAGAAATGCCTGGTGTGTATTTTTTACCAAAAATAAATAAACAAAAGCAGACTGAACTTTTTTCATAAAATTCGAATTTACTTCTAAACCTTTTTAAAACCTTTTAAACCATCTATCAACAAACCAAAAAATTGTCACAAAAATTGCAAAACTTAGCGCCTAATTACGTAAAACGCCACGCATAATAACGCAAACTTTTCCATACATTTTGTTTTTGTTTAAGGGCTTTGCGTTTTAGGAAAAAAGGTGGTTAGAGACTCAAAGGAAAAAAATTTTATCTTTTCTAGTTACCTTTCTAAGAATGTGATTGCATAATAATATGTAATTACAACGTTACAAATATTTACTTACACATCAACTTACATGCATAATTTGCCAACCATCAATAATAAATCAATAAATAACAAGTTTGAAGCTTGAGGCAATGCAAAGCAGTAAAGAAAAAAACTTGATTAAAAGTGTCATAAATTCCTATTGCCCACATAGAAAGACAAAAAAGGACAAAAACGACTTTAAAAGAGAAGGATGGCAAAATACAATTTTATTTACTTTCAAGTATAATTAATTGGAAATAAATATTTAAAAAGAAAGGAAAGTGTCAGAATATTGGCCTCGTTCTCGCTCTCGATTTTTTTTTCTCAACTTTATGTTCAGTTGGGGCAATAGAAGAAAATAAATTTAAAGCGCCACATAAGTAATGATGGTGCAACATTATAGTTTCAGAATATTCAAACGCAGTTGCAACATTTTAAATCTTGCTAAGAGGGCATGAAGACGACAACATAATTAAAAGAAACTAATTTTTTCTTAAAATCTTTTTAGAGCTCTTCTTCTTCTTCTTTTTCTATGCCATCATCTACTCCTGTGGTTTAAGGCCGCAATATTTTTATTGTCTGTAAGTGAATTTAGCAAAGCCCAGCTTCTTTTATGTGATTATGTTTGTGTGTGTGTGTGTGGTTAATGAATGTGTTGATGGGTGCGACGACAGATGAAGACAAATTTAAGAACATTTTACAACAAAAAGCCTTTATTATTTAAAAACCCTTAGTTAGAGCTGCAGTGAAGGAAGACAGTGTAGGCAGGCAGGCAGTTAGGTAGGATAAGCAGCAATCTTAAATTGTGGCCAATAACAATGAACTCATGCTGGGTTTGTTGGCGGCTGAAAAGGAATACAATGATTATGATGATGTGAATTAAGATGAAGATTTGATACTTACTAGCCCTGGTTAAGCACTCATCACAAGAGATAAATGAACATTGTAAAGAGAAGAAAACACACAAAGCAATCATCATAATAATGCTAATGTCAGATACACTGAGAATATTAAAAAAAGAAAAATAAAACGACGCAAAAGATTTTCAGCCAAAAGGGCAACAAACAAAGAAATTAATTTCCCTTTGCTTAACAAATGACAACAAATGCAAAAGCAGCCAGCAAATGCAAGGACTAGCGGTAAGTAAAATTATCCTTATAATAAAACGACTAGTATATGGGCATATGCATGTATGTATGTTGCTCCACAGTAGCGGGAGGCACTATTATTATACATAATTGTTACTGCAACAATAGACATTAAGCCACAAAATTTCTTTATAATTTTTGGCTGCTATTTTTATGTTCATCTTCTCTTCTAAGACGTCAAAGCAGAAGCAAATGAATTACCTTTTGTCAGTCATTGTTATCAGCTAAACGATACGTTACAGACAAAGAGAGCGGTAAGTTTACAAAGGTTACTAAGAAGTTTTTTTTTCAACAAACAAAAAAAGGATAGAAAAATGATCAGATGATTTAAAAGCAGAAAAACTGTTCTTGTATATATGTGTGTGTTCTTAAATATGATAACAACATTTTGTTAAAAACATCTTTACAGCTGAATTGTTGAAAGTTAAACTTTTTAATCAAATAAATTTAAAAAATTATTAAAAATTTTAACCTTAAATAAGTATAGGATTTTAATTAAGGAAAAACTATTTCAGAAACAGGAAAATGTTTGGTTTCACTTAGAAAAAACAAGAAGCGATTTTTCTGCCTTCAAAGTTTCCCAGCAGCTCACTACTTACGGCTCACACCAAGCAAACCCTAGTTATGTGGTTAGACACCCATTTGGCCACAGTCAGAGAGAGAATGCGGAGAGTTTAGTATTTTTAATTTATATCTTTTTACATCTAACCTGTCTAGAGGTAGTATGTAGCCCTTAACACTAGGATCGGCCGACTCAAAAAGTCTCTTCTCCTTAAAATTTTTTTATCATAAAAATAACAACCAATATCGATAGCAATCAAAGAATCAACGGAGGATAACAGGCCACACGAGGAGAAACGTGGAATATACGCTTACTCATAGATTCATCTCAACCGACCCAAGCATGCGGAGAATTTTTTAACTACAACCTTTTCTTTAAGAGTTGTCGGAAACAAGATGACCAGAAGCAGGAGGACTCAATACCTCCAAAAACCCTACATTTTTATATTCCAGCAAACTAACTGATCAACCAAAATTCCTTCAACCAATATTTCTTTCAGGTAATTTGCACATTTTCACAAAATCCAATAGACGCGGGAATTAAAGACAAAAAATGTTTATGCCGCATTTGAGCATTTTGAACACGGATATATATATACCTTCTTTGAAATGCGGCTAAAAGTGTATTTTGTATTTATTGTAATTTTGTGTTAATTCAAGTTCTTTGAACCTTAATATCGCAAAATCTGAATAATTAAGCAAAACAACCTTTAGTAAACTGTAAAGTTGTGGATACAAAAAAGTTTTTAGCTCAATGTTTTCCAATATTATCGAAATACCAAGAAATAGACTACATTTAACAAAAAAACACATTAATCATAACAATTCCTAATTCAATTTTTAATTAAAATTTTTTGGAATATGTGCCGTGAAGCAAATAAGAAAGCACACGACGTTATGTATCATAAAGTATTAGGTTGTTAATCGCATAAAACATTTCATCGCGATTAATCCCTTTTTTAACATGCATACACAGAAAGAAAATCCGCTTTCTAAAATTCTTAAATTCATCCAAAAAAATCTTTCTTGGAATTTTTAGGCACGATCCGTACTTACATTTTCTTAAATCAAGCCTATTTGGTTGATTCAACAAATAAAGCAGAAAAAAGCTTTTTGTTTTAATATATTATTTTATATTTGAAAACAAAGTGTCTCAGTGTCCTAGAGGTACTGCGCCTGTGCTGCAGTGCAGAAAGTCCCTGGTTCGAATTAAACACTTGCAAAGATATATCTGTTTACACCAGTTTGTGTATTTTTTCAGCTTTTAATGCGTATTGATAAGTAGCTTCGTGTTTTTGTTATAAGTTGGTATTGGTATTTTCTCTAATTATATGTGGTGTGGTTTGGTAATATGAGAGCTAGAGTAACAAATTTGTTTTTCTATGTTTCGTTAAAACAGATACATACATATAATGATAGTTAACTATAAGTACTTTCGTTATTTTTCTTATTCTGGCTACATGAGCCAGTTTTTCAATTTTTTAAATTTTATTTAAATAAATAAAACAAATTTAGCTAAAAATATTAAAACTGCATCGTTTCTATAGATTAAAGTCAAATTTAAAATTAAAATTTTAATTATTAAAGAATACAAAATAAATATATATTATTTTATCTTAATTTTTAAGCTTAAGATCAAAAAAATGTTTTTTTTTTTTAATTTATTTTATTCATTTTTAAACACTATAGCTACAATAAACTTTAAACATCAAATTTTTGTTTAATTCACAACCTTTTATACCTATAAACGATCTTGTGTATTTGTTATACCAACAGTTATAAGAAAACATGCATGATACTATTGTTATTCAGCACAAAAAGAAGCAAATACATTACGCACTCAATGCAAAACCATAAACAACAATATTTGTTTATAAGAGTAGAGTGAGTGCGCATAAGCAAAACCATACAATATTAGTTACACTTATTCACACACCTATACCAAAAACAACTAGTATGTACAAGGATGTACAAGATATATCTGCTTTTGCAATACTTATTTGTTCTATTTGTGCACGTGTATAGTTCGAATCTCAGCTTTGGTAAGTACAAAAAATGAAATTTTTAAATTGTAAATTTTTAAGAATCTATAAAATAAAAATATATAATAAAAAACTCTTCTTCTTATATAGAGCTCCACAAGTCAAAAAAAATGACATTTTATTTCCGAATTAATCCCGTTTACGGCTTAAATCAATCTTTTTTTGGCTTAAATCAAGTACGGCTCCGAACTTAAATCAATCCTTTTTTTGGCCTAATTGTGGCTAAAAGTAAGAAATTCGTACTTGAAAAATTTTACTTGGAGTAAGAAATTTCGTACTTGATTTAAGAAAAACCGTACTCACCGTACTTTTGACACCGCTATGGCTTGATTTAAGTAAAGTTTACTTAATTTCTTCTTTGTGTGTATAAAAAAATCTATATTAAAAAAGAAAACAATTAATTTTTTGTATTGAAAGTCATGGTCTTTTTTTAATATTTTTTTTTTAAATTTTCTCGCAGTGCAAAGACTTTTTTGACAAACTGTATATATGTATTTGTGCTTTTAGCACAAATTGTCCTTTAATATTTTGCATGAGTGGTTCGTTGTTGACCCTACCTTATGACCTCCAAACTTAAAGAAATACTATCTATTGTGAATACTTTTATAAATCATGTAATTAATAAAGAAACGGCGTCAAGTTTATTTGTTTTTATTTTGATATTTAAACAATTTTTACGATTTAGTTTACAAGTTTTTCGATTTTTTTCCACTATATGTTTTCTAATCAAAATCATTTAAGGTGTGATTATTGTGATTGTAGACTAAATTTTATTTGCCTTTGGGAAGCAAAATGTTAAATATTTATTACAAAAAAAAAACACAACCATTTGTTTAGTTGTTGGTTGAACAGTTTAGCTTGATTTACATAATGTTTTTGCACTAACATTTGACGTTATCGCTGTTCGTAACACTTACTTAGTGCGCGCTACCTATGAAATCGGCATTATTTGGGTGTTTTCTGTAATTGTGATAATAACCAGGCTTTTATTTAATTTATTTATGCTTAAAAAAAAATAATTAAAAAATTAACGGCTGTTGTTGTTGTTAGTTGCTAGAATAACTATTTGTTTGTGGGGTTTTTGTGTTTGTTTCGTTTCGTTTTTTATAGTCCTAGTTAAAATGTCATAAAAACATAAGCATGCCTCATTAATTTTTAAAGGCGTTGATTATGCTGGCTGTCTAAGTCGTTTGAGGTTTTGGTTTTATGCCTTTTTGCCCGGGGCGGGGAAAGGGAGACACGCGATTAGCCAAGTCTTTGAAATTAAATGTTGACTTTTAATTACATAAAAATAGGTATAACATGCATTAAAGTAAATTAAATTTAAAAAAAATGTTAAGACAAAAGTGCTACTTTGACTGTAGCAAAAGGTGTGACAAAGCGCCAAATTGAAATATTTTGTTGCATACTTTTACTGCCTCTTTTTTGTTTGCCTTTTGTTTTAGTTACTTACAAAATGAAAACACAGCAAAAACAAATAAATAAAAATGAAATGAAAAATTCCTCAGCTGTAACGTAGGAAAAGAATTTTTCATTCTTACAAACAAAAAAGGAAAAAAGAAACATCTAACGAAGCATTAAAATATGCTGCCAGCAACTTTTACTCTATTAAATGGCAAAAAAAAAAGAAACAAAAATTCCTTAGAAAATTATAAACGACTAAAAACAAACAAACAAGTAAGAGCGCTATATTCGGCTGTGCCGAATTTGTTACCCTCCCCCCCCCCCCCCCCCCCTAACATTGGTCTTTTGGTATATCCAGTCATCGGATCTGGCCATAACTAAAATACCATATAGAAGGTTTGAAGTCTATATTTCTACAATTTTCGAGTTATTTCGCATTAAAAGTTTAAAAAAAAATTGTAATTTGTATTAATTTTGTCCTTAAAAATGGGCTGTTTTATATTTTTTATATTTGGGGTATTCAAACGGTATGCTATTAAGTCATATTGTCTTAAAGTTTTAATATTTTACAATAGTTTAAAAAAATTGTTGTTGTGCTTAAAAGAAAAAAGTTCTATAATAATAAGACTTTTTGAACTGTGTTTCTTGTTTTGTCATAAACAGTAGAAACCTGAGCCGGGCGGCCGAAACTCTTTAGTGAAGCCGTTGATATATTTAACAAGTTGCAGTCATTAATTTTAAAATATTTTTGAAATTGTTATTATTTTTCTGTTTTCTTCAGCAGCTGATTCAAATTTAAAATGGCACACTTAATTATGAGCGGATGCTCACAACAGTAGTATTTTTTCGTTTTATTTTTTTAAGACATATGACTTTATGATTACCTTGTGAATACCCTATTTATATTTGATTAAACCTCGGCCCATGGTCTTGCCAATCTTGCTTATTTCAATATATTTGACACGAAAACGCTTTCCAACCGCCTTCATATCGATACGGAAATTCGATTTAAACAAACGGACAGATAGATGGGCATGGCCTAATCGACTTCCCCTATTATTGGGATCCAGAATATATATACTTTATGGGTTCGTAAGTGGACATATTTTAAAAATTACAAACGGAATAACAAACCTATATCTACCCTTATCACTATGTGAAGGGTGTAATAAGCAAACAAGTCTGACTGTATAATTTAACAAAATGTTTATAGATTTCACAACAAAATATTTACGAGAAAATATTTATTAAAACAAAAACTAACGTACATATCTATGTTTATACTGAAATAAATAAAAAAAATAATAAACTTTGTTTTTTTTTTATAGAAAAACTATTTGCTGCAAGTTCTTCTTTAAACGTAAAGCAGAAACTCACCCCTTTTTGTCTTCTTCTTCTTTTTAATTTTTAAAAATGTTTTAATAAAATTGGCCACATAATGTCACAAGTGAGTCTCGTACTACTCGTTAAACTAATGTTAAAAAAAAATATGAGAAAATATTTGTTCATATCTTGTGTCTGCATCTTGTTGCAGCAATATTTCGATTTCTTATCTTTTTTTATACTTGTACTTACACACATACATACAAACATATATTTAGTAAAGAATATATATTAAACCAACTGCTGCTCTCTAACTGCCTAATGCTGTATTTTTATCGTATTAAATAAAATGAAATGTTTTATTTAAAAAAAAGGGTATCATAACCTTTAATACTTTAAAGGTATTAGAAGATACATTTCTAGTTATAGATTTTTTGTTTTAGATTAGCTTCTGTGTTCTTGTCTTTTTTTTCATTTGTATTTTTTATATGTGTATATGCGTATGTATGTACAGTGAGGTGCACAAATGAGTACAAGTTTGTACTTTAAGCACTTTTTGCGTCATAGAATTAAAAGTAATAAAGCAAATTCAAAATTTTTTTTGTAGTTTATTAAGTATTAGGTTCTCAACAAAACAGTGTAAAATTTAAAACTTATAGCATCAAATTCTAAAAAAAAAAATTAAAAAACCAAAACAACTCCAATGTACTCAATTTTGCACCGTTGGAAAATTTTGCAGAACACGAATATTTTTAGTACTTGGTTTTGGACCCTTTATTTTGTAAGACATCATTTACGCGATTTGGCGTACTCTTCACCAATTTCTGTACAATTTCTTTTGGAATATGCTTCCATTAATTTTGGATCCGCTTCCAAAGCTCGTCTAAATTGGTAGGGGCTGATTGGTACTATCCCATCCGTCTCTTCACGATTGACCATAAATTCTCAATCGGATTGAGGTCGGGACCTTGTGCTGGCCACTGCATTAATTGAGAATTTTGCTCACCAAGCCATTCTTTCAGGATTTTGGGCGTGTGTTTTGGATTACCATCCTCCTGAAAAATGACTTCTTCTGCAGGATAGGCACTCTTGTCTACGAAATCAGGAAGATGAGTCTGCAAAATCCTCAAATAGTCTTCTTTCTTCATTATATTATCAATTTTTTGCAGGGGTCCAAGGTCCCACCACGTAAAGCAACCCCACACCATGACGTTTCGTTCACCGTGCTTCACAATTTGCTTCACATGGCGCCTTTGATTTTTTTTCACCAGAGCGGCGCCAGCAATACTGTTTACTGTCGGATTGGAAACGGTTGAATTTGGATTCGTCTGACCAATCACACGTTTCCAGTCGTCCACTGTCCAAATTTCGCGCTCTTTGGCAAATTTTAACAGTGCCTTTACATTTTTTTCCGACAAAACAGGTTTTTGTTTTTTTACTGCTGCAATAAAACCAATGTCGCGAAGGGCTCTACATGCCGTCCATCGACCAACGGGTTTTCCAATTGCTAACGAAGCATCCTTTGGTGTTAAAAGCTTATCTCTTTTAACTTCTCTTATCATTAGACGTGCGTCAGCATTAGTTAGAAATTTTTTACGACCTCTAACTTGAGGCGTAGGAACAACGGAACACCGTTTTTCTATCCTTATGACCACTGATTGACTCACTTTTAGTTCTCTTGCAATTTCCCGGGTAGAACAGCCTCTTTCAGTCATGGCCCGGCTGCTCTCCTCAGTGGATTTTAAAAGCTTCTTAAATATTTATTATTAATAGGTATTTATTTGATTTTTGTTCGAAAAATTTCAGAATGTTTTTACCACATTCGATTTAAATCATGTCGAGCTAATATTTTCTTAAAAACACTAATAAAAACCAAAAAAAATTTAAAAATAACGGTACTTTTTAATTTCTTTTCTTTAAATTCTTCATAAAATGCAGAGGTGCGAAATTGAGTACATACGAGTTATTTTAGTTTTTTTCGTTTTTTTCTTGGTGCTTGATGCATTTTTTTACAATTTTTATATAATTTTATTAAGTACTAGATACTTAATAAACGACTATAAAAATTTTTGAATTTGCTTTACTACTTTTATACTTATGAAACAAAAAGTGCTCAGAGTACAAACATGTACTCATTTGTGCACCTCACTGTATGTGTAAATAGTAACAAACATTAATGTTCATTTAATGTTATCGTTTTGTAGTTTAAAAAGGTATTAGTGATAAATAGATACGATTAACCACATGCCCTAATAAAATCGAACGATAACTCTATATTATAATTGTATGACATTGTGGTAAAAAAAAATTATATGTATGATTGTATGTTAAGAATGTTGTATGTATGAACATAAGTACTAACATAATGTATACTAAAACAACAGGAAAAGGGTTTTATCCCCTTCACATCGTAGGAGGGGGTACGTTTAACTATTTTGGTCAATTTATATAGGAAATGCTTTTAAACAAATGATCCCTGGGGAATAAGTTAAACAAACATGTTAGAAATTGTAACGTACATTTTCCATAAAATAAATAAAAAGTCTAATTTTAAAAATTCACCTTTACGTATGCATACGTTACAATTTTGAAGGTAATGATTAAGTTTTCCCCCTAAAATTAAAAACATCCCTGCAATAGAAGTTAAGGTTCTTAATCGGAAAACACCCAAGCTTTATGCAGAAAGTTCATGTATGTATATTAAACAAATTCAAGAGAACAATCTCAGCATCAGGTCGTACAATTAATAAATCACGGCCAGCGATGCCAACTTAGTGCTTTTATCACTATTTTTGGTGCTTTTTAATGCCTCAAAACGCCAAATTTTTCTCACGAATGGCGTTTTTCCCCAGAAACTCTTTATTCATCCCACAGCATATTTGTATTTTTTATTTTAAAATGTATTTAGAAACCGAATATGCTTGAACCCTTTTTCAAAGCGGCTGTTTGACCCGCTTTAAACCAAAATTTTTCTTAAGTACACATATGTTTTATATGAAAATATAAAATCGTATTGTTTAATTAAAACTGAAAATTTCATTGGTTCTTACACCAAATCATCAGTAGATTTCAACCAAATTCTTTAAAAAAACCTCATAAATAATTTGTGCCTTTATACAATAACTTCCATAAACTTATTGAGAATTACTGTAAACAAACCCAAACATTCAAGAGTCAAAAAAAACATTTTTCGTTATTCAACTGCTTTGATTGCCTTTTCCCTTATACATCTGAATAGTCGTTGGTTATCACTACATGTACTATAGGGGCAACAATTTCTAAATATTGGAAAAATTTAGATCAAATCCTGAATAATATTTGGAAATCGTTGTAAAACTGAAGGACTTGTGAGAGGCGCATGGTGTATAATGGATAGGATTCAGTTTAAAACAAGTTAATTAATATTTGCAAAATTTTGTGGAGAAATAAAAATAAATATCAACCATTTTTAGCCCCAAGAAACACATGAGCAACCAGTCGGATGGACGGATAGATCGGCATGCTGAAATCGACTCAGAAAGTGATTCTCAGTCTACTGGTAATAGATCGATTGGGTCTTAGGCTATTCCTTTAGGGCAATACAAACATCTGCGCAAATGCATGTAATCCCTTCTACGTTTTTAGTGTTTGTATAATAAGCTTGGTGCTTTTTTATGCTTTTCTAAATGCAAAATTTTGCTTTTTGGTGCCTTTTGCTGTGTACGATATGCTTTTTGCTTTTAAAAAGTTGGCATCACTGATCACGGTAGCCTGGGTGTTGAACATAAAAAATTTTTCAAAAATGCAACGAAAATTTTAAGTTTTCAGAAATGTGAGAAGACAGAGGTGCCTCTTTTGTTCCTTTGTTATACCTGTTAAAAAGAGAGAGATCAAGAAATAGAGAGAGAGAGAGAGAGGGAGATAGAAGTTTAGATTAGGAAAGACTGGTAGCCGAAGCAAAAGGCTAATTTATGTGGTTGGCAATAGGCCCTATCCTGGCCCATATTTGCGAAGCAAACGTTATAACTAATAAGGGATGATAGACTTGATGGGCTACAAAAAGGCACTTCTAAAGGACTTTTTGTTGGCCCTATGGTGTATAACCCGGATATCGTCCGGTACCTCATAAAAGCATAAGAGATGCTGGGCACTTCAACCTTTTGGCTGCTTCTACAGAAGTCTTTGCATGTATGCCGAATTGATAATGACCAGTAATAGTGACCACGGTGTCTTTAAGGCTCCATTTGTCCAAATTGAGAACTTGGAACATTTCGGATCTAGCCTTAGCTAGAATAACCTTATAGTTGCGCATTTAGACTCATTCTAGTGAATGAACCCGCGTAGTTTGCAGGAAAGTAGGGGAATTTTACTGAAGTTGTTAATTGCCCTGTCGTGAAGTTTTGTACCATCCTTCGGCAGTGAATCAGCAAAGCAGTTGCCCGCATTGGTCTATTCGTGCCATGGCCAAACAACTTATCTGTTACAAATTTCATCAAAATATCCTTAAAATTTAGGCGTGTAGGGTGTTTACAAGAATATATGAATACCCAGCCAGATGGGACCGACCGACATGCCTAAATCGACTCAGGATGTGATTCTGAGTCGATCGGTATGCTTTAAAGTGGTTCTCAGACCAATGCTTTTAGGTGTTACAAACGTATGCCTTGTGGGTATAAAAATGTCCAGTTAATTTCCTTCCAACTAACAACTAATTTATTATCCCTTTTTGCTCTTCAAAAGGTTCTTATTTTGAAATCAAATAAATTAAAAAAAAATTGGTTTTTATTCAGTTAACACTGTATCCAATGAAGACTTTCTCAAGAGTTAAAATAAATTAAGAGGTTTTCACCTCTTCACTAAGTATCTGCGTAAGTTGTAGGTAAAATCTAAAAAAAGGAAATTTACTTCCTTTATGCCACATTAAAGTAAAACTCTTATAAGCAATAAGTAACTAAAGGAGAGAAACTTTGTCTTTGCACCAATTTCATATATTGTATCTATTTAATTGATGCTCAATAACACTGACTGACTACATAATCATCAGAAGAATAAATGTCCATTCATGCAAGAACAGTTAGACGCACCAGCATATTTGTATGTGCACACAGGCACACACACACACATACATACATATGTAGAAAAATAAAAGTTTCTTATGTAAGACTGTCCTCATGTGGGACGCTACTTTGAAACAATTGAAATAGAAAATCAAAGAAAATTTAGCCAATTTAGCTCATTGATGTTGTTGTTATTTTGTCTGCTTTCCACACTAGTTGTTGTCTACGTAACAATTTTTTTTTGTATTTCAAAATAACCTTTCAAATGCACATATTTGATCAAAACTATACGTATGAACATACATACCCCCTTGACCATGTCCTCCAGGCATCTTTAGCGATTGTTATAGGACCATATTGGGTCGCAAAGAACACATTGAGGACATTATAAACAAATCGTGAACGAAACTATCAAGGAAATGGAACCAACTCAAACAAGCCCTCAAAAGCGAATATTTTTTAGATGTAGAAAATGCGCCGCTTAGGGCAATGTCGCGATATTGACAACAACAAAAATTTCTTTTTCATTATGTTTTTCAGCAACAAAATGAAAAATCTGAAAAACTTTTAACACACCTCTAACCACAATGTCGTCTATGACCATTTGGTCAACTGGGTATATGTATATGTGTTATTTATCAAGAGCCTTTAGAAATTTCATGCTTGATTTATTCTAATTTAAGGTAACATTAAGATAAGTCTTTTACACAAAAAGAAGAAAAATTTTTTAAGATGAATAAAACCAAAGAAATTCATTTTAAAAAAACCCAAGGTAAAGCAATGGCAGCAGCAAATTGAAAGGACCATGCTACTTGATCATCATCTGCTCTAAGTGTTTTCAGGCTTTTCAAAACTTTTAAGGCAAATTCTGTATTGGAAACGTACAACCCTTATTAAACGATCGACTACAAACAGGCCGACTTGCCACAAAAATATAAAAATAAAAACAAAAATAACAAGAGAAACCCGAATATAAATGTTATTCAAGAAGAAAAAAAACAGGGGGATTTTTATTGTTGTCAACTAAAGGGTGCGAATGCTCTTCCTTCAAATCAATATGGCCGACGTTATCATTATTTAAATATTCATGCAGCAAACACACTGACAAACACCACTACTGGTAGAGAAGTGTAAAAGTGTGTGTAAAATAAAGCACATAATTGTAGGGGTAGTAGAAAACCAACAACAGTTTGAAAAGGACTGCTGGTTAGTGGATTTTATTTAAAAAAAAAACGAACCTTTAGCCACCCAACTCCTTTCATTTCATAGACACTTTTTGTTGTAATTCCCAGCTAAAAGTGTTTTTCAATGTTTTCATTTTGAAAACTAAATGAAAAAAAAAGGAAACTAAACAAAGTTTAAAGTATAATTATAAAATTATTACACATGTGGGAATTGCATGGTGCTGAACATTTCGTTTGGTTATGTTTTGACACGCACTCACTTTCTTGAGTTTAACAGTTCAACAGTTCATTGAGCAGCAGTAAAACCGGCCTCCTTTTCTTCACAATAGAATTTTTTATGTAAAAATCGAAAAACCAAAAGGAAGGAGGAGGTTTTTTATTTGAAGTCATTTAATTGAACCGCACTAATAACAATTCTTATGACACTTTTTCCTACTCCGTTTTTGGTTGCTGCCGTTATTACTTTCGTTGGTGTTTGAAAAGGTGACAGGTGTTGGAATACATTCCTTAGATAGTCAAGAGATAAATAAATATAAATTTAAAAGGGATATTTTTAAAATGCTAATACCAAAGGATATAATTTGATTTAAACATATGCAAAGGCAGGAATGTTGGGTTTTTGAAATAAGAAAAAAAACTTTGTGTTATATTTAGAAAAAAAAAACTCAAACACACGCATGACATACATATATTTTGTGGTTTTACAATATTATGTATAATAACTTATATACACACATACATATACACTGTATGTATGTATGTATGTATGTAAACAAAAATTATTTATTTTATCCTTTACCATTTAATTTCAATTCCTTAAGCCCGAAAATTTTTTAAAATATTTTCTAAGTGTGTATTTAAAAAAAAACCATAAAAATTTGTATTACCTTTTCACTTTTTAAAAAGTCCTAATTTTCGAAAGTCCTTTAAATTTTATATACTTCTACACATACAATGGAGGGCAAACCCAAATACATGTTTGGCAAACTTTTTTAAAAAGTGTCATAAAATGCTAAATAATTAAGGAAATTTAATTTAAATATTTGGGGTATTCAAACGGTAGGCTATCAAGTCATATTGTCTTAAAGTTTTAATATTTTACAATAGTTTAAAAAAATTGTTGTTGTGCTTAAAAGAAAAAAGTTCTATAATAATAAGACTTTTTGAACTGTGTTTATTGTTGTGTCATAAACAGTAGAAACCTGAGCCGGGCGGCCGAAACTCTTTGGTGAAGCCGTTGATATAATTAACAAGTCGCAGTCATTAATTTAAAAATATTTTTGAAATAACTTATTTTTCTGTTTTCTCCAGCAGCTGATTCAAATTTAAAATAGCACACTTAATAATGAGCGGATGCTTACAACAGTAGTATTTTTTTAAGACATATGATTTTATGACTACCTTGTGAATACCCTAATTATAAATTATCCTCTAAGATACATATTATTAAATAAATTTATGAACACTTAACATAAAAATACAAGACAAGAACAACCCCTTAAAATTAAATTTAAAAAAATCTTAAAACTCGATTTGCCCAGTTTTTCACATTTTCATCGAGGAATTTTATAATTTTAATACAGAATCGCGGAAAAAGTATATGGACGAATAAAAAATTTTGTAAATTGGTGTATAAGTACTTTCTAAGCGTCCTTTTTAAGAAACATACCATTTTTAGGCATTTTAGTCATGTCATCAACACCTTTACACGATGTATCACAACTCCATTCAGGTATGTCCGAAATAGTTTATTGGTATAAATTTACAAATATTGGGTTTATATCTGATTTTTAAAACATTTATTTAATTAATGAACCATTCACATAATGACAATATCCGTTTGTTATTCCATTTGTAGTTTCTAAAATATTTATTTGCGACCCTTAAAGGTCTCCAGTCCCGTAGGACATACACCTAAGCCAGTGATCGGCTTGTTGTGCGCTACTTCCAAGGAAAAAGAATCTCGAGTTAGAAGTTAACAAAAAATCGCTAATGCGGAGGAAATTCCCCCAGCATCTCCCAACCGACAACTCCCAAGGGAGCCACGTTTGGCAGAACATAAGACATAAAACATCAGACTCCGGCCTATGCAGTGGCATAGGAAATTCTCCATCGTTTTGATGTCCTCCCTACATGCCCTGTACTCGCTGTCCTCCGCCACTCTCATCCAATTGAGGTGTGCACTTATCATCTTTCCTAGTTCAGGCAATGACCCTACTTCTGGTCACATTTAAGTCGCCCCAGAGCATTCTCGCCAATCACCTAACTGTCTCGTTTTTCCATTGCACCCTGTGGCTATTTTTGGCATACTTTTTCAACGCGGTCTTCGTTACAGCAAAAGGCTTCGGGTTTAGCAGGTCAACCTCCCGCTACCCCTAGCCCTAATCGCCAGATCATTTGCAGAATTATTTCTCGCCCGAAATGACAAGGTACCTATATTATGCGTAGCTGTCCATGTTGCAAGTAGTCATTTATCATCCCCGTCACAAATATAATTGCCCCTATTGACGCTTGGATATCTGTACAGATGTTTACATCCGTTGGATCGGCTTGTACCCTGAGCCAGGATAGACATTCTGTGATTGGTCGGACCTCCGCTTCCACGAAAATATTACGGTCAATGAGGTGGGAGTAAATCTCGGTTTCTAGGTCCAGCCCCAGTTCCTTCCGCCCTAGAGCCATCTGTAAAAAAACACATCTCTTCAGGTATTCGCTCCAGAGTTTTGCCCAACCAGGACCGATCTGGTATTAGCGCAGTGCTGTTAGCCTTTACCTTTACCCCACTGTGCCCGTATAGCCCTCCATTATTTTAAAAATGCGTTGATTGTTAGACTTAAATCCCCTGTTGATACATTCCCTCATGGCCTGAAGTAGTTTCGCCACAAGTGCTGCCTCGTACGAAGGCTTTAATAGGCTGGATACTTATAATCGTCTCCAAAGCCTTCGTTGGAGTAGTCCTAATCGCCCCGCTTATTCCAAATCAACATGTTCGTTGGAATTTTGTAGGATCGCAATGATGCACTTTCTGACCATTGATGTCTACCAAACCATTAAGGCGTAGGTTAGTATCGGTCTTACTACGCTTCCGTAAAGCCAGTGCTTAAACTTGGGACTGAGGCCCCATTTTGAGCCTATAGTCCTTCTACATAGCGCCCAGCATCAGTGGGCCTTCACTGCATTTTCCTCCAATTCAATTTCCGATCCAGAATTACTACTAGGCTATTGAACCCTCTCGAATATCATGATCGTCCTGCCCAAAAAAGAGGCTTGCCATTGTATGCGAATTTCGTTTTCCTCGTAAAAAGGCAAATCTCAGTCTTGTCCGGGTTAACACTCAGCCCTTTAGTTTGAAAGTACATACATATGTATATTCTAGATCGTTATAGATATGGAAATCACGTAAGCCACGTCCGTTTGAGCTTTTACTAAAAATCAAGTTACCAGAGCGTGTTCAAATTCTACAGACTACGTTTAGGTATCAAAATATTAACAATATCTCTCAGCAGATGGCTGCAAGCAGAGATATAAGCAAAGGCATGAGATAAGCCATTTCTTAGGACCAAATCCGTGCATATATGTATGTACCCCTATATGTTCCCTATTTTAATAGCTTTTAGCTTTAAACCTGCCACCAAATAATTTTGTTTAGATTTTAGCTGTATGAGTTCATCAAAATTACAAATTTAAAGGAACAGGGAAGGCGCAGCCTAATAAAGCGTTCCTTCTCGTCTTTACTCTAAAAACATTTTGTGTTTTTGGAAATTTTCAAGAAATTCCACTGAAATCTTCAAATCTTTAATACAATTTTTGTTTTTGACAATATTTATTACTTCTGTAGCCGACAAGCACATAACTAGTGCCAATTGAGAAGCCCTGTGTGCTTAAGTCATGGTTTAAATTATATTTCTTTCATTAATATTTGACACATACTTGTTTATACGTTTATACAAGTAAACACGCTCCATCATAAAACGCGTAACGTATTTTATTATTTAAAAGTTTTTTTCCATAAAAAAAAAAAAATTAAAAACCAAAAACTATTGATCACAACATTTTTTTCAACTCTTTCTTGTATTTAAAAAAAAGAAGATCACACAACAACAACAACAAGATTGTATAATAGAACACACACCACGACAACATTAAACGACTTTAAATTTTTATTGATCTTTTGTCGGCACATTTTATCGGTTCTTCTTTTATATTGTCGCTTATTGGGTTTTTACGAGCTTATTGTAGCAATCGCCCCATTACATGAACACACGCGACGGGCGGCCAAAATGTGCAAAAACATACACACTAAAACAACAACAGCAATAAAAACAACAACAACTATTTTGACTTCAGTAGTCGTCATTTAATAAGAAAATTTTATTTTCTTAGTTTTCAAGCATAGAAAAAAAAACAGAAAACGAAGAGTTTCCTTTTGGGTTTTTCTTTTTTCTTCATAAACAAAATAAATTTAATGAAGACCATCATCTGACACCAGCACAGATAGCGATAATAGTCAGGCCAGTAAGGAGGAGGCTAAATGGTTGGGTAAGGCAGTATCAGAACCAGCCAGCAGTAGTTTTAAAGTTTTGCATACTGTAAACGTATAAAAATACAACATACAACATACATACGTATATAGATACATATGTACATACGTCTGTACATTCATTCATTTACTCATTCATTTGTCTTCATGCAAATCTTAAACGATCATCCAAATAAATAGCCACCATCACAATACATACTTCTTCTTATCGCACGGCGTCTGCGGTAAATTCAAAGTAGAATTTTCTTTTTTCATCCAAACGTTTGATTGAATAAAAAAAATACATGAAATAATGCTGCCGACAGCTTAAACATCTACTTTTTACTAAATTTAAGTTTGACTACAAGCTAGAGGATATCGATATTAATTTTACCATTTTATCACCAATTTGTATGAATTTAAACATACATCACTTTTAAATGCCCACAGAAGAGAAAAAAAAACGTTTCGGTGTTTTTTTAAACGAAATAAAACAAAAAAATTTAAACGTTCTTTTACCTTAAGATTGTGGACTTTTGAAATTATTATAGAAATTGTTAAAAAAAAATCCTATTAAAGCTTGAAATTTATTTAAAAAATTAAAAATTTTTGAATTTCTAAATTTAATTATTTAGGGTATTCACAAGGTAGTCATACAGTATGCGACAAAACATATGCACGAGATTGTACTTACAATCAGATATCTTTATAATATAAAAAATTTCATTCGTATTTTCACTTGTGTTATTTTTTTGTAATGATAATAGAGTCCTCTTACTAACACAAGACAAAAACAAAGAAAAAAAATGTTTAACAAAAAAAATTAATAATAAACTTACAAAACCGCTATTTTACATGCGACAAAACAAATGCACGAAGTAGTTGGAATTTATGTTCTTCATTTTTTTCTAACAAATTACTAACAAAAAGAACCGTTAAATGAGATGCACAATTTTTTAGATATAAACGGAATAATTTGAAACATTTTGCACGTGTTTATTAATATTTATATTCTTTCAAAGTCATCGGTCATAGTTTGCAATATTTAAATAAAATAATGGCTTACAGCAAATATTCCGTTCATTTAAAAGAAAAAATTATAAATGATTATAATAAAGGGGAATCAGTAACGTCGATTGCAAATAAATTTGGAATTAACCACAGTGTCATTTTTCGCATTGTAAGCCGTTTCCGTTCATCAGGATAGTTGGCAACCGTACATAGAGGTGGTAGACCCCGGAAAACCAGCAAACGGGACGACCAGGCAATACTGCGCTTAATAAAAAAGGATCTATTCACCTCAGCAAGATCTATTGCAAGTCAGTTAAACTTAAATGTCTCGATTAGATCCATCCAAAGACGATCTGTTGAAGGTGGATAAAAATTATATAGAGGTGCAAAACAACCATTTATTTCTGCCAACAACAGATTAGCCAGAATCGAATTTTCAAAGGAGCACATCAACTGGACTACAACCCAATGGAAAACCGTACTCTTCTCTGATGAGTCTAAGTTCAATCTTAAAAGTTCTGATGGAATTAGGCTGGTACGTAGACCAAAAGGACAACGCCTTAACCCTCGATATACCAAAGGTACGGTAAAACATGGAGGAGGAAATGCATTGGTCTGGGGATGTTTTCCTGGCCATAGAATCGGACCAATTCATAAAATAAATGGTGTAATGGATTGATTTGCTTACAAGGATATCCTACAAAACATAATGCTACCACATGCAGAGGAGGAAATGGCGCTTAAGTGGAGGTATCAACAGGACAACGATCCTAAACAAACGGCTAAATGCAGCAAACAGTGGTTTGCAGCTAATAAAATAAATGTTTTTGAATGGCCAGCGCAATCGCCAGATCTCAATCCCATAGAAAATCTATGGGATATTGTAGATCGTAAAATTAACCGTGAGAATTGCGGAAATAGGGATGAACTTTTCCGCCAGGTGGAAGTTGCTTGGAATGAAATTTCTGGAGAAATTTTATCAAACCTAATTGAGTCCATGTCACGAAGATGGGAAGAAGTTTTAAAAAATAATGGCTACTCAACTAAATATTAATATTTTTTTAATTTCCTGAAGACGTGCATATGTTTTGTCGCATACAAAAAGCTGTTTTTAGTGTATAATTTGAAATTTTTGAAGTTTTATAAGAATTTTTATTTGTTTTTCTTACATTTTATTGAATTTAGGTTATTAACTTTATAAAAAAAATAAATAGGTCCAAATCCAAATATGTTTGCTTTTGTTTTTGAGACATATTCTACTTAACAGAAGTTCGTGCGTATGTTTTGTCGCACACTGTATGTCTTAAAAAATAAAACAAATAAAAAACTACTGTTGTGAGCATCTGCTCATAACTAATTGTGCCATTTTAAATTTGAATTAGCTGCTGGAGAAAGCAGAAAAATAAATACAATTTCAAAAATATTTTAAAATTTATTACTGCGACTTGTTAACTATATTAACGGCTTCACTAAGCCCGGCTCAGGTTTCTACTGTTTATGACAAAACAATAAACACAGTTTAAAAAGTCTTATTATTATAGAACTTTTTTCTTTTAAGCACAACAACCATTTTTTTAAACTATTGTAAAATATTAAAACTTTAAGACAATATGACTTGATAGCATACCGTTTGAATACCCCAATTATTTGTTTTAATTATTTTTAGTAATAAAATATTAAATTTTTTGTTTTAAAAATTAATCGCTTTTAGTTATTAATTTTTGTCACATTTTCTTTAAACTCATGTTATCAAAAAATTATTATGTTGCTAATCTCCGTTTACAAATATGTATGTATTTGTGTGTTAAAAAGGAAGCTTCCACAAATATGCAATTCTCTCAATTTTTTTTAATTTAATTTGAGAAATTTTTACAAATTGTTTTACTTACTTAATGTTTTTGTGATTTAAAATATAAATTTAATTTTGTATACTTAGTATAAGATAAATTTCGAGAGTTTAACCCGAGTTTAACTTATTGAGTTTTGATTTGGTAAACAAAGAAAACGTACAGTACTTACAAATCCATGTTTATCACTAATATTATTAGTAAGCTTAAGTTTATGGAATGAAACAACCTTTTGCATCCATTGTTCACCGGTTGTGGGTGAATCTGGATGGATGTACATTCTTTTGGGCATTTCGGGATCTGCCTTGCCAGCAATCATCCAGCGACTAAAAGAATACGAAAATAAAATATTTGGGTATAAAATAGAATAAGCAATTGAACAAAGTTTAAGTTAAATTTTTAGTTAAATAACACCATTTCCAATAATGTTTTAGAGCTGAGATATTTTTAATAAATTTTAGAAATATCTAATTCAATTTTTGAATCTTCTTATTCAATTTCAGAAATTTCCAATTCAATTCTAAACACCATTTTCAAAAGTTTCTCAAAATTTAAATATTTTTTAACAATTTCAGAAATTTCAAGTTCAACTTTAGAAATTTTAATTCAATTTAAAAACTTTCTAATTTAATTTTAAAATTTTTTAATTCAATTTCAGAAATTTTTCATTAAATTTCAGAATTTTCTAATTCTATTTCAGAAATTTTAATTCAAATTTAATTTCTAATTTAATTTCAAAATTTTCAATTTCAGAAATTTATAATTTGATTTTCGAATTTTCTAACTAAATTTCAGAAGCTGTTATTTTATTTTCAAAAACTTTTAACCTAATTTTAGAAATTTCTAATTCAATTTCAGAATTTTCTAATTCAATTTTAGATCTATATATTTCAATTAAAGTAGTTTCTTATTCAATTTCCGAGATTTGTAAATCAATTTTTATTTGCATTTTAGGATTTCATAAAAGCTTTTTTAATGAAAAATTCACATTACATATACATTTAGAACTTTTCGAAATTGAATTAAAAGCTTTTAAAATTAAAATAAAAATTATAAAATTGAGTTTGAATACGAATTCCAAAATTCTGAAATTAAAAAAGAAATTTATAAAATTAAGCTTAAAGTTTCTAAAATTAAAATACAAAACTGAAATTAAATTAGAAAATTCGGAAACTGAATTAGAAATCTCTGAAATAGAATTATAAAGTTCTAAAATGCAATTGGAAATCAAAAAAATATTTGTTTTTTAGAAAATATTTTTTAAATGAACTTACCTATTATGGAACTTGTAACGGTAATCATCGGCAGCCACAATGTCCAAAAGAAGTATGTATTTCGCTTTGGCATCGAGTCCCGAAACTCGAAATTTCATTTGTGGAAACATTTGTCTGCAAAACAAAAAATTACGTTAAAACTTATGCAAAAGGCTTTAAAAAATTTCTTTCATGATAAAAAATTGTTAAATTAAAAATTAAATAAAATGAAAATTAAAAAAATAAACAAAGTGAAAAAGCGATAATGGTGGCCCAGCTAGGTACCTGGTCATTATCATTATCAAACTTTATCATAATCAGATTCGTGCGGTCAGTTTGTATGGGATTTGGCTAAAGTGGCGCCAAGCAAAGAAGCACGAACTTTTAAATTTCCACATGGTAAGTAGCCAAGTCAAAGCAGTAAATTGATATTTGTTTTGCCAAGAATTCAAGTCGCGGAATTACTGCATCAACACCATTACTACTGCAACAAAGACAACAACAACTACTACTACTATTTTAGACAGCAACCTGGCAAACACTATATGCCACCAACACGACAAAGCTAAACAACAACTAAAAGAGGGTATAAATATGGCTTTAAAAACCACCCATTATTATCAACTAATGCTGTGGCTTCATTTGTCCAATTTGTGTGAAATTGTTGTGGCAGCAAGCACAGTTAGTTTGGTTAAAACAAACATTTTTATTTTTGGTCAAAGAACGTGTTGAAAGGCAACAGCACAAATGCTAAAGGCACAACACAGGCATACAGACATACAAACAGACAGACAGACAGACATACATACTTGTAAATTCAAGCATAGATACAGACAAAACTAAAATCAAAGTAGTAAATGACCAACTCACGGTTTATGCTGGACTCACTTATCATCCAGCAAGGCCAACTTAAAAATTTCTTTCTTTTATTTCGTTTTTATTTTTTCGCACACACAATCTTAAGTATCTTGCAAATATGAAAATTATAACTTTAAGCAGCAATCACTCAATCTTTTTAGACCAGGTAATTTCGTTAGCAGCACCATCATCACTAGTTAAAACCAACAAACAGCCCTCAAACATACAAACTCCTTAATTCTTATAACTTTTTTTATTTATTTGTTTTAAGTTTAAGACTCATGAATCAAATTTAACGAACGTCTCGTTCATGAACACACAGATCATCATCAACTACCCCAGTGTCGCCGCCGTCGTCTAGATTCTCGACGCCGTTTTTAACAACGTCCTCAACACCCATATTATTAGCGTTAACACACAGCATTTTGTTAACTAAACTAAATACCTTTAAACAAACAAACAGACAGACGAACAAAAGGACAAACAAACAGACAGACAGACAGCTAAACGACTTAAATCAACGCGACAGACGTCAACGAAAAACCAACAAAACCTGCCCCCTTAAACTGTTCAATTCTTTATTTTTTTGCTCTTCCGTTTTCTCCGTTTTGTTATATTTATTCGATCTTTACATTCATTATATATTCGTCGTATTCTTACGATTCTATCAAAAATATTCTTCTTCTTGTTGTAGTTGTTGTTGCGTATTTTTGATCAGTCGTAAGAAGAGATAACTGGCAAGTACTTGCTGTCAGTTCCCTGGACTAAAAATGTTTCTTTCATTCAGTTTATGTGAATGTTTAAGGTTCGCTGCAATCAATTAACGGGTGAGTAAAAAGCTGTTGCATTCAACGCATTTACTACTTTAAATCCTTACAAAAGCTTATAAACGTTTTTCTGTCAATCAGTTAGTCAGTCAGTTTGTCAGTCGTTATGTCTGCATATCCATTCGTCCCTCTTATTTGAAAACTTCTTTAAGCAAAATTTTTGTTGGTTTTAACTTTATTTAGGCTGAAGTTTTTTTTTTTGTGAAAGCTCCTTTCATCAGTTGTTGTTGTTGTTGTTGTTGTCCGTTTGCCTATGGCTTATTTTCAATAACTCGTTAACCATTATTGAAAACTTGGCGCCAGTTGGCAAAACTCACACAAACTTCTTCCTGGCAATAATGCCTTCTTCCCAAAGGAGGAGGGGGACACACAAACAAAACGACCCACCACACGCGCTTTTTATTCTTTTCTTGTATTTCTTAAGGATAAACAACAATTCTCCAATTCATTTCTTTCCAAAACTTTGTTTTATTTTTTTTTTCGGCTGCTGATGTTGCATACAACCAAAAATGTTTTGCCCTTATTGTGTTTGTTGCTGTTGTTTCACCTTGTTGTTCAAAGTATGTATTTTAGAATTGCAAACACACACACACACTCACATGCAAACATTTTATACTTTATTCGCGCACATGCATCAATCTAAGATAAATATGATTAAATGTGTGTTTGTTTGTTTTTATAAGCGCACCTTTATACCCTCTTTGATACAGGCAGCAATTTATAACATTGCTTTATACTAATTTTTACTCGTTCCTGTTGCCGCGACAGCGTTGTTTGTTGCCTAACTGCTGCCATATAGCAAAGTGTAGGGGGGCGACAACAACAAAAAAAATTATTACACAAAAACAACAACAAACAGATCATTGTTATACCCACAATACATATGTACATACGTGGGGTTATTATGCGTTTGTGCAGATATTGGCAACGCCAAAAAATCATAATCTGAGACCCATCTCCCGATCGACTCAGAATCGCTTCCTGAATCAATTTAAAGGTTGAATTATACGTGACATCACCGTAACGCCATAACCGTACCTATTGAAAATCCAACTGAAATCCAATTGAATCCAATTGGAATCCAATCGGAAACCAGTTTCATTTTCAATTGTTCTGGCCATGGCGTTTGTTCGGCTGGGTGTTTAGGTATTCTTGTTATCATAGTACGGGTCGCAATTTTAAAGATATTTCGATTTTTTGGCACTGGCACGAATTTAACTGCTTGTCCTCTCAGAATAAATATTTTGATCAATAACTGACTTAAATATTACTGTATTTTTACAAAATTTTTGCATGTGTTTTCGACTTTGCATTACCAAATAGTAGACTGAACAAAGGTAGGATTGGTCCCTTTTCGATATAGACCCCATACAAATGCACCCCCTCGAAATAACATTTCTGGGCCATTAATGGATTGAACAATTTTGAACACATGTTTAACTTTATGCTTTCAACTGAATACAAATTTTATCGGTCTTTTTTTCCATATAGCCCTAACACAAGTATGTGGTATAGGGTATAATATGTTCGGGCTTGACCGACTATAACTTTCTTACTTGTTTTTCATTTGTTTAATAAAATTCCCTTAAGTTGATTCTCTGCGATTATTTCTTTCTTTGTGTTCATACAGGTGTGTATGAGTGTGTGTATGTGTGTATATATGTGTGTGTATGTGTGTATATGTGTGTGTGTGTATATATATGTGTGTGTGTGTATGTATATGTGTGTGCTAAAGAGCTTGTATTTTTATGGTTGTAATGCACCTAATAACACAAGCAAGTTAAGAAATTGAACAGCAAGATAAAGATCATCATAATAATACATCTACAAATATATATTGGGTTTAATCCTTAATCACTTTCCTTACTTTCCAAGGATCTTTAGGGATATTAAAATAAAACTTTAAATATAAACTAAACTCCACATGAACCAAAACGAAAAATTTTTGCAAACTGTGACAGTTTCAATAAGTAAGCAGGAAAGTTTCAGTCGTTAAAATCCAAACATTTCATACCCTACACCATATTTTAATTATCGGATGTAGATATTATATGAGAGCAGTGGAAAGTAGTAAGCCTATCGCCACCAAATTGGGTGAAATAAAGCTTACTTGGTAGAGAAATTTTTGTGTGGCAATTAGATGCTCTTAAGAAGTTTTATTACCAGCTTCTGTAGGCATCTTTTTGGTACAAAGAACTTTATTGGTTCTTAATTCTGCCTTATTTTTAAAAAAAATTTTCCTAAATTTTAATCATATTTTCGTCATGGGTATAAAAACCAAAGTAAGTTAAGTAGGTAAATGAGGTAGCAGCGAAAACAATAAAAAAAATGCAGCCCACTTGGGTACGTAAGACAATCGTAGACCCAAGTAGAGCTTGAAGACAAAAAGGGGATTACCCCGTCATCCAATGTTCTAGCATGGCAGTCACCCACATTGTTCCCGTTTCTCCGCTCCCATATCAAAATGATGTTAAAATGTAGCGCCATCTAGTTTAAGAATGCCTGACAGTTGTCAACAAGTGGTGATGTGGGGTATGCATTAGCAAGGGAGCTAAAGGCAACTCAGCTGCCGGTAAGGATCCCGATATTTCTGCCAAAGATCTTGTAGTACCTTTGTAACACGTCCAGTCAATACAGTAGGTTACAAATTAATCTAACCAAATAATTACAAACCCTTATCTCAGAAAACGCCCTAATAATGGTCGACAAGGTAAATGGAAAAGGATACAAGAAAACTAAAATTAGCAAACAGGTAAACGATTATTCTTTTTTGTCAAACTATTACAGGAAAGAGCTTTTTTTCTCTGGAACTAACGAAACAAGCTTAAAGCTTATTTCTTTCCCTTTACGGCATTTTTAAGTGTAATTTTTGGCGTTTTTATTATGCGCCTAAAAAGGGAAAATACCCAGGCAGAAATATACGATTCTAAAACGATGGTCCAAAAATATTGTACCACCACAGCCCTGTAAACACAAAATTTCGACCCTTTCAAAATATTGTACCATTACAGTACTGTATACACATAATCGCAACCCTAGTTTGTAAATGTCAAATTAGCTTTCAAAATAAAAAATTTTTATATTTTTAATTTAAAAAAATGTATAAACGTAAAAAAAACTCTTAAGATGCGTTGGAAAGTCTTTTGCATGTTTTATTTTGCTACATATAAACACATTTATTTAAGGAAATCTCTTAATAAAAAACCTAAAGTAGCAATGTCCATTATTTTAATAAAAGCAAGTCTAACTCCTAAGACAGAAAAGATAAAAAATGTTATTCTAATACCGGAAATTTAAATTTACAGTATTGCTACAACATAAAAACCAAGAGTCGAAAGACGCCCATTTGGCGTTATCATTTCAGCATCGAGACAGCATTGTTACCTTGTTAAATTTACGTTATTTTGATATTGAGAGTCCTCTCCCAGCGTCAGGACAGAATCGGTTTGATTGTCTTTTTCTGCCTGGGTACCTTTTCACCTCCCCAATAAAATATGTACTTATATTTTTGAAACATAATTTTTTAAGAATTTACCCACATCATACAATACAACATGCTTAGGTGCTGGTCATATTGAAGATGTTTGTTGCTTTGTATGTATTTCAGTATGTCTGTCTGTCTGTCTGTCCGCCCGTTCCTCTGTTTGCCCGAAAATATGCTAAAGCACACATGTTTTGCTCTCTTTAAGAAATTTTGGAATGATGATGGCTTGTTACCATCGTGTTGATAAGCTTGTTTGGATATTTTGCACACTTTTGTTCTTGTTAGCTCTGTATGTATGTTTTTGTTGCTGCTGTAGTTATAGTTTTTGTTATTCTTTAAAATTTAGTTCAGTTGACTGTCTGTTTTCCTTGTGTAGCTTTTTACTAACAATTTTGTTGGTTTATTTGTTTAAAACAATACGAACAACAACAATTATATAAGAAAGATGTTGATAAAGTATTTTTTAGTTTGTGCATTTGTTTTATAGGTTTTGTTGTTGTTGTATTGTGTTAATATCAAAGCTTACATTTTGGAAATTATAAGGCCAAATATGACATCATGGTTCAAATGTTGGCATTTCTAAGACAAGCGTTTCAAAATTGTTCGCATGATTTTTTTTATTTACCTTCATTATCATTGCTATCTGGGCGCGTATACAAAACTCTGTTGTATTGTCAACTCTGTTTTAAAACCAAAACTTTAACGTCATCAGTTTTGTTTGATTAGTTAATAATTCGTTGAAGTTTTTTAGTTCTTTTTATGATCGAGTAAAGGCAATCAAATTGAAGATGAACAAAGAAAACAAAATTGGCAGGTAAAATGCATTCCTTTAAACTTTACTACATTAAACGCAAATTTTTAAACTTGGGATTTTACTTTTTTTCTTTAACTGGCTGCCATTTTTGCAATTTTTTTTCTGCTTGTTTGACATTCAAAAACAGTCATAATATTTTTGTTTCAATTTTTTTTTTTTTTGTCTTTAAATTTAAGTCACGTTTATCAGCGTCCTGTCGCACAGATTTTTATTTTAAACTTGTTATATTATTCCACACATAAAATATTTTATATGGAAGTCATTTTCAAATACTGCTTGCTTAAAGTGATTAAACATTTTCCATTTTTTTTATGGTTTTGCAACTATTTAGTTAAGTTATTAAAATAAAGGACCACCAGCAACTATGTATTTCTTAAAATAAAACAGAACCAACTTTTTTAATGCAGA
Source organism: Melanophora roralis (assembly GCA_963583895.1). Taxonomy (NCBI): domain Eukaryota; kingdom Metazoa; phylum Arthropoda; class Insecta; order Diptera; family Rhinophoridae; genus Melanophora; species Melanophora roralis. The sequence continues at coordinate 96,000,373 of OY757190.1, read as the reverse complement.
CCCTTAAAGAAAATAAAAAAAAGAGCAACAAGTTTGTTTTTTATTTTTCAGCTGTCAGTAAATATTTACATACAAAATATTCATGTTTTATTCTAAGAAAAAATGTAAAGGGTATTTTAAAAATTTAGAATAGAAAAACAAGTGTTTTTTTTTTTAAGAAGGCCACACAATCGACCCCAACGAAATGCCTTAGTTTAGTCTTTTAGTTACGGGGAATGGTCTTTCATGATCTAATCCAAAAAGTTTTTTTTAATCAGAATAAATTCCTATTAAAAGCTCTTATGCCAGCTTTAAGGTTGGGAATATTAAATTTTTATAGAAAACAGAATTTTGTTATTATTGCTTTAGACTCAAGTTCGATCCCTACTAAATTCTTAACTTTTTCAAATAAACTATTAATATTTTTTATAATATTTTTTTACTTTATTGATGTTATTTTAGAAAGAAAAATTTTTATTGCAAAAGCAAGCCTTCATCGATATTGGCCGATCGCTTGTTAGTTACGTGGTTTTAAACATCAGATATTTAAACCACTGGCCTATGCACCATCGTGAGTCGTCACAAAGTTTCTTTCTAAAACTGACGATAATAAAATGAAAAATACACAGAAAAAAAACTCGCTTTCTAAAATCAAAAATTTTATTCTTGAATTTATTCAAAATCTTTCTTGAAATTTTTTAGTACAATCCGTACTTACATTTTCTTAAATCAAGCCTATTCGGATTGCTTTAACAAATCAATCAGGAAAAAGCTTGTTGTTTTAATATATTATTTTACATATGAAAACAAAGTGTCTCGGTGGCCTAGAGGTAACGCGCTTGTGCTGCAGTGCAGAAATCCCTGGTTCGAATCTCAGCTTCGGTAAGTACAAAAAAAAGAAATTTTTAAATTGTAAATTTTAAGTGTCTAAAAAATAAAATATAAAATTCTTCTTCTTTTTAATAAAGCTCCAAAAGTCAAAAAAAATGACATTTAATTTTCGAAATAATCCCGTTTAAGGCTTAAATCAATCTTTTTTTGGCTTAATTGTGGCTAAAAGTAAGAAATTCGTACTTGAAAAATTTTCCTTGGAGTAAGAAATTTCGTACTTGATTTAAGAAAAACCGTACTCACCGTACTTTTGACACCGCTATGGCTTGATTTAAGTAAAGTTTTCTTAAATAATTTTTTGTGTGTAGAAAAAAAATATAAATTTATTTATTTGCAAAAATTAAGAATTTAGTAGGGATTGAACTTGAGCCTAAACTAACAATTATAAAATTGTCTTACAAGAAATGGTTTAACTATAAATAAACAAAAAAGCGTTTTTAAGAAAATTGTGTTGAGCTTTGCACAAAATATATATGTAGGTCAGTTTGTATTAAAGCTACCACTGTCTGTGCTCCTATTGAAAAAACTGGGTTATCTTAGGTTTTTACTCAATCTCGGCTCTTATCATAGCGATCTTGCTAACTTTGAATAGCGTTTGTCTCAGTGATATTTTCGATAAATTGGCACCAAAGCCCCATCCGTAGACTCAATTTGACTACGAAACCCAGTTTTCCAAAGACGGACAGATATTGTTGAATCGCCTTTACTATTTTTCTATCCAGATAATACATACTTTATAGGCTCGCTAATTAACTGTCACTATGTTAATGGTAAAACAAATCAATTTGTGCTCCAAAGTAAATAATTTTTTTGCTGTTTTACATCTCCTTACGACATACCCTTTATCCCTTATCCTTGTTAAACACCAATCGATCATTTTCCTTTATAGAGATGTCTGCCAAAGTCACTAAATTTTTTTTTTTTACTTTAACATTTCATTTCAATTTAGCCTATAGCGGACACCTGCTTAATTCTTCAAAGTTGTTGACGACACAATTGTTGGGCATTAATCTTTAAAGACTTTGTCAACACGATCGTCAAAGATAAATATACCATTTAAGCCAGAAAATGAAACCCCTAAAAGAGAAATCTAAAAACTCAATCAGCAACAACCCCAACAAGCATGATGATGCTTAAAAGCAAAAAAAGAAATTGTAAGAACGAGGTCATCTTGCCATCCATCATGGTTGGGGTTAGTTGTGTGCTGTGCTGGAAATACATAAATGTAATTGCAATTTGAATATCCGGCAATAATTGCAGGCACTCAGGTACTAAGCATTTAAGCAATTCATTTTAAGCAAATTTCAATAAAAATCGAATAAATTGACAATTCCATGCAAATTATGGAGGAATTCATTTGACAAATAATAAAATGACTTTGGATGTATGTCTTGGCAATTGCAATTTGATATGGAAATTGATATTTTAATCGAAACAACAAACATTTTGATGAAGATTGAAGACATTTGATAAGTTCAACCAACAACGGCAGTTGAAGTTGTTTAATAGGAATGAACAGGTATCAAGATAATAATGGTTTTGTGTAGATATTTTGGAGCTACGGCAGCTGCTAACTACTACTAGAAGGTCTTTGTGTTTTAATATTTGTTTATTGGTTTAACATTTTTCATTTTTGTTTATTATAACTTTTATTGTTTTTTTTTTTTATTTTTGAAGAATAGCCACGCTAATTACCAAAATAAACAAGGTAATTTAGGGGTTGGTATAGAGCGATAAAACTGCTATAAATAACTCACAAATAGCATGTAAGATGAAACACTGACGTCTTAAACAAATAAATACGTAAACCAACCAACTAAATGAGCACCTTCTCGTTTTCAGGTGGGCAGCAGCAGCAGCAGCAAAAATAAAACAGACGACTAATAACACAAAACACACATAAATAATGAAATTATTTTTCAACACAAAATGATGGAAGTGATTGTGTAAATAAATGGCCAAGCGCCAGAAAGGATACAAACAACCAATGTATCTACACTTAAGTATCTCATATTAATAAAAACTCCACTCTCTTATGTTGAGGCCACAACATTTTTAACAATTTTTATAAAGTTTTTTTTTTATTGTTATTAAAGATGCCACAACGTCTGACTGACAGCTGGAAGAAACTCCCACAAAAAATAAATATTAAAAACGTCTGAATAAAATACGATACAAAACAGAATCCAAAGAAACACTTTCGTGTATTAAAGAAAATTATCTCTATTATGAGCATTTTAACTTCCCTGTTTAGTTATACGAGGGTTGTATTTTATATTTCGGGATTAGAGAACAAAAATTAATTATCAAAAATCACTTTATTGCTTTTAAAAATATTCCCCATGAAGATCTGTACACTTTTTCATGCGTTCGAAGCAATGGTCGAAGCACTTTTGCAGCTCTGATTGATGGATCTCCAAAACATGCATTCTGAATACAGCAACCGCTTCTTAAGGTGTCGAAAAACGTTGACTTCTAAGTTTGTTTTTTACGTACGAGAATCAAAAGAAGTGATTCGGTGCCAAGTCAGGACTATACACCAGATGACTCATCAAATCGCTGTTTTGGGTGCTTAAAAATGCAGTTGTTTGAGCCGATATGTGAGAGCTTGAATTGTTGTGGTGAAGAGTGATCAATCTTTGGCGGTTTGTTTTCCTGATTTCTTGGAAGACATCTGGCAAACAAATGGTTGTGCACCACTCAGAATGGACTGTTCTGCGTTGTTCTAGTAGTACGGTTGCGACATGAATAATTTTTCCAAAACTGGCGACTATTTGCTTAGAAGTATTTCGTGCGCAAACAACTTTTGTTGGATTTGGCTCATCTTGAAACACTCATACAGTCGACTGCTGTTTATTTTTGGGCTCATACGCGCAAATGCACGATTCATCACATTGTCAAGATATCATAGACGTGTTTCGTAGCACCGCGATCGTATTTTCCGAGCATTTCTTTCGACGAATCGACACGAGCCTTCTTTTGAGCGATTGACAAATTGTGTGGGATCCAACGCAAAAAACTAGTTTTGACAGTCAAATGTTTATGCAATATTGAATGTATGCTGGTCCCACTAATGCCTAAGGTTGTCTCAATCTCACGATAGGTCACATTAGGATATTCCAAAATCAGTTCATGCACAGCATCAATGGTTTTCGGAACAACAACTGATTTTGGACGACCTTCACGAAATTCGTCTTGGAGTAAACTACAATTGAATTCGCTATGCCATCCGTAAACACTGGTCCGTAAAGGAGCTTCATCACCGAAAAAATAATTAAGTTCATCCATGCACTGTTGCTGAGTTAATCCACGTCAAAAGTTGTAAAAAAAAATCGCGCGAAAATTTTTATGATTTAATTTCATTTTTGGGTCGAGTTGAATCTTTTAAGTTACTGGAAACAACACCAATAGCGCTCGTATGTCAAAACGTTCTGAGTACGTATAACTTAGAAAATGTCAAACTTTACGATAGAGCTGTCAGTTTTCAGATTGCAACACTAGTATTGCCAAATCCCAAAAAATAAAAGGCAACCCTCGTAACTATAGTGTCGTTTGAATTATGTTTTTCAAAGTGTAGGGTAGAAATAATGTCTTGTTATCTTAACTATAGGCGTTTATCTTATATCAAAAAGAAGAAGAAGAATATGATGCGTTTGTCTTTGCTGCGGCGGCTGTTATTGCTGTCAGTCAGTCTCTTAACTATGTTATCAGCAAACAATTAAAATCCAAAAAAAAAACATACATAAAACGCTGGAGATATACAATAAAGCACACACAGTCAACAACAATAGCAATAACAACACATACAACAATTAATAAAGAATTAAAAACAAGCAGATTTTTCCTATTCTTTGTCAGCATTTTAATGGTAAAGAAAAAAGTTTCAAAAAAGTTTTTGTTTTCGTTCTAATAATTATCACTATTGTGAATGTGTAAGGTTACGAGGGCAGCCTTTACTCGCTCCCTGTGCCAACATCATAAATCAGCTTAACATCTGTCACTATTGCATTGTTGTCACTGGGAAATTTCGTTTAAGATAAGAAAGAAGATTTCTTTTTAAAACTTGAGTAACGATGCTGTAATTTTCAAATTTATGGCCATTGACTTCTGTTTGCAGTGTGGCCTGTGAACATATTTTGCTTGTCATTTCTTTTAACATAAATATTTCTTATTTCTTTCAGGGAAAAAAATCTACAACAACACTTGTTATTTTATTTTTTTTTGTGACTAAAATTTTAACAAACCCAAAATGATTAATATGTTGATCTGCTAACCTCCAAATCTTCTTTATCTGATAATTGCATTTTAAAATTAGTTTAAAGTCTATTTTCTTAACTTTGTATTTAAATGCGAATTATTTTAATTTTAATTAAAATTTAAGATGTAAAAACAGTTTGAATTTTTTTCAGCCATTAACAAATTAAGGTGTTTGTTCTATAAAAACCTGGCAACGCTACAAAAAAGCACAACATAACCGGAAAGTTTCTTAAAAAAACAGATGTAGGGCTTAAACAAGCAACGGGAAACGCTGGTTAATACATTTTTTTGAATTTGCCAAAATCATATGCAGTTAGTAAAAGACTTAATTGTTATTCAAAATCAGCCATTTAACTTTTAACTTATAAAATAAATTTTGTCATTAAATACACAGAAAAAAATAAAAATAATTTTTAATTAAAAAATTTGTTAATTTGATTAAAAAAATGTTTATATTACAACCTATTAAGAAATTTTCATATTCAATTAAAAAATTGTATTAAAAAAATAATTAATCGATTTAATTAAAACAAAAACAAATCTAAAATTATATACAAAAAATAAAAACTTTTTTTGTTTTTTTTTTTAATATTTTTTTTTCTATTTATTTATGTTTATATAAATTATTTATGAATGTATTATGTTTAATTTACATTTAAGTATACATTACAAGTCTCAACAACGATCGAACCATAGGCCATTTGATTGCAAGGCGTACGCTCTATCCACTCAGCCAACGAGGCATTCTATTTTTAAAAGTATTAAACTTAGCTTTATTCATTTACCTCTACATTCAAAAGTGCAACCTCAGCAAGTGAACGTAAGGTGAGCTTTGCACAAGCAAAGGAAAAACAAAAAAAGCTTTAGGCAAAATTGCAGCTTTTTTGAAGAACTTGCAAACAATTAAAATTTTGATTGAAACAATTAAATGTTTATTTAAAAATTAAAAATTTTTGATTAATGAGTTAATTGAAAAAAATTTTGGAATAATTTTTTCTGTATAGAACTTAATGATAATTATTTGACTAAAACTGAACATAAGTCAGAAGATTTGATTTATAGCTAGATTTCCTGTCTAAAATTTTCCAATGTCTCGAAAGCAGAGGTGTCCAACAAGAGAAGATGATGTATGAAAAATTATAAGTGCAGTGTGTGTATTACCTAAAAATACAATGAAATATCAATCTGGGTTGTTGTTGTCGTTTTTTGTTATGGTTTTTTGCTGCAACTCATGTTGTGTATATGAAAAGCCCCGCTTAGTGCTCGGTCCCCAGACACTCTAGGCTAGATTGCTTTAAAGAATATTTTTTTCTCATAAACAAGTTAGAGTGCTATATTCGGCTATGCCGAATCTTATATGCCCTTTAACAACGTGTAAGGGTTTTTAGCTTTAGCTACCCGCTTAGGAGGTGGTGATGTTTTAGAAAAATGTTTGCAAAGAAAAATGAGCTGGTGTCAGTCCCCATTTGTCCTATCCACGGACACCCTGGAATATGTAGGGTGAGGAATTAATACAATTTCCCAAACTTTGCATGGGAGCCCCCTTAGGCGATAGAGATAGGGGATAAGTATGTTCTAGGAATAAGTTTGGGAATGGAAACTAACGGGGGTCGGTCGTATACTCTAAGGTCTTAGGCCTACTCTGGGGAATTTATGGGCGTTTTTACATCATTTTTGTAAGTTTTGTACGGCAACCCCCTTAGGTGATGGAGGTAGGGGATAAATATGTTCAAGGAATTTGTTTGGAAGGGAAAACTAATGGGGGTCTGTGATACATGTTATTCCTCTAAGGGGGACTCCGGGGATGTTGTAGGGATTTTAATTCTAACTTTTTCAAATTTTGTATGGCAACCCTGTTAGGGACTTATGATAGGGGGTAAATATGTTCCGCAAAAATATTTTCGAGAAAAAATTAATTGGGATGGGGCTTACATTTGACCCCTGTAGAAGCACCCGGGAAGTTGGAACGATTAAAAAAATTTAAAAAAAGATAACTTTGCATGGCAACCTTGTTAGGAGAAGAAAATACAGTGTAAATATGTTTCACAAAAATGTTTGTAAGGAAAAATTAATTGGAGTTCGTCTTATTTGCACCCGTGTAGGGGCAACTCTGGGGCAGTTGTAGAAGCTTTAATGTACAAATTTTAGGGAAATAAACAGAGGTAGTCTTGGTTTTTGGACTATATCTCGGTCAGTTATCAGGCGATTTTTCTGAATTTTAATAGCGATTTTGTCGCTAATATTTCTGATTTTTTGTTACCACCTACGGGTCTATACATCGGTGGGCTTCATAAAAATAACACGGACACGGACGGACATCTTTAAATCGACTTCTCTATCCATAAGAACCAGAAAAATGTGTACTTTATGGAGTCGCAAGTGGATAATTAAGAAATTACAAACGAAATGACATATACTATTATCACTTATGTGAAGGGTATAAGAAAATATTAAGAGAATAGCTTAAGCTTAACCTTTAAGTTGTTAATTTTTCAGCAGTAGATTATTAAACTAAAAATTCAATCGCTATGAAACAACTAACTAACAAGTGTCAAACTTGACAAAGGAAATTTTCAACTTCAAATCTCCTGTAAAACTCCTTAAAATTTATAATGAAATAAAACTTTAGAGTTGTTTAGCTGCTTAATTAATTTAAAAGATATTGAGCAACAGTGTTAAGCTTTAAGTAAATGATAGATTAAGGAAATTGTTAAAGGAATTCAAATGTTTTTAATATTGATTCATATCCTGTTCTGTTTTATACCCGCTATTAATATAAACCTCAATAGATAATAGACAAACAAAAACATATCTTATATATATTCAATCTTATATACAACTTTCCACTAAGTATATAATACATACCATGTACATATGTACTAAGGATTCTGTAAATATTTTAGCCTTGAATGCGCATGTCCACTTAAAAGCCATCTAATTTCTGAGTTAGTCTTTGTCTTCATAACAAACACACAAATGCAAATAATAGTGCAGGGAAGTATCGAAATACTTATGTAGGTTTCCATTTATTACTTCTACATAGATACAAACATACAATTTTGTGGTTGTTAGAAAATTTCTATACAAAATATGTGGTCAAATGTGTCCAACCGTGTTTAAACAGGGTAAAGGAAAATACTAACAATTGAGTAAGTGTTTACAAGTTCTTTGAATTTTTAATATTTAATGTTCAAAGCTTTAGTATAAAAATATTTGTTTGCACCACACTGTATCACACATGTATCATAAATCCTTTATAAGAAAACAACAAACCACATGGTGATGATGATATCCTTTCGACAAATCTTAACATTTAGTATTGACCAATTCAAATGTAGTTTGTTTTAAATTTGTAGATATTCGAAAAAGAAAACATATTGGAGACATCGATTGAATAAATGGTTACAAAAACTAAACAACCAGACAGACAGACAAACACACTGCTGTTGGAGTTCTATTATGCAGCTTTGAATAGCCCACACGCAAATTAATGTTTATGCAAACGCCTTTTTACGGCGTGTTCTCTCACCAAGTCGCGAAATAATCTTGGATAAGAACCAGCGATAAATCTGCCTCATGCTGTCACAAATTTTAAAAAAAGCAACAACAAGAACAACAAGAACAACAAAATATTAGTTACTGCCACAAACTAAGCTTAAACAATTTAAATGTGCAAATAAACCATAACACTGGGCTGATGCACATTGCATTTACATTTTATTCAACAACATTTGCCTCAAATTTCTTGCACTCGACAAAGTTAAGCAAGTGCAGGTAGTGAAAAACAAAAAAAAAATTATTTCTCCGAGAAGTCAACCACTTAACCAAAATATTAATACTAAATGGGTGCGTAAGAGCATTTGCTAATTTCTGATCAAATCCAATTTTTTCACCGCAATTGAAAATCATTAATTGTCTTAAGCAAAACCAGAACATATAATGTATGATCTTGCATTTCATTGTTTCTTACACCAAATCCTCATTAGACTTCAACCAAAGTCTTGAAAAACCTTATAAATATTTGCTGCCTTTAAGTGATAACTTTAGTAAACTAAATGAGAATTATTATAAACAAACCAAAAACATTAATTGGTGTAAGAACTAATGAAATACATAAAAACAAACTTAATCTACAAAAAACCCTTTAAATAAACTAAGAAAATTGGAATAAGACACTGAATAATATTTGAAAATTGTTCTGAGGTGTATAATTGGGACTCTCACAGGGCACTGCGATATGAGATAAATGACAAGTAAATGCGATAAGAACTCTCAGGACTTCCGCAGGTAGAACACCTTGTTTGGCCAAGCCTGGAATGCAGATCTGCCGACAGAGGTAGTTGGGAGGGCGCTTTTTTGATTAACTTTGTGAGGTCTTTGGCTGCGAGCTTGGGAACATCATAAGATTCATCAAAGGGGTTAGATGGCTGGGTAAGCAGAAAGTTTCGGTGCTTGCTGAGGAAGTTCTTGCTTTTTTATTCCTTTTAAGGTTTTTTTTTGCAATTTTCTTTGTCTTGCTCTTTTTAACTCTTCCAAAGGGGTTCACATTAAGCCTTAACGCCAGTGAATTGCATTCGCCACTACCCTCCGAAACCTAACTTATTGCGAGGCTTGTCGGAGCCCTTTCTGATCCCACAGGAATCAGAAAGTCACAGTGTTTCACGGTCTAATTGATAATAAGGACTCCATTAAGAGTGCACGTGGTTACTGTGGCTATTTGCAAGCGGTGAAACTGAAACCAAAAGTTAAGTGTGCCAAGTCCGTCAATGAAGGAGTAAATATTGCAAAATAGTGAAATAGTGCCGCAGAGTAAGTAAGTAGGTTGTAGTGTTCCGAATGGCAGATAGTGCTGACATTGGCTTTATTGGAGGATATCTGTTTTTTTTCCATATCTAAAAATGGAATGTCTTTGGCGGTGTGCGGCTGTCAAACCCTAACAGTTGATGTCAAAAATTATAGTTTTCTCACGATTTCAGTTTAAGTACAAGGATGCTCGAAATGTTAAAAACGAGGGTTCACTAGTTCCTGAACTGCTTGGAGCTCAACTGATACTTTCCTTAGCTACACCTGGATCTGGAATCAAAAGTCAGAAAAGCATTTGAAATGTTGGATCTAGCCTGACTATATATGTGGCCTTTTGGAGAGCATCGTTTTGGTTGTGATTTGGGTAGGAATCGCAGAAAGAGTTTTCCCTAATGTGGACATGTATTGCAACCAAGTGCCGTGACCCAAAGATAAGAAGAAGTTTAGATTGAGCTCCTCTTTAAAGGGAGAGTTAAGCTCTTATGCCTGCCTTTAAAAAGGTACTCATGGACTTACTAGTTGATAACACTGCTTTCCATGACGACGCTGTTCAACGCATTGTATTCACCCTGTGCGTAGAACATAGTGGACTATTACACCCTGGGTAGTTCTTGCTGCAAGCAATTACCCAATTAATATTAGACCGGAACAAGTTTTCAAAGCTTTACTGGTTTCCTTGGCACCAGACAGTCAGAAAAGAACAGGCTTTCAACTTCTATATGGGCACTTAAAATTGGATTATTGACAGGACAATAGCTAAAGTGTTTCTGTATACTTAAATGACAAAAAAATAGGGAAGAATCAACATGTATACATTAATGTATTTCCCTCATTGCAGCAAACATTAGCACCAACTCATTATACTTTGTAATCCAGCATGTTTGGCAAAGCAATGGTCTTGCGTGTAAGAACGTCAGTTGTACTCAAGGTAGTTCATGAATTAAATTTGAACATCATAAAGCATGCATGTGCCTAAAACCAGAATAAGTCGACATGTACTATGTTTGTATGTTACGAATAAGTATGAATTGAGAGAATTAAAATATTGAAAATTATATAAAGACTTGTGGTTACATCACATGATAATGGTAGGGGTAATAGTAGACTTGGTCCATCAAATAAACCATCTGTTTATTTATTCAAAAATTATGTTAAAATTATTATTTCTTTTTGTTGATTCTTTTTGTTTTTTGTTTAATAAAATTATTAGCCACTAAGGCGGTATTTCTATGTATTTAGATGACAAAACAAAATAGTTTTTTGTGACACAGGAAGAAGACGGACGGACAGTTTTTTGTAAACGAAAATTGATCTTTATTTTTTAATTTATTAAGAAAAAAAGAAGAGCGACGGTAGTAAAGCTAATATAAAGAAATGCTTTGTTAAAAGAGTTCAATAAGACAGAAAAAGAAATCAATGAAGAAAGTATAAAGTTCCCAATTTGTATTGTCTTTAAATAAAACAAAATAAATTTAAATATCGAAACCCCGAATTTTAGCGGAAGAAATATTAAAACAAAGACGTTTTTGTTTAGAGGTTTTAGCTTTTTAGAAACTTAACTCTTGATTAGCTAATTTTTAATGAAAAAAACCAATTGATATGCGTATTTAAGAGTATAAAAGAGCAAAATTAAACAAAAGATTAAAAATATTTTCAAGATAAAGAATTTTGTTTAAGACACAAAAAACCAGTTTGAAGACAGCTTGCAAGTTGTAGCTGAAAAAATAAGAGTAAGAAAAGTTGCAGGAGAGTGACTGCTGTTAAAGTAAACAAAGAATTATGAGCCTTTGGCTATTGATTTACTTAAACATTTGTTTATTTCGTTTTGAGGCACAGTGGGTCTTTAAGCAAAATAAATGGCAAAAAATTTTTTTAACTGATTTCTTGCATTTTATTAAAAGTTGAAATTATTTCAAATGGAAATTTTTCATATTTTCCTTTGAGCAGCGTTATTTTTACCCCCCTTTTATGGTTTACAACTCAGCTCGATTGAGTTTAAATTATGAAATTTAGTATTATGATTAAAACCAAACCTGTGAAAAAAACAAAATTATTATCAGTTACAACTTTGTGTTAAATTCGGTTAACAAACACTTTAAAAGATTACAAAACGTCAGTAGCAGTTGGTTGGTATTAGATGTAGGCATGATACCAAATTTCATTTTATAACTTAAGTAGAGGTGGATTGTAAACCATAAAGTTTCAATTATATGTGACTTACCATAACGCCATAACCATAACCGTTGCCATAGAAACCAAAACTCAATTGGTTTCTAAGGTTATGGTTATGGTGTAATGGTAAGTCACCTATAATCAAATACAGTGTTGCCCATAAGTTTAGTTCGAACAGCTGTTTACTGTGATATGGTTAAGTTACGTATAAATCAAATATTATTAACTGCAGTTTATAGATTAAAAGTAAAAATTAATTTAAAATATTTTTTTTACCATAAAAGATATTATTGCTTTGCAAAACTCATAAATTCTTGAAAGAGCTACACATTTAAAACATTTTATTTTATAAAATGCTTCACTGTGCCATGATTTGTTTTATATTTTCTGCTTTTACGAAATCGAAACAAACAAATTCTCAAGGTAAGTAGTAAGAAAGGGCAATGACGACAGCAACATATGCCACAAGTTATTAAGAGAAGACAAAGTAGGCGTAGTTGGCACGTAAAGCAAATGCCTGTTTGCACGGCTCGTTCACAACATTGTTTAAACCAATACTTATATAATTAGTAAAAAATACTTTCATACAACAAGGAACTAAGGAGCCTTAAAAGCTTTGACTTCAGTTGTGGCAAGTAGCAGAATAAAACGTTTATTTCCTCGGTTGCATTTGTTGCTGCTGCTACTGTCTCTGCTGCAAACGAAAGAGGCAACAATTCATCAAGCCAAAACGATCGTCTTCATCACCATCATAAGCTAATTAATAATTCAAAAAAAATATATTGACAACAACAAACCTTCCTCTGTTACTGCTGTTATAAAAACAAAACAAACAAACATGTTTTGGAACTGTAATCGAGTTGTTACTAATGCTGACAGCCTTAAGAAAATAATAAAATTTATAATTAAAAACAAAAATAATTTAAAAGATCTAGAAACTTTTTTTAACAAAAAAGAGAGCAAATTTGCTTTAATTGCAACGAAAGGCGATTAATTAATTAGGAGTATAAGGGGTAATTTGTAATAAATAACTGCTCATCCGAACTAGATTATAAACCTTTATGTTCATATGTATGAATGTATATCTGTATGTTTGCAAGCCCTAAACTTTCTCTATTTTTTCTCTTTCTCCTTTTTTTGTACTCTAATAACTGTTGGACGAAGTCAGCGTTTTAAAATTGTGCAACAAAAAGCTTTTAAGCTTCAATGTCGGAAAAGGATAACGATAGCAGAAAGAGCATTACAAAAAAAGATTAAATATTAAAAACAAAAACAATAACAACAACAATATTAATTCACACTTTGTTAAAAAGTTTTTCTTTCAAGTTAATTGCACGAGAAATCGAAGAACAAAAGCCAAGTCTCATTGAAACTCGCAGAAATTTGTTTTACAAAAAAGCGCTGCTGTAGCTGCTCTTGCTGCTACTTCTGTATATTAAAATTAAAAATACATACATACATGCATGCTTGTTATATACGAAAAAAATTACAAAAATAAAATCCCAAAATAACAAAAGTTTTACATGAATAAAAAAATGTCTGAATGTTGAATTAACTGCAAAAAGGAATAAATGAATGAACAAATGCAGGCATGTATGTCATAGAAGTTGAGTGAAATTATCACATATTCACACCATTTTTAGAATTTTGCCATTGTTTTAACAAACCTACACTTCAACACAAACACACTCCTGCAACAACATACTTACAATCATATGAACATACAGACCGACAGACATTAATACATATAATATACATGCAAACATATCTTAACTTTAAAGAGTGGCAAAAGTGTTTTACAAGTTCTATGCATGTGGCCCATATTAACACCCGAATCAAGGTGTCTAAGTGAGCCTGCCAACAACAATAAGAACAAAGGAAAATCTTCTATTCTATTCTTTAACTGCTTGTTAAACCTCAACGACTCCAACTACTGTTTAACCGTAATATTACGTGTTTAATCAGAATATTTTGCAATACAGTGCAATTGCACTGACACTGACAATGGCAGCCAGACAAGCATTAAAAAAGCACATTTAAGGTGTAAATGAATGAGTGACGATTAGCACCAGAATATAATGATAATAATAAAAACAACAACAACAATAATAACAAGGTAATATTGATACTACACCAAGTGAAAAACATTGCAATGTAAGCAGTAGATATGTATGTATGTATGTATGTATGTATGTATGTATGTATGTATGTATGTATGTATACATACACACAAAAAATAAAGCAAGTAATCTTTACCTTAATCAAGCCGTAGCGGTGTCAAAAGTACGGTGACTACATAAGTCAAGTAGAGATTTTCTTAAGGTTCATTTATACGTGACTTAACCATACCACAGTAAACAGCTGTTCGAACCAAACTTATGGGCAACACTGTATTTGATTATATGTGACTTACCATTACGCCATAACCATAACCTTAGAAACCAATTGAGTTTGGTTTTTATGGCAACGGTTATGGTTATGGCGTTATGGTAAGTCACATATAATTGAACCTTTAAACCAAGTACAGATTTATCTAGTACAAATTTCTTATCCTACCTTAAGTAAGCTTAAAAAGATTGATTAAGCGATTATTCAAAGAGCAGAGTTTTATATATATTTTTTAATACATATTTAATATTTATAATTAAAATTTTTTTCTGCACTTGCCGTAGCTACGATTTGGACCTGGGACCACCCGAACTGCAACACAACGTAAAAATATATTCAAAAACAACAATTTTTTTCTGCTAAATTTTTTGAAGTAATCAGAATAGACTGGATTGAAGAAAAACAAAGTACCATTCGTACTTAAAAATTTCAAGTACGATTTTGAATAATTTTAACAATAGAATTCTTTATTTTAGAATTTTTTTTTTCTTTCGGTGTACCCATAAGTGCATACACATATGTATATATGACATATGTATGCATAAGAATTTATAATTTAACTCAAAAGAACAGAAAGAAGCAAGAAACGTGATAAAGTCCCAACAATCTTCAAACTCTTAAACACTCACTAACTTGCTCACTTGCTTCAGTCATACATTTTTATACCCTTCACATTAGTGATAAGGGCATATATAAGTTTGTCATTTTGTTTGTAATTGCTGTAATATTTATTTGCGGTCCAATAAAGTATATACATACATTCTTGATCCTTATGATAAAAAGTTGATTTAGCGATGTCAGTCTGTACGTTAAGCGATTGAAATAAAGTTTCTAAAGCCCCTTGATATCTCTCGGACCTCTTTGTAGTATCTACAACTGCCCCGGTGTCCCTACATTGGTAGAATGTAAGATCAACTCCCATTAATTTTTTTCTCAAAAACATTTTTGTGGAACATACTTACAACCTATTTCCGGCCCTAACAGAGTTGCCATACAAAGTTTATTTTTTGTGAATTTCAATCGCTCCCACACCTTTTACGGTGCTCTCACAAAGGTCAAATAAAGAACCGACCCCAATTAATTTATCCTCCCAAACAATTTTTTGGAACATATTCATCCCCTGTCTGCAGCTCCTAACAGGGTTGACACACAAAATTTGAAAAATTATGGTACATCCCTACAACCTTCCCAAAATCGTCCGTAGAGGAGTAAATGTATTACACATCCCCATTAGTTTTTCCTCCCAAATATATTCCTAGAACAGACTTATGCCCTATTTCCATCACCAAGGCTGGGTTGCCGTACAAAATTTATAAAAATAATGTAAAAACGCTTATAACTTCCCCAGATTCGGCCTAAGGAAAATAAAGTGTAAGACCGACCCCAATTAGTTTCCCCTCCCAAACATATTCTTAGAACATACTTACCGCCTATGTCCATCGCCCAAGGGGGATCCCATACAAACGTTGGGAAACTGTTATAAATCCCCCCCCCCCTCCCGCCTTCAGCTTGCAGGGTATCTGTGGTTCAAAAATGCAGGACTGACTCAAACTAATTTTTCCCTGCAAACAATTTTCTAGAACATACATAATTACCCCCTATCTTTACCCTTGAAGAGGTTGTCATACAAAATTTAAAAAAAACGGGGTTAAAACCCCTACAACTTCCTAGGCACCCTAAGAGGCTTAAAACATGACACCGACCCCAATTTAAAAATTAGAAATATCTCATAAATTAAAAAAGGGATAAAAATAAAAAAATTGTGGGGGTTCGAAAGGCCACTGTGAAGGATATATAAGATTCGGCACAGCCGAATATAGCGCTCTTACTTGTTTTTAATTAATGTATTTTTTTTTTATTTTATGTGTAATTTTCCTCATGTTGTCGCAACTGCTTATATGAATGTACATAAGTATATTTATTGTTGCTACAACCACTCAAAACAAAAGAATTAAAATTTATAAAAAAAACACAATTCGCACCTTCTTTTAGCTTTTCCATTTTAGCTGTCAAACAACAATTTAAATGAACAAATTAACCACAACTTTACTGCATTTGTCATTCATATGATTATGTGAACATATAAGTACATACATATATAAAAAATTTATATTAAATTTAGTAGCAAAAATATATAATGTGCAAAACAAAACCGTATTGTTAATACACTTTGGGTAATAAATATAGGTAAAGCAAGTTGGCAAGTTGTTTTCGAACCGTTATTATTATAATAATATTACTTTGTGGTGGGTTAGAAGCCGAAAGCTGTTCTAGTTTTTTTAAAAAGGAATTTCACAAAATGTTAAAAACTATTGGATTTTCTAATTTCCAGGGTCCTATAAAACAATTTTTTTTTAAATAAAAAAAAGTTATAACTAAAATATCATATAGAAGGTTTGAGATCGATAGCTCTCACAGTTTCCGAAATATTTCCAGCCCAAAATTTAATGAAAATTTGTCATTTGTGTTGGGCTTCCATTTCCCCTGCTCCTATCTGACTAAATATACAATTTTTTTTCCAGCATGTAGGCATTTTTGTCCAATATTTTTTGTAGGACATTTAAAGTCGATAGCTGTCATAGTTTCCGAGATAGAGCTTATTAAAAACGGTTCATTTGTATCGAGCTAACTGGTTTTTTTTCCAAAATGTAAGTATCATTTTGGAACTAATTTGTAGTAGAGTTAGGCCCATATTCATAAATAACCTACAAAAAATTTTATGAATATGTCCCTTAAAATTAAAAGTTGTGCAACTGTAGGGAAGATACAATTCCCCATGCTCTTATCAAAAAAAATCTCTAATTTAGGTCGCCGCTTTTTAAGTACATGAGCGAAGTTTTGCGGCAACAGTGGCTATATTTCTGAGATATATAGGGATATATGCATAGATTTTGTCAAAAAAATGGGTTATTTTAGATTTTTCCTTATATCTCGATCCGGAGTATACAAATCTTGCTGGTTTTAAATAACGTTCTGCCTATGAATATGTCTGATAGTTTGAGACCAAAACGCTTTTTACTTTTATTTTGCTCCGAAAACTTAATTTCAACAGAATATATGTATATACTTTATGGTCAATAGTTTGTGTTGCAAACAGGAACCATACATATGTTTCTTCAATTTTTATATAACAAAAGCAGGCGCAATAAATTATAGGGTGCCAAGGCTTTCTTAATTCAAAAAAAAAAAACTATACTCAGGTTACCGGGAAACAAGAAGGTGGCAGATAACCTGTTTCTTTTATTTATTCAAACTATTAAACTTAAATAAGTTTATAATTTTAACTTCATTATTCCAACAAATGTTCAACTGTTGAATGCTCTTTCTGTTATTGACCACAGTGTGACCATCTGTGTATGTGTGTAAATATTTGTCAGCGTATGTGTATATTATTATGCAGTTTGCACTCACAAAAGTGCCAAATGAAATGCAATTTTCAACACGCACAACTAATGCCATTTTTTTCGTTTTTTTTCTCTCTCTTTTTGTTTTTCTCTTATAATTTTTATTTACTTCTGCCTTTGTTCTTTATATTTTGTTTATTATTTGTTGTTTTATTGCTAAAAATCGTTTTGGTATGGGTTTCATATTAAAGTACATAATTAAAAGCTTATTTACCATGCATTTACACATGCCGGTACCTTTATAAAATGTTTGCTTAATTATTATCAGGTATTCTGAAAGTTTGAAAGTATTGGTGAGATAACTAGAGAAAATGTTAGTGTTGGAGTTACTGTCATGTGTAAACACTAAGTTACTTAACAGCCAGTAAGAATATATATGAATTTGATAAAACTTTTTTATGTATCATGGTGTAGGCTATCTATACTACTCAATTGCCATTTGGTATAGGGTACCACCAATTCTTTGTTATCACACGTTTCCTTTTTGAAAACTTAATTTTATTCCTTTAATTAATTCCTAAAGCTTAAAACCAATAAATTTTAAATAACAAAAAAATCTAAAACAAAACATATTTTAAAGATTTATTATTAAAAATTTGTTGTTGTTATAGTTTTTAAGGTTAATGATAAGGAAAGTGTTAAAATTTCCTTTTTTTCTGAATTTTATATTGAAAACTTAATTTACAGTCAACTCGCGAAAACGTGAATATCCAGAAACGTGAACATCCAGAAACGTGAACACTTTTTATTTAACATTAACTACTCTAAAACGTGAACAAACATTGAAAGCCCTCAAACGTGAACAGTTTTTTCTGAGGTTTTTTGTTTGTTTACATTAATTTTATTAGTTTTGGGAGTCCCCGAATTATGCAATAAAAGGATCTATAAGCGATATACATAGTTTTATTTGCAAAAGGTTGATTTTTGTGGTCAGATTAATAAGACAATTATGTATTACCCAAAAGCTTAGGTTTTAAAATTTTTAAATTGGACTTTTCGGGTTAAAGCGTTGTTAAGTTTTGACTAGATTTGGATGTTTTTGAACTAATAACAATAAATTGATAAAAAAAAATTAAATTCGTTAGAAAATAATTAAAACATATCCAATCAGAAACGTGAACAAAATCGAAAACATGAACACCCTTGGTAAAAATTAGTTCACGTTTTCGCGAGTTCACTGTATTTCCAAAAGAAATAAAGATTGTATATTGCCATGGTGGAATAAAAAGGTGACCTTGCCCCTAGTAGAACAACTTCCTGTAAACATTTCGCATGTATTTTGTTGCTGCTAAATTCTAGCTAAGTTGTCAAAAATGTTGTTTTCACACATACACACAGTAAACATAAGCATTATATAACATAAAAAAATTTGCCAAGCTAAACTAAAAAGCATATGACGGAAATAAAAGTCAGCTGATCAGTTGCTCCTACCTTGTTCAATATACCTGTTGCTTAACAACAGCAATGCTTTTGTTTCATAATATTATCATTAAGTTTAATTTCCAACTAAAAGCAAACAAAATAAAAATGCAATTATTTCCAAGAAATTTTAATATCGAAGGTTGAATACATAATTAAAGAACATAAATATAACACCAAGCCAAAATCCAAGCAACCCAACCAAGTGACACCTTCATTATTATCATTATTATCAAAAGATTTAAATAATGAAGTTTGAAGATATAATAAAAACATAAATTGAATTTAATTTACCGAGTAAAATAAAACAGTGTTACCATAATATTTTAAACACTTACGAAGCCAGTCACACACAGTCATTAACTTATAGTTGGAGCAAAAGACAAACATTTAAACTTTAAACCAACAGAAATTCATCATAAAAACATATCACGAACTCTAGCAAACATTGCCATAAAAACATTATTGTTTATGAAATGAAATTTATTAAATTAAAATTAAAAAAAAAAAAAAAAAACAAATTCACTCATCATAATGAGAATGGTGATGACAATAATTCTGCTGCTGGTGGTGTTGGGGACAGTGGCAGGCAGTAAGCTGCCTTCTTTTCTTGCTATCAATAAATTTTGAGTTTATACTTTTATACCTATAAATTTTATAGCATAAAACATTTTTATTTTACTTAAACAAAAAATTCTATTTTTTTTTCTTTTTTAAACAAATTTGTAAAATAAATTTACTTCAAGAAATTTTATGATTTTTCAAGTGTACACCAATAGTTGTTTAAAGTTTTTTTTTTATATAAACTTGACACAGCCGTTAATAAGTGTCATAAGCTGCTTAGCAGAAGTATCTACACGAAATATACAGAAGAAAACAAAACGCAACATTAATTTAATAAGTCTTGAAGCACGTTCGCGCAACGTTTATTTTATTAGTTGTTGCGGCGTTAAAAATAAACTGCGTATTCTCAAGCCCAAGCAGAAATCACAACAACATTAAAAGAAATTTTAACTTAGAGATAATAAACACCTCATATAAGAGTACTTGTATCGCGCACCCAGTTTAAAAGTGACTTAACTCAAAATTTAAAATTTTCCAGAAATTGTAAAAAATTGCTTCTGACCGAAATAAAAAGAGTTTAAAGCAAGAACTTTGGTGGATGTTGTAGAAAATCCATACAGATCAGGATCGTAAGTCCTTTTTTAATATTTGTGAATAATATTATAATTTTATTTATATAGAAGTGGGTATAAGAAGTTCAAGTCCACAAGCTTCAAGACGCAAAAACTAAAGAGTAACTTTTGTCAAGCATTAAAGAAGAAGAAGAAGTATGAAGGGATGGAAACTATGAACAAGGAAATGAGATCTTATGAAGGAATATTACAACTTCACTAAGCGAAACTACAGAAATAGTTTTAGGCAATGTTGAAAAAACCAACAGGAAGTGGCTATCCTCCACTTTTTGGCAGCGGAAGCGGAAGATAATTCTTAATCAAATAATTGACACAGTGAACAGCCCTGTGCGAAAACAACAAGTCGGGTTTCGCTCCAACCAATCATGCGTGGACAATATTAACACCCTGAAAGTCATTTTGGAACAATGTCCGAAAGTTCATTGGTCTCATTAAAAGTGGTTATGAGGGACTGCAATTGAAACTAAAACATAACGGTAAGTTAAGTGAATCTTTTCAGTATTTTACGAGGGTTAGACAACGATGTGTATTATCTACTAGATACTAGAGGATTCCAACAACCGAAATGTTTTTCTGTAAAAGCGTTCTAAATCAAAAATGTAATGTTTTTCATCTTAAGTGTCACAACAAAAAATATTAAAAATGAATCGAACTTACCTCAATGAGTAACAAAGACCCATTTGATCATAAGTGTTGCAATTCAAATTAAATCGTATTTACACTCAGCTATAGGGATCTACACCATTACATATTCTGACGCCACAAAAAATTAGACACTTTTATAAATTGCAATTTTATTTCAAATAAAATTTGGACGCATTCGATTCGAATCGAGATTTAAAAATTCTTATTGGATTTCCTATATCAAAAGCATTGAAAACTCGATCGATCGAATAAGTTTTAGATTCGAACCGAAAGCGACGATTTGGCCCCAGTTTTTTAAGCCACATTTTACAACAACAACATACACTGATATTTTTCTTATAAATAAACAATTGTTTGTTCTTATTGTACACAGACAGTTTAAGTATTAAGTTCGAAAAATCAAAATTATAAGTTTGAGACACTTTTAAACTAATTAGTAAATACATAAACACACACATATAAAAGAATATTTTAATACCCATTTATGCTAATCATTAAAACGTAATTGTTTTGACCATCAATAATACTTAATGCTCAAACGTTTATAAAAAAAAAATATTTATAAAAGATGCCATAAAAATGGCTACATTTTAGCAAAAATAGCCACTAGATACTCACACACATCTGTGCATGCATATGTATGTGTGAATGTTGTGTTAAGCAGCAGCTATCGCGCTTAGGAATAAAAAAAAATCAAAGTAAACACCCGCCGGCGCACCTAGTTGGTATGCAAATATGCGCGCCATAAAGTCTAAAATTGCTGAATTTTAACTCGCACCTCTGCGCTAACTCCACCCTCCTCCCTTTTTATAACAATACAAATACTCAGTAATTTATGCCAACGTTTTCTATGATAAAAA
The DNA here is from genome assembly GCA_963583895.1 of Melanophora roralis. NCBI lineage: Eukaryota > Metazoa > Arthropoda > Insecta > Diptera > Rhinophoridae > Melanophora > Melanophora roralis. Next base: position 95,978,359 of record OY757190.1, on the reverse strand, counting down.
AAATTAAATTATTTTCCACTAATACTGGGAATTATTATTAATAAAAATTTAGAAATTTATTAATCAAGGTTGACAACCGAAACGAATAACGGTGCCGGTAACATTATCAATATTAAATAAGTTAGAAAGTTTTTTACCAGACATTTAAGGGGGGTCTAAAAAAAATTATTGACCAATCATCGCCAGTTTTAATATACTTAGTTCCTATACCTTTTATCTTTGCCCAATTGCATGAAAATATCTTTTAAAATTCGAAAAGGTCACATTGATCACAAGATTAAATGAAAGTGATCGAAAATTGGTCAGATAGAATGGGGTATTAGGAGAAAAGTCGCGGCGGTCATATAAATGAAAAATTACAGGGTGTCTGGTGGCAGATTTATATTTTTAAACTTAAATAAAAAACGTAATAATTGATACAAAACTTTATTAAGAGCACTGAACGATAGAAAGAAAATGCGGATTTTAGTTTTTAAATTGAACACACTGTTCAAAACGGAGCCTTGTGTTCTGCGCCACATGCTGCAGTGATGGGTGTTTGTCTCTTTGAGATCGCCCCATAAAAAAATCCATGGGAGGTAGATGGGGCGACCTCGGTGGCCATGGGATGTCCCCAAAGCGACTGATCAGTTTTTGGGGCAAATTTTCCCGAAAAAAATTCATCGAAGCTCTGCTGTGTATGCAGTTGCCCCACCCTGTTGAAACCAAGTGTGGGAAGAGTACGATGGATGAGCTCGCAGGTTTGACAAAAATAATTCCGTAATTATGCGTCGATAATTTTCACCGTTGACATTAGTCGCCTGACCTCCGGAGTTTCGAAAAAAATGGTTCAATTGCCTCATGCGTGGATTAGGCACACCAAACAGTTACCCTGGGGCACTGCAATGGTTTTTTATGTTTCAATCGAGGGTTGCGGGTTCTTGGAGACCCGTAAAGGCAATTTTGCTTTTTGGCGTAGCCGTTAAGTAAAAATGAGTCTCGTCGCTCCAAAACATGGGATTTCCAGTACGAAAACGCTCTAGTATCGTTTCACAAAAATATTTGCGTAAATCAAAGTCACTTTTTTCAGTTCTTGAGCGATTTGAATTTTAAAAGGATGGAACTTTAGATCTTTTTTTGAAATTTCAGGAATAATCGCTCTTGAAAGTCACAGTAAGGCTGCTCTATTCCGTATTGGAAGTCGCGGATTTTTACGTAAACTGCTTTTAAACAGTTCAATTTTTTTTGGGAGTCCTTGAAAAGCGACTGGGGCCTGGCCGTGGGGTGTTCAAAGCCTACCTCCTCGTGGTATCAACCGGGCAACTTTCAGTTTACTGAAAGGCTAACAGATATGGCTCAATCGAGAACAATCTGTCTTGGACTAAATGTGATCAGTGATTCACTGGTCTGGCTTGAGGCAGGTTGTCCTTGTTGACGCTTTGGCATGTACATCACCAAAAAGTGTCACAGCAATACAAGGTTTTAAGGGTACCAATACCTTATCTGTGCTAAATAGAAATTGGTAGGAATTATACGGAAGTAGATTTCCGAGGCTGACCAGAGTCCTATTTGGTACCGCGGGAATCAGTTGGTCCCATGTGCTTACCAGTGCATGAACTGATTAATGGTGAGGTCTGTCTCCTGCGGAAGTTCACGTGGTGGCTGTGGTTAACCCCAAGCGGGGCAACTAAGAACGAAAGTTAATATGCTGGGGTCCGTTTTGAACGGGCCCCAGAGTAATCGCGTAAGCGGTCTTATATGAACTTAAGGTTCTCAAGATAGAGTCTCTAAGTTTCGGCGGGTCTACCCAGGCACATGAGCAACTGTTGAAGTAGGCTAATAGCTGAAAAGGTGTAAGTGTGTTTGGAAGTAGCTGAATAGGGAAACTGGCTACGGCTGGGGACCCTAGGATCTAAAATAAGATTCCGTCTGAGTAGTAGCAAATAATGAAAAGGCCGGCATTGGCATGTTGAAGCATGTGCATGTTTCATTCCTGATTGGAGGTGAAAAGATTATGAAGCGTTGATGAAAGTGGGGAAATTGATTTGTCTAAATGAGAAAAGATCCTCAAAACAGAGCTGGGTGTCGCATTCGTTGGGTGCGACATGATAATCATAATCTATCTTGCTTAAGTTTGGATGCTGTTTCACAAGCGTGTGGAGATGTGTCTTGGCGGTGCGGATCTGTTTTGATTGGATATTACGAGATCAAAACTAGAGACGCAATTTGGGTTTATATAGCCCAACCCCTCAGCAAGGGGTCTGTTATGGCTTGCATAGAGTCATGGCAGAGAATTGCAAGCTGGGTGGTCTGGTAAGCCATTCTGTAAGCGCTGGTGGACGCATTTTTTTCACCTGTGTTAAGAGCACTAGGAATTATTGCCCTCCGGGTAGGTGTCACGTAAAACCCTTAACGTTTGTTTGTAATGTTGCCATATTTTTAAAAAGAACTGACTGAAACAATTTAAACCTCATTTAAGCTTTATTTAAAGAAGGTAATAAACTTCATTTATATTTAAACACGCAGTTAAGATATGGCCATCAGCTACTTAAAGTTAGTTCGTTAATTTAAGCGGCTTCAATATCTCTTTGTTTGGTATTTTTTATTTTATTTTGTCGCAATTTCTCACAAAAGAAGCCGACGCATTAATATAAGGGCAACTTAAATGACCGTATAAATGTTTAAACAAATGAATTTTGTTGTTATTTTTTTTAACGGAAGTACGATTTTAAAACACTTCTAATTGCCAACCAAAAATGGTATTAACAGTTGGTCAAGAGGAAATTAAATTTAAATTTAAATCAAATGGGAAATCAAAAAATATTTAAAATAAAAAAACCAAAAATTTATTTTAATTATTTAATTTAAATTTGGTGCTATCGCTTGAGTGACAATAAAGAAGGTTTTAAATTTTTTTTTTTTTTTTTTTTTTTTTTTTTTTGTTAATTAGGACGCCAAGTGGTTTAAGGTCAGCTTTTCTTAGAACTAAAGCGACACATAAAATTATGGCGCTTTGCATACAATAAAACAGACCTTTAATCCTTTCAACACTTTTAAAGAAGAAAAAAAAAACCCAGATTCAATTCTTTTCCTTTGACGAAGCGCTTTTCAGCTGCGCGTGAATTTGCCACGAGACAAAATCACCGTAAACGACAAAGATAATCTAATAAAAGCCAACAAAAAATAAATGGATAAAGGCCAAAAGAAAACTCAATATCAAGTTGGTTTCAATAGAAATTAGCAGTTTTTCAAGAACTCTAGATATAACCACATAAGTGTATGAGTTTTGTAGATTGAAATTTTGAATTTTAGCGCAGCCAGACCAAATCAAACATTTTAGTTTGATTAGCATTTTTGCTACAAATGTGTTAGAATCTTTAAAGAGTCACATTATGGTTCTTATTAAAGGAAGTCAACCGATAAATATACATATTTTTACCCATACACACACACAAGAGCATGCTTATGCCCACTAAAGAAACAAATGTTCAATATGTTTGATGCTGCTAATAATGTCTGGCTGGCGCAGAGGCAGTCGCAAACTTTGATGTGTCATCGAGCATCTAGGAAATGTTTATCAAATTCAGTGAACCACTTTCATTCGTTTTGACATCTTTTGCTTTCTGCCTTCTCTCTGTATTTAGTCCCTTTTTCTAAAACTTCTTCATAATGTTTTGTTTGTTGTTAATGATGCTGTTGTTGCTGCTTTTCGCTTGCAATTCTTTGCATGTTCAAATTAACTTGATTTCAATTTTATTTAAGAGGTTTTTGCTAACTTTATGACAATTCTTGTCGAATGCGCTAAAAAAAAATCAAAAGCAGCAACAACAACAACAACAAACACAACAGCGACAAAACAAAATTATGAAATGTCAAAAAGAAAACACAATGTTCTTACATGTTGTTATCTCATGAATGCATCAAAAGCGCACATCCGAAGGCCAACAAACAGTTTTGTAGAGGCGACACTTTAACCAGAGTCGAATTGAAAATGGATGGATGGATGGACGAATAAATGGTTGTATGAGAAGCAGGAAATTTTATTTACTTTTCCAAATTGATGTGATGATACCTCAAAGTTTAACTCTTTTTTGGCTGCTCGTGGTGATGAGTAGTAGTTATTAAAACACCAGCACATGTTTTGGACATATTCGTGTTCATCATTTAAACAGAAGAGCGAGCCAGTTAAGCAATGAAAGAAAGAAAATTTGACAACAACAAAGTTTACTTTATTGCCAAAACGTTTCATATTTTTGCTTTTAATTTTTGAACTTTTTTTTTTAGTAAATTTTTTTTTTTCTGAGTTGACGATGTGGATGATGATGATGGTATGTTTGGTAGTTGTTTTTGTCTCGAAGAACTGGACAATCAAAAAATCTTTGATATTTCACTGGCGCCATGAAGACGGTTTGCTGTTTTTGTTCCACACTGACTTGGGGTTCATATTTATTTATTATGTATTTTATATAGAAGTATGAAATGATTTCTTTTTTTTTATTTTCATTTTTATTATTTTCCTACATTTTTATTTTAGTGCAAATATGCTTTGTTTAATAACGCCAAGCAAAAACAAGATGCCAAAAGAACTCCTTTAGACAAAACAAAAAAAACGGACATAAAAATATTTTCCTTTTTCAATCTTTTAAAAGGATTTCGCTTCTTTTTTTTTCTTTTAAAAGGACCAGAGCTGTGCTTCAAAAAGCAACAGATAAATTAGATAAATTTTTTAGATAAGTAAAGACTGTTAAATATTTAAAAGTAAACTTTTATTATAAACATTTTTATGGGCAACTTTTATTGTAAAGTCCAAGGTGCAAATCAGTCGAATCCGCCATTTCGATCCCTTTGTGGCCCCTGCAGAGGAAGCAGAAATAAAGCTGATGTAAAGATAAAGATTACTAGAATAATGGGGTACGGCAAACTAAGCACAGTCTAAGGAGGGAACTGATACACACAGAGAATAAACTAAATAAACTTTACTTTAATCAAGCCATAGCGGTGTCAAAAGTACGATGAGTACGGTTTTTCTAAAATCAAGTACGAAATTTCTTTCTCCAAGTAAAATTTTTCAAGTACGAATTTCTTACTTTTAGCCACAATTAAGCCAAAAAAGGATTAATTTAAGCCGTAAATGGGATTAAATGGAAAATGAAATCTCCTTTTTTTTTTGATTTATGGAGCTTTATTAAAGAAGAAGAATTTTATTTTTTATTTTTATTTTATAAATTCTTAAAATTTACAATTTAAAAATTTCATTTTTTTTGTACTTACCGAAGCTGAGATTCGATTCAGGGACTTTCTGCACTGCAGTACAAGCGCGTTACCTCTAGGCCACCGAGACACTTTGTTTTCAAATGTAAAATAATATTTTAAGACAACAAGCTTTTTGCTGCTTAATTTTGTCAAGCAATCCGATTAGGCTTGTTTTAAGAAAATGTAAGTAAGGATCGTACTTAAAAATTTCAAGAAAGATTTTGGATAAATTCAAGAATAAAATTCTTGATTTTAGAAAGCGAGTTTTCTTTCTGTGTACTTATTGGTCTACTGGGCTTCACCGAGTTTTAAGTAAGAAATTAGGTTTTAATATATTTCGTTCAATTTGTTTAGTTTATTAGTTTGTTTTTCTTACTGCTCTTTTTTTATTTCTCTGAAGAGTTGTGAGTCCCTATAGGTGAAGGTTGTATATACCCTTGACATAGTGAAAAGGGTATATTTTAGTCTATCAATCCGTTTGCAATTTTTACAACATCTATTCAAGACCCTATAAGTAAATATTTATATATATGTCGGCCCACGTTTTGGTGTCAATCTATCTGAAATATTCCTAGGTTTTTAGAACAGCAAGATCAGTTTACTATGGAACGAGATATAACAAAAAAACCTCAAATAATAATTTTTTTTAGGACAAAACCCATGCGTATATATGTATGTATATACTTTAATGGAGCATATTAATAAAATATATTTAATTTTAATTAGATTTAAAATACTGATTTTATTTGAAAATTTCTTTTAGAATTTCTATTTTAAAACTAAAAATTGTTTATGCATGTCCTTTATAAATGTATTTCCGTCAATATGCCCACTGCTGCCAGTAAGCTTGGAACGAATACCTTGACGACGTCAAGCTAAATTAGAAAAGAAAATTGTCGAAAGAAGCAAAGAAAGAGACAGACACCCTACCTACACTTGCACGAATTTTATAACATTTTTGCATGAGCCACTTTTGGGAATCTATTACAGTTATCGACTTGTACAACAATATTTACATTTTGAAAAAAATTATTTGTTATATGGGAACAGGGGAAGTTTTAGCCCCCATCCAAACAAACTATTTTTATGAAATTTTTGAAGCGCCTTAACACGGAAATTGTTACAACTATCGACTTCAAATTGACTACAAAACAATTACAGAAAAATACTTTCATTTTGAAAAAAAAATCTTAAATAAAATCAGGCGGAGCGATAGTCCCCATTTAAACCAACTACTTTTTTTAAAATTTTTCAATACATTATGTCTCGGAAACTTTAACAGCCATTGACTTCAAATACAATACGAAGCAATAATGGTTTCATTTTGAAAAAATACTACTTGAGCAGGAGCAAAGGAAGAGGAAGACCCGGAAAAACCCATTGTTATAAAATTTTTGATACACTCTCTCTAGGAGCTGCCGTTGCTTCTATCCAAATATTTTTTCTCAAAGTGTAGAAATTTTTAAACAATTATTTCGTACTTAGTTTGAAGTCGATAGCTGTAAATAAATAATATTTGGATAGAAGCGGGGGCAGCCCCCATACAAACGAAAAATTTTTGATACCTTTGACAGCTTTCAAACTCAAACCTTAAACAAGGAGTTTCTATTATAAAGACATTTAGGGTATTCACAAGGTAGTCATAAAGTCATATGTCTTAAAAAAATTAAACGAAAAAATACTACTGTTGTGAGCATCCGCTCATAATTAAGTGTGCCATTTTAAATTTGAATCAGCTGCTGGAGAAAACAGAAAAATTTGTAATTTCAAAAATATTTCAAAATTAATGACTGCGACTTGTTAATTATATCAACTGCTTCACTAAAGAGTTTCGACCGCCCGGCTTAGGTTTCTACTGTTTATGACAAAACAATAAACACAGTTCAAAAAATTTTAATCTGGCACTGTTTGGTCCAATATTATTTATTTAGTTTTAAGACTTGAATACTTATAGATAGTTAATGATCATAATCAGTTTTAATAACTTTGATCCGTATACCAAAAACCTAATAGTGCCAAATTTGTTTAAAATATCTCTGAAAATGCGACCTGAAATGCGACATAACATGGACACCCAAACCGACAAACTTGCCTTAATCGACTCAGATTCGTCTTTAGCTCAAGCAACACGTTAAAGCAGCCTTTTTCAGAAAACAGATTAGTGATTTCAATTGAATACTTCGCCAATTAAGTTATTCGGTTTTTACAATCCTTTTTTTTTGGCGTTGTCATGGAATTCAGTTATAAGAGTCGTAATTATCTACATAGTTCCAACTTTATATAAGGTTTACGAATCGAAATTTTGTAGCTACTGTGGTGCCAAAAACAACATTTCATTTGGCGGTGAATCTTGTTTACACAACTGAAACCGTTTTTTTCTAAGTACATTCTTGTATAATGTAATTAAATTTATTGATTTCTTACACAAAAAGAAAACTCGCTTTCTAAAATCAAGAATTTTATTCTTGAATTTATCCAAAATCTTTCTTGAAATTTTTAAGTACGATCCTTACTTACATTTGCTTAAATCAAGCCTATTCGGATTGCTTCAACAAATCAAGCAGAAAAAAAGCTTGTTGTTTTAATATATTATTTAACATTTGAAAACAAAGTGTCTCGGTGGCCTAGAGGTAACGCGCTTGTGCTGCAGTGCAGAAATCCCTGGCTCGAATCTCAGCTTCGGTAAGTACAAAAAATTAAATTTTTAAATTGTAAATTTTAAGAAACTATAAAATAAAAATAAAATACAAAATTCTTCTTCTTTAATAGAGCGCTCCATAAGTCAAAAAAATGACATTTCATTTTCGGATTAATACCGTTTACGGATTAAATCAATCTTTTTCACGCTTACATCAAGTATGGTTCCGAACTTAAATCAATCCTTTTTTGGCTTAATTGTGGCTAAAAGTAAGAAATTTCGTACTTGGTTTAAGAAAAACCGTACTTATCGTACTTTTGACACCGCTATGGCTTGATTTAAGTAAAGTTTACTTAATTTATTCTTTGTGTGTAGTTGGTACAGTTTCTGTGTTTTGTCTCAATTGTAAACTTCTGCTCTACAACATGGATACAATTATGGTGGACAGCCTCTGTCTCCAACATAAAGATAATTTAAGGTCTTCAAAACAAAATCCTACGAATGATAATTGCTGCTCCTTGGTATATTGAAAACAGCAGCATCCACAAGGATCTACAAGTTCCAATAGTAAAATGCTAAATTCTTAACATTGTGGAGTATTTAAATTAGCTGGAAACTTATCAAAATCCGCTCGCTGAAACATCCCACAACATGGCGGAAGCACTCATTTGAAGAGTATTGGCACTGTTGTCCTCATATAAATCCATGGGAGTTGCCGTTTTCTTTATTTTGAAAACTTAAATTTTAATCTGGCACTGTTTGGTCCAATATTATTTATTTAGTTTTAAGACTTGAATACTTATAGATAGTTAATGATCATAACCAGTTTTAATAATTTTGATCCATATACCAAAAAACCTAATAGTGCAAAATTTGTTCAAAATATCTCTGAAAATGCGACCTGAACTTTACAATACATAAAACATGGAAACCCAAGCCGACAAACTTGCCTTAATATACTCAGATTCGTTTTTAGCTCAAGCAACACGTTTAACCTGCCTGTAGTAGCTTTTTACACTCAGAAAACAGATAAGTGAGTTCAATTGAATACTTCGCCAATTAAGTTATTCGGTTTTTACAATCCTTTTTTTTTTTTGGCGTTGTCATGGAATTCAGTTATAAGAGTCGTAATTATCTACATAGTTCCAACTTTATATAAGGTTTACGAATCGAAATTTTGTAGCTACTGTGGTGCCAAAAAAAACATTTCATTTGGCGGTGAATCTTGTTCACCCAACTGAAACCGTTTTTTTTTTCTATGTATGTACATTCATGTATTTATTGATTTTTTTACTTAGCTTACTGGTAACACATTAAACGTAAGCATACAGCATAACTTAAGGCGCAAAAAGCATAAGATGATCAAGTTTTTTTTTTCTAAGGTGGAAGGTGCATGCACGAATTTGTGCGCAAACATATTTTAAAATATAAATACAAAAATTATTTTAAAAAACAAGCAAAAAATTTAAAATCGGTCAGGCCTGACCATCTTATACCCATTTTTAATTTTATATTAGGTCCAAACAACTTTAAAATAACTCATGCAGATTATAGTTGCTTTAGATGCCGGGTAATTTTGTACCAGTTTTTTTAAATATTCAATACAAATTAAGCTCTTCTAGCGATACGAATTAAATATTAATGGGCATTTACCCTGGGAGGTAGAGTTAACAGTAGCGTATCCACTCGAACCATATATGTAACAATTTTCAGTCGATTAATTTCTCGAGTAAGAAGAATTTCAAATTCCAATTAAAAAATTAACTCGAACAATTTTCATTAAATTAAACTTCTTCTTGATTTAACCAATTAGGTTACCTCTTGCTGCTTTTCGTTAAAAATTATAATAAAATCGCTTGTTTTGTAATCAAATTAGAATTTATTCAAAATTAGGGAAACCGACTACGATTTAAGAAAAAGCCTAAAAACCTTGATAAATATTTTTATGCCCAAAATGTTGCTTTAACGCATTTAAATAAATTATTTTTGCATCGGATTATTGCTTGCAATAAACAATTACAGATCATATGGAAAGCCCTGGTGCTATAGTAATGCTCTGGAATTGACAGGACTTTAAGGGCCATGTCTATCATGATTTTCTGAAATCTGGTTAGAACGCAACAGGAAACCTGTACTGTAAACAACTCATTTGTTTGAAGTAAGTATTAACTGAATACTCCCCCGAAATTTGGGTTTAATGTAAAACCGTAAAAACAAGGTTTATTTTTCCCGTCCTATAATTCAAACTAAAAAATGCCTCCGTGTGTATCTAAATCATCTCTTGTGTTTAAGGTTTGTTACTGAATTAAAGAAAAGAAAAGCAAGTGTTGGGTACAATAGAAACTTTACACTTTAAAAAGTTTCAGTTTTGTGATTCCACTTCTTAGGTTCTTATTTCGCCAGTGCCAAATGTTCGTCTTCTCAGATCAAACTAAGATATTTAAACTGTTAGACTTGATATATTGAAAGATTGAAGGGAAAGCGTGAGTGTGAGCGAATCGAGATGTTTATGAGTCGAAATGAAGTCCGACAATTTTTTCAAAAAGTAAAGCACTAAACTGAAGGCACATTATCCTGCAAATATGAAGAAGATAATCTGGTGATTGACACAGACAGTGTGCTGGCGACATGGAAAAACAAGTTTTTACACTTTATAGTATCTGATAGTAGCAACAATGAAGATACCACGAATTCGGGGATTGGGAAGACGGTATTAAGTGTACATCGGCTACCTAGAATGAGTTCGAAATAGCAGTAACCCGGCTTAAGAATAACAAGTGCTGCCGATAGGTTGCCACTTAGTTGTTTAAGAAAACATACCCGAGGACTGGAACATAAGTGTTTTATGTCCTTTTCACAAAAAAAGAAGAAAGGACAGTATTTGCCAACTACTGAGTAATAAGTCTTCTTCCCATTGATTGCGAGATACTATCCAGCGTATTGTGTGAAAGATAAAAATTAAAAGTCAAAAGCAAATCCACCATCGACCAGATAAACACACTACGTCAAATCCTTGAAAGGATCCAAGAAAAAAAATCAAAACATACCATCTATTTGCCGGCAAATTTTTTCGATAGGAACTGCTCCACCTTTGTTTCTTTCTACTTGAAATAATAAATTCTGGCACAATTTCACTTAAGTCCGCCATTTTGTTCTGATTTTAAAATAGCAGCCAAATAACGATTTCCTGATTTTTGATCGCTTTCAAAACAATTAAAACGAATTTTGGTTTGACCCTTTGTAGGGATATCAATCTATAACACCAAACCAATAACATCAAATTGATTGAAAGAATATTTAAGTGAAAACCAAACAAACATTCATGCGACATCAAAAAGCTTCAAGAACTTGATTAAAAAATTTTGGTAAAAAATAAACATTTTCAAGTTCAACATTAAACGATTTTTCATTAAAGTTTTTCTTTTATAATTCTAGGAAATTTATTTTAATTAATATGTGATGGCACACCAGTAATTCCAAAAAGTAATAAACATATCGACACTTCCCTACAGCAGTTAAGGCGCACCATCAATTGTTACTAAATTGTTAAGTTTAAAATATTTTTGTTAAATAAAGCGACGGCGTCAAACACACCTTAGACGTGCCCTGCCAACAAAATTGCTTTAGATGATAAATTTTCTTTTGTGTTAAAAAAAACACAGGGCCGTCGGTAAAATTAATTTGTTCTTACACTTTAAAAAATATTAAATTAAAACTTACCTTCCACTTTTTGTGATGACCATTTCGGTGCCAAGTTTATGGAATTTTTCCCACAGCTCTTTACCCTCTAACGTTACCTTGGGGTCGTCTACTACACCATCATCTTCCGGCTGTAGAGCACGCAAGGGACGCATGGCAGGATGAAGTTGATGGGCAACCGCTGAGGCTAGAACAACGTCTTCTGCGGTGGTATAGGGAGTGCCCAAGGGATGATGAGGGTGCGGATGATGCGGTGGAAAGCGTAAAGAACCTGGATACAAACCCGGATGAGGACCAGCGGGATTGCCAGCTAATGCTGCCAAGGCTGCCGCCGGAAAATAATGTGGATGCTGAGGAAGGTGGGCACTCAAGGCCGGGTGACCAGGTACTGGAGAATGATGTGGATGCGAGGATGGAGGTGGTTGAGCTGAAGGTAAAGCGTGAGCAGCCGCGCTATGCGTGGCACCTAATAAAGCCGTCGGTAAATTGTTGTTGTTATTATTACTTGAAGGTCGATTGGATTCGTTACTGCTGTTTGTTCCGCTGCTGTTATCGCTGGAGTTTAAGGCTTTTACGCCACCCGTACAATTTGAGTCGTGATTATTGTTATTATTGCTGGACTCGCCAGGAGACAGCTGCGGCGGTTGTTGACCACCCAACGGTGAAGATTGACCACCTAAACAGCCAAGTTGTTCGCTAGACACGGGCTTCAGTTGCTGATGATGCTGTTGATGGTGGTGGTGAAGTTGGTGTGCAGGATGTTGATGGTGCTGCGGAGGTGAAGATGCGGCAGGCAATGTGGTACCACTAGGATCAGCTGCTGTTGTCGTTTGGTTTCCCGCCGTCAACAGCGAAGAAACGCTGAAGTCAGTGGGTCGTGACAAATGCAGAAATGGATGATATGCCATCCCATTTGCAAACCTTGCGAATGGATCCTCAGCAGACTGATGAAGTAACTCCTGGACGTCGTATCTCATTACATTACATTCACCGCTCAACACAAGAAATTACACAAAAAGACACTTGGATGCTTTCAAGCACCTAAATACATACGCACCGCACACCGTTGTTACGAGTACCGTCGTACAACCTTCTCAAGTACGCTAAACAATTGAAAATGTCGTTTAACTTTTTTTATGTTTTATTTTATTCTCTTTTTCTGATGTTTTGTTTTATTTTTTTGTTAAATCTTTTTTATTTTACGATTCGCTTTAGATATTTTTAATTTTTCTTTATTTAATTGCACATTGATTTCTCTGTATTTTTTTTAATTTTTTTCTTTTTACTTTTTTGTTTAACTTTCTATAATTTTTTTTCTGTTGTTGCTTATTTTATTGGAAATTTTCTTTGCCTTATGCGACAAAATCTGAGAAAAAATTTACAATTTTTGTTTTTAGTTTTAGTCAAATAATATTGCAGCATAGTGGGCTTAGAGGCGGTAAATCTAATAAAAAGCTTCACCGAAACCAGGTACCGGAATTAAGAAACGTTGACACGAGGAAAACGCTTTATGAAGAAACAACAAACAAACAAAAATAATATGACAACGCAATAACAAACACAATACGTTAACGATACGAGCTTAACGCCGGTCGCTTGTAAACTGGAAATACACATACAAAGCAAAAGAAGTGCAACCCCCAGAGGTGCGACGTATGTCAAAAACACATACACAAATCCATCGTATTCAGTTTTGTGACTGGGCAACACTGGTCGAAAATTCTACTTGCAGTCCAATTTACACGCACGCACACATTTACAGGCAAGTCTGTGTTCTTTTTCTTTATTTAAAAGAGTCAAGAGAGGCTGATTTAAACCGGTTTTTTTTTGACGGGATTCCAATTGGAACTAAAAAAACTCTCAGTTACTTCAGGAAAGATGTGCGTGTAGTAGTGTGAATTGTACTTTTTTAAGAGAAGTTAAGAGAAGTAAAAAAAGAAATACGAACACAAAAAGAAGAAAAGTAAATAAAAGCCAGGGGAAAACTATTGAACAAATATGTTAAGTTTGTGGAAAAAAGTGTTTTAATGACACAAACACCAGACAGACGGCAGCGACGACACCATAAAGTTAAACACTAATAAAAAGAGATTTGAACTAGAACCCCCCAACCCCAACACACACACAATTCAAAATGAAAGCTAATAAAGTGTACTTTGGCACATTGGTATTGCAAGCCTTTGGTGTGAAAAGAGATAGACTTATATCACCAGCCAGGTGACAATAAATGAAAACATTATTATCAACACATATTACACACCAAACACGAACATACGAATTAAGAGGAAAACTTAAACAAAAAAATTTGTTAATATGTGGAGCTGAAATTCATAAGTATATACATGCATACATACATACATACATACATACATACATACATACATACATACATACATACATACATACATACATACATACATACATACATGTGTACGTTGATATACATATTTACTAACTTACATATTTAAGTAAGAAGTTATTTGTTTTAAACCAATTAAGACAGTGAAAACTGTGTTGAAGGTATTGTTAAGGACAATTACAAGAAAATAACTTTTTTGTTGTCTATTTTGGCAGAAGTGACAACTTTTCACCCCACAAACGCCAAAAAAAACACGTTTACACCTATTGAAGTCAATGCTACCAATAACCTTAAATAATCATAAGATAGAGTGAGATGGCTTGGCCTTATTTGGTTTTAGTATGTTTGATTTTATAAGGTGATTAATAACACTACCAACATATTCTAATTTAGAAGATGTCATCCTAACAATATGCATACATTCCTACATACATATAGGTATATGCTGATTAAGGAAACCGGGAATAAAACGGATTACAAGATATTTGTCAACATGCAAAACCCCACTTGGCTTAGAGATATATTTTTGCTTAATGCAAAAATAATCTTACAAGCAAATAAAAAAGCAGCAGACAGAACCCCAAGTATTCTGCTTAAGCTGACAACAAACTTCCCAAATTGCAAAAATAAATATTAAAACACATACTTACACACACACAAAAACTTACTTAAAAAATAAGTCACTTCTTTTTCTTGCCTAATGAAGAAGTACTATAATAAGCGCCAATATCCCCACGCCAAACAAAAAGTGTGAATGAAAAGGCGACAAACTACACAAACAACTAAAACAGCAACAAATTTACTATTGAGCTTTGATATGGAGAAAACTCTGTGCGACAACTAACACAAGAGTGAAAGAACAAGACGTAAAACATGCTTTTGCAATAATAACAAAAACATTTCGGAAAATCAAGTCATAGTGACTAACACACATGCAAACCCCTATTTGATTCCCACAATGCTCTCAACTGAAAATCTCTCTTTCCGGAACGACGTCGCCAACGACAACCCTGTGTAGTTCAAATACTAATCTGCCAAAAAGATTGTGTGACAAGTTTTTACCACACACCAAAATAAAACTAAGCTCACACACACACATGCACCCAAACCAGCCACAACACTTTTGCAACTCAAATGGCTCAGATCTGAGTTGCCGTTTTCATTACAAAAAGTTCTTTAAAAATTTTTTAAGAAGTTTTTAAAATACTTATTAAGTTTCAACTAAACAGCTGATTCATCTTTGCATTAATAAAACACTATTTAAGGCTTATTTCACTCATTGCAGAATACTTTAAGTTGGTTTTTATAAATTCATACCTATACAGGCATGCTCTTCATTCCACTTTAAATTTTAAATCACTTCAGTTTAAAAAAGTATCCTTTTTATGTTTGGTTATCTGCAAAAGTAATGACTTTTTTGTGACTTTGAATGTGTTCAAAAACAAAACGGAAATGAAATGTTAACCGTTGGTTCTACTAATTTAAATTGAAGTGACTTCAAATTCAAAGCGAAATGCGGAACATGCCTTATAATAATATGTATTAAAAGAAAAAAATAAATTTAAGGTACCTATATGTTTGATCCTCAAAATAGCTTATCCTACATAAGGAAATCCACTGAAAATACTTGGATCGAAATATGTACATATATTGGTTGTTTCTTCTGAGAATAAGTTTCTGTTTTCTTAGGTGCGAAAGCTGATAAGTCCTTTTTTTAGAAAAACGGCTTTAAAAGCAAAAAGCAACCTTTGAACAGCAGAAAAACATAGCTTAATACAAATGTGCAATACAGTTGTAACACATATCGTCTCAGAAAATGCAAAAAAAGTCTGAATTGACTTTTTTTTATTAATTTTGGTCTGTCTCGCAAAATTTTCCAGTGTTTTACTGCAACGCATTTTAAAAGTTGATCTTAGTATGTTTCCATATCAAATTTAATTGGCTCAAAAGTTATTGCCTAATCCAGTCGGACAACTCTTTTCTTAATTATTTTTAACATTTTTGAGTTAAAGTTAATATGCATTCATTTTCCAACTAACCAAGTAAAAAAATGTTTCCTGTTGATGAAAGTTTTATTTAAAGCTAATTTTTCTATATTCCGACATAATTATTAAAATTTATTGATTGTGTGATATATATATTTAGCGCTTACTAATTCATAGGTACTCGGTTTTTTAATAACTTTGTTGTTTTAAAAGATTAATGTAATTATGTAAGTCAAATTGTACTTCTAACTGTGTTCTTAGCTTAACATTATAGTAGAATTCCATTGTAACCTACATTTGTCCACCAACGGCAACACTAGCTAAGACATTTATCCCTTCTACAAAACAAACAAAAACCAAGCTACACAACGTGTATTAATCAGAATAAATTGGAAAAAATAGCAAGATTTGTTTTTAACCTATAACACATGGGTGCGAAAGGGACAAATGTGACAACAGCCAAAACTAAGAATGTCTCTCTACAAGTAAACAACACTAACATATATACTCACTTTTTTCCCAAAGAAGCATAATTCAAAACAAAGCAAAATACAGAATAACACAGACCCACTTTAAACAACAGCAACACCAAAAAGGTGAAATAAACACACAAGTGTACGAAAAAAGACTGAAGCAACAAAATACACACACACATAAGAACACCAACAAAACTAAAAACTTCTTAAGCAAAAGAAACAGACAAAACAACACCAACAAAATGTGAGCGTCAAGAACAACACTCAAAATGGTGTGATTTATATACGTTGACCAACCAAACGGCGCGGGGACAACACCAAGCCATTTAATACATTTACACACACTCACACATACTTCTTAGTCAACAATGCAAAAACCTTATTTTTTGTTAATTCTACTAAACAATCATGGCTGTGTGTGTATGTGCGTGTGGTGCTGGTGGTGTCTGCAAAGAAAACACTGCAAAAGTAATTAATGCCAGTGACTGGTGTCAATTTACGCGCGGCATTTTACACAAATTTTTAATGGGTTTGAAACGAATGTTTGTTGGTTTTGTCTCACATTGCTCATCATATTATATATGTATGCCCTTATGTACATGCTGTGTAAATAAGTACATACCTACATAAACCTATTTTGTATAAACAACTGTAGCGATGTTTGTTTGTATTTTTAAATCAACGCAAATATAACTGCAACAACAGCAACTAATATTAAAAATATAATATGGGAATGTTATTAACGATTTCGTAAAGTTCTTTTTGAATGAAAAAACAGTTACATTTTAATATAATATTTTTTTAACGGGTTTGGAGAGTTATTTAAAGTTTCGACTGCCCGAAAATACTAGGTTTTAGTTGAAGTTAATTTTGTCAGTTATTTTTTAGTAATATTCAACTGTGTTAGTTTTTTCTGATACTTTGTGATTTGCTGTAAATAACAGGAAATCTAGTTTATTTTAAAGTTTATGTGAGTTTATAAATTTCGATGTGTGAATTTAAATGAAATATTGTGTTAATTTCAATAGATACCTTGTTAAAGGAGTTTTTAAATTAATATCCAGTAATTTGAAGTAGCATTTGCAGTTGATTTTACATAAATAATTTTTTGGGTGTATCCACATATGTATACCTATGTAAACAACCTTTCTAAAAAAGTTTTTATTAATTTTTTCGTGTAAAAAAATCCTTTGTGAGTTGGCTTAATTAAAAAAAGTATCTTCATGAGCGTAAGTAATAGTTAGAATTGAAAACTACTTTGTGCCTGACTTAATTTTTTTTTCGTGATCGTGCGTGAATGTGAACCAAAAAGTACACACACCTCTATGACATACACACATACATATGTACGTAAATACATAGATACATATTTTTATAGGTATGTGTGTATCAATAAAACAACAATATAAATACCAAGCAATTGAAAATTTTGTTTCCTACATCCTTGCAAGCCAACGGCTATTTAATGTGTAATTTATGTTTTTCTTCTTAAACATCATCATTTAAAATATTTAAGAATCCTTCTAAGGACGCAAAATAATGTTTTTTATGCTTTATTAAAAAAAAAACTTTATTTTAGTCAATTAAGCACTTAAATCCGCTATGGTGGGTATAAGTTTTAATATATCAAAATGCGCGACCATGAAAAAGAGTAAAATGTGCAAAGGCCGCTTCACTAAGAACTGTGTAGGCACGTCTTGGATAGCCTTAAAATACCTACTTAGTTTAGTGATTTTCCACAAAAAAATATTTCAACTGCTAACTGAGAAAGCGTAAATCAATGCCTTAACCATATTTAAATATACTTAAAACCTACTTTTATTTTTTTGAAGTTTTAACTGTTAAAATCAGGAATCTTGGCTCACAAACCTTCCATTTACTATTTTTTTCTAATGTATCTACAGAGATTGTATCATCTTTATACATATGTATGCAAAAGAGATCATGATTCTTAAAATTTTTTTTTTTGCAGTTCTTAAATATAACAAGCAAGAGCGCTAAATTCGACTGAGCCAAACCTTATATATACATACATATGTATTGAAAATATTGCAACCCATTGATCCCATCCAACTGAACTATTTTCAAATTGTAAATATTAAAACAAAATTTCTCTGTGGCAGGTTTGAAGTCAATATCTGTTTTAGCTCCCGCAATACATACAGCGCATTAGAAGTTTTACAAATTTGCTCTGTTTACATGGGGGCTTCAATTTCTCTTGCCTTAATCCCCCAAATTTTTCGGTTAAATGTACGAGATCATACAATAATTATATTAAGGCTAGTTTGAAGCTGGCGGTTCGAATCCACTAAAACTTGATTATCCTGCGTTCGACCAAAGGCCGATTGCCCACGAAACTTTCTTAAAAAAAAATAAATAAATAAAAAATAATTCGTAACTGAAAGTTGGCTGCCTTCCACATATTTTTTAAAAAATCCTGTTTTCAATGATATGAAAAAGCTCACAACAAAAATAAAAAAAAATTCCAACACTAAGAATAAATTAAATAACCACCAGGGTACACCTATACAGGTAGTGTTAAGAACCCAGCTGATTATGAATTTGCCTTGAAATTTTGTGAAAGTGACTGTCAGATTTATTAATTTTGATTAAAATTTAAAATTTTTAGGACATTCACCAAGGCACATTCAACCAGGTAATATTAAGAACCCAGCTGATTAAAATCAATTTGACATTATAACGTTATAAAAATGTAATTTTATGTGAAATTTTTAATTTTTCTGACATTCTACCGTTCAAACACAAAAAGGAAATGCAGAGGGCGAATTTTTGGAATTCGCCTTGAGTTTACCTTGTTGAATGTGCCTTGACATTCACTTTATCAAACACCAAAAGAAAATAAAGAGGGCGAATTTTTTTAATTCGCCTTGATACTACCTGTATTGGTGTTCCCCTTATAACGACCTACAAAATTCCGTTGGGAGTTAATTCAATAAAATAATTTGATTGGAGAAAAATAGAAGTTGTATCATAGTATCCCTTTTTTAAGTATAACAATGTTCCAAAATGTCCTTACAAGCAGCCGGTAATTATATGGAATCCCTGTTTAATTTGCCTCTATAATAATTTATTTATTTTTTCTTCTTATTTATACAGAAACATTTTGCCTTTTGCATACTTCATTCATAACGATGCGTTTTGTTGCAACCAGCTTGTGGTTAAATGTATTCAACCAGTGTATTATGACTTTTGTACTAACATACTTACATATGGATAAAAGTATTAGTTAGAAGCAATACACATTGTGTGTGGGCCTGTCGGTAGGTATACTTGCTTGCATTGAAGCCAATATACAAACTATATACCTACATATATTTATGTACATATGAATTTAAATAGGTAAATAGTTCGCTCAACACTACCAGATTTGTTTAATTAACTTTACACTCTCTTATGGAGTGCAAAAAAAAAACAAAAGTTGATTACAATGTGTGAAAAAAAGTTTTAATACACTTTTGTTATGGACCAACAACAACACAGGGCAACAGGCAAGGATACAATAATGGCGGCTAACAAAAGCGAGCGTCAGAAGAAATTAAAAATTTTATTTCAACTTAACTTTTTTGCCAGGACAGTTTTAACTTCTTTACTATTTTATTTTGTGTTAACAAATATGTAAATAAATTTTCCACAAATCTACACATATGTACACATGTAAAGATATATTCGTTCTAAAGCTCCGTAGGACTTTGATGGGTCTATGCACGTTAAGCTGACATGCAAAAGAACTTAAATGATGCATCCACTTAAATGGGAAATGCTATAGAACATACATTCCAAAGAAGGTGGCATCACTAATGTGAAGGGTACTCAAAATAATTGAAGAATAAAATTACTTAAAATTTAGGAAATGTCCTTTTTTGGCCATTTTTTATATTACAACAGTTTTACTTGAGTTCTTTTAAAAACTAACGCTCATATTCATAATAATTAAAGTAGGGTTATTAAGGGCTTATTTGACAACTATGCCATTGACATCTGTCAAATTAGCGCTTAATAACCCTACTTTAATTATTATGAATATGGGGGTTAATTTCCAAGCAGAATTAGTGTTTAAATAAAACTTAAGTATTAATCAGATTAAACTCCAAAAGTTGCCATAAAATTTAAAAAAAAAATTTTTTGTTTGGCATTTCTGGTCATTGCTACTGTAACTGAATAAATTTTCTAACTTTAGTTTACCACAGGGTACACTTTTACAGGTAGTGTTAGGAAGTCAGCTGATTATGAATTTGCCTTGAAATTTTGTGAAACTGATTGACAGATTTATTAATTTTGTTTGAAATTTAAAATTTTTTTGCATTGACTTTATTAAACACAAAAAGGAAAGGCAGAGGGCGAATTATTTGAATTCGCCTTGGGTTTATCTTGTTGAATGTGTCTTGAGTGTACCCTGGCTTACCATTAGGATAGTTCTTAAATATAAAAAAACTTTTAAATAATATATATAATTAAGCAAGACGTGAATAATTGAATTTTAAAATAAGTTTGCAACGACTTAAGGGCCGCCGGGATAAGTTAAAAAAAAATATGAGAGTTTAGAAGATGATATAAATACCAACGTAAAAACACTGCCAAAAATAAAGTCCGCAGCTAGTTTCCAAATTGTATTCCACTTAGCTAGGGTTTGCAGATATTCTTTGATGAAAATGTTATTTTAGAATAAATAAATTTCATTTAACCTCTTTTTAAATATTAATAATAAATATAAATCCTTTATACAGCATCTTAATTAAACGAATCTCCAATTTTTTTCATAATCTTTAAAAAAAGTGGTTTATATTTAATGATTGGTTAAAGTTACACACAAAAAACTACAAAAAAAATTTTTCAAAAAAATTTTTGTTCAAAATAATTTATTTTTTTAGTCAATTTATTTAATAGTCTCTAATAATATTTTTATTTGATTTTTAAATCAAACAAAATTTTCGCCTAGACAATTCTAATATTTAACCAGCTCAACAAAATTTTTTAACAGAAACTAAAATTCTTGCAAAATTGTTTGTCTAAATTTACAACTTTCGTTGTAGGTCCTCAGCCAGACAAAATATTTACTGATTCTCTGAAATTTGTTACTGATTCTACAACTCAGTTTTTTCTGTGTTACATTAACTTTAACAAAACTAAAACTTGCCAAAACAATAATTTCTTATTTGTATTTAAGAAAAAAAATCTTCTTCTAAAAAAAATGTATCTTTACAACATTTCTTTTACCTGAAAGTCTTAATTATTTAACATTTTCTTTAACATTTTCTTATTTATTTTTACTTAAAAGTGAACTAAGGATGTTTAAATATTTATTATGGCTGGAAACAAAGAATTGTATCCTTTAAAAAATCTCTACAAAAGAAAAAAGGAAATAATATTCATCCCTCTTGTTTCTTACATAAATATCCTTGTTTACAGAGGGTAGGGAAGAGTATACATATGTATGTATGTTGGTATGATTTTTATTGTATATAAAATATAGCAATACCCTTCAAACAATTTCTATTTTAAACGACACTTATTCGATACAAAAAGAAGTTTAAGTTTATATAATTTCTTTTTGAAAAAGCTTCCCCGTTCGGAAAAAGCGTTCCACTTCTTTTATACTTAATGCATGAGACAGACTACTTCCTTAAGGGCAGGGTTGCCAGATTTACCGATTTACAGTAATTTTGACGGTATTATAGGTTAAAGATCATCCAAGAAATAAGATTTATACAGGAAAGTGGTTTTTCCTAAATTTAGGAAACTTAAAAATTTTAAATATTTTTGTTTTTCTTTTTTGCAGCGTGTTTTGCTTTATATAATCAATTTTTTTATTTTATTTTGTTTCTTCTCTTAAGGCAAATGTTTAACTTATCATTAAGTTAATAAATAAAAAAAATATATTTTAGATTTGGCAATTCTTTGACGATTTAAAAAAGTTGTTTTGGCTATTTTTTTTTAAAGTTTGGCGATATTGAACCGAATTTACTTAGAAAATATGCTAAAGTGTAGTAATTTTAAAAATTTTAATTTGCGTTTTCATAATATCTACTAAATAACCAAAATTTAACTTCTTTTGTATGGAAAGGTATCGTATATTTATAAATATAAGTCATATAGTCTTAAAGTTTTAATATTTTACAATAGTTTAAAAAAATTGTTGTTGCGCTTAAAGTTCTATAATAATAATAAGACTTTTGGAACTGTGTTTATAGTTTTGTCATAAACAGTAGAAACCTAAGCCGGGCGGCCGAAACTCTTTAGTGAAGCCGTTGATATAGTTAACAAGTCGCGGTCATTAATTTTAAAATATTTTTGAAATTACTTATTTTTCTGTTTTCGCCAGCAGCTGATTCAAATTTAAAATAGCACACTTTTTTCGTTTTATTTTTTTTAAGACATATGACTTTATGACTACTTTGTGAATACCCTAATTTAATATTTTAAATAATTAACATTTTAGACTCCTTTTCAATTTAAAATTTACAATGAATTGCAATACATATAAGAAGTTAAATATTAAAAATAATGTAATTTGTTTTTGTAAAATGTGTTTATCAAACAGAAGAGCAAAAGTAGTGACTTATTAGATACTTCAATTCAAAAAAGGACTTCTAATTGTTTAGAGGGTACATATTTTATGTATACAAATACCTTTGCAAGTATGTATGTATACAATTATTTATACATGGAAAGAAATAGATTAAATGACGTTTTATTCATACATGTATTGATGTACCTACTATGCGTATACACAATTTAGAAAAGTAAAAAAAAATTGGGATGGAAAACGTAAAAGTTATTTAATATGTATAGACATATGTTTGGGTTTTTTGCCTAACACTTTAGGTCAAAAATTTTTCTTTTGAAGGGAAACAATTTTTTAAGATTAATTTTGAAAAAGAGGAATAACATACATATGATTATACAATTGAAATTCAATGTATAAATTCGCCAAAAAAAATTTATTTTAAATTGTTTATAAATATGCCTCAATGTCTCTTAAACCGCAGAAGGCATTTATTATCAAAATTTGGCTATTTTAAAGAGTTTATGAATATGGCCCTAAAAAGCACAATTTATTTTGATATCTTATGCCCCTCCAACAAGGTATTCATTAAAACTATCAAAATATTCCATTGAAAAACTTACACAAACTTCAAAACTACACAAAGTATCAGAAAAAAATTAATAAAGTTAAATATTACTAAAAAATAACTGACAAAATTAACTTCAACTGAAAATCAGTATTTTCGTGCAGTTGGAGCTTTGAATAACTCTCCAAACCATTTAAAAAAATAAATTAAAATTTAACTGTTCTTTTCATTCGAAAACAACTTAACAAAATATTTCCTAAATAACTTACAGTCAGTTACTGTAATATTTTTTTTAAGTGTAAGTTTTTAATTGTGTTTGTATTTCCAGGTTAGATTAGTCTCTAAATTTGATCAGAAAATTCAATTTTAGAATTCTCTAATTTAAATTCATAAATTTGTTATTCAACTTCAGAATTTTCTAAATCAACTTTAGAACTTTCCAAGGCTCCACAAAAAATTGCCCCATAAACATCTTATAAAAAATTTCTCCAATTTCAAAAATTAAAAATCAATCCGTTTTCAGAAATGAAAAATTGTAAAAAAATTAATGAGTTCTAAAGGGGAAGAAAAATGGTCCAAATGTGAAAAAATTACCCCAAAATAATTGTTTGATTCCAAAAATGAAAAATCACCCCAATTTCAGAAATAAAAGATGTTAGTGTTGTTGCTTTCAATATAAAGTTTTTAAAAAATTTTTAAATGCAATTAGAAAATTCTAAAACACCAATAGAGAATTTTGAAATACAAATAAAAAGTTACATTAACACTTAGAAAATTCTGATATACAATTAGAAAAATCTAAAATTAAAGTAGAATTTTTTAAAATTAAATTAAAAATTTCCAAAATTAAATGAAAAATTTTTAAAATTAAATTAGAAATTTCTGAAATTGAGAAAAATATTTTTTGAAATTAAATTAAAGATAACTAAAATTAAGTTGGAAACTTGTGAAACTGAAATAGAAAGTTATAATATGCAGTTGGGAATGTTATTAGGAGGTTATACGTAGTTTACACAATATTTTTATGCGACCGATTTTTTCAAAGTTATACAAATTTAAATAACATTAAACACCTCTTTCTTTGAATTTTTTTAAACTTAAATTACTTCTTAGCCTATCCTCGCAGAAACATACATAAGTATGTACATAGAGACATACACATTTGTATCAACCAGTATTTTCTTAAGGATCACATACTGTTGGTTATTTAACTGAAAACATCTAAGAAGAAAAAAGTTTATCCTTATCTTCATATTATTATAGATGAGATTTTGTTTTTACATCATTTGTTAAGTGGCCTGGACCACCGTCATTTGTTTTGCTGGTGTGTTTATACACACCCTGAGTGTCATATCAAGTTTGTCTTCTTTTCCTTCTTTCAATTTCCCTAGTTTTTCCCCTGTACCAACAATAACGAGTGATAAATAATAAAAATAGAAAAAATATATTGAAAATTTATTCTTTAAACTTGCAATGACATGAGTTGCTGTTGTTGGTTTTTCTTTTATTCGTTTTGTGTGCTGGATGGTGGCACTTTACCAAATATTAAAAAGTATGTGCGTTTGTGTGTTTGTGCAGCGTTTTATTTTTTTACAAAATGGCTTGCCAGACTGAAGAGTAATCCCCAACAATTTTTAAAAGTTTTATTAAGAGGATATTTTATAGAATGTATAAATGTAAAAACGCAATAACTTTGAAGTTAAGTAGTTTGCTAAACCTAAGAAAATTATTTAAAAAACTTAGAGCTTGGGTCCTATTTGGGGAACATGGGATCGAGGGCTCCAGATGTTGTACAGAAATCCAAAGCGAATTTTGCGAACTGTATTGCAACATACACTTAGCTTAGAAATAGCCCACCGAAGTATCACTTTTGCTCGCATTAAAAATTATAAAACCTGCATAGGGAAGACCATGGTGGAATAAGAAGGTGGGATCGTCCCTAAAACAACAACTTCCTGTAAAATTTCAGCATGTATTTTGTTGTTGCTAACTCCAGCTTGGTGGTCGAAAATGTAGCGAACACACATACACACAGTATACACAACCATTGTATAGCATAAACCAGTGTCCAAGCTAAGTTAGAAATCATATGGCTTAAATAGAAGTCAGCTGATCAGTTATTCCTACCTTGTTGAATATACATACCTTGGGGAAGACAAAGAAACCCGGGAAACAGCATGTATTTATTTTGTTTGGAATCCCGTAAAATAAAATTACGTGGCAGTTCTGCTGATTTACTCTAAACATTTTGGTCTATAATGCGCTTGTTCTATTAACTCTCCTGAAGTGACTGTATGTAAAGTTGTTTGTAAGTGTTTGTGAAAATGTAGAAAACTTTTTTCCTTTAATGGTAAAAGGGCCGTGGTGTGTGCCATTAAGCTTAGTTTGTCTTTTCTTTTTTTCTTCTTTAAGTTTCTGTGTGTTTTTCTAAGGCACTTTCATGATTTAAAGCATAATTTTTCTTCTTTTTTTTCTGGAAAAACTGCGAAGAGTTTTCCTATTGTAAATATTGCCAGCTATTTCTGATGTGTTTGTTGTAGGATTTCTTGTTGACTTTCGACTCCTTTTAAGTTGAGTGCCAGCCAAGCACATTGATGACAATACGTACAACAACCATTCGCTTTTGGTAAGGAAAAACTGTGGAACAAACAACAAAAAAATAACGTTTTCCCTAAACAAGAATGTGTTCCGTTGTGTTCACTTACTAACTGGCTGGCCTGTTCCTTAACTTCGCCATATTTTTTTTTAAGTTGTTTTTTTTTTTGTTTGTTCGTTAGCCGGGCTGTGTTTACTTCACACCAACCAAAGTGTTTGTGTGTCAATGCAGTTGTAAGTATGAGTGTTGGGAGCCAACATAGTGCTTTGATTTCAATAAAAACACCAACAACAAAAAAACATTTGCCTTTTAAGGATACGACTTAACTAAACGACGTCTACAAAAAGTTTATGATAATAATGATGATGATCATAATGATGATGATGCATAACACTAACAACATACAACATCTTAGCATTGTGGACTACAACAACACTTGAAAAACGTTCCTTTTAGTTATAGCTGTTGCTGTAAAAGTTAACAACAAAGCATTTTAGCAGTAGAAGTATGAAGTACTGTTGCTGTCATAGTGTGAATTTTGTAAACTTTAAGCCACTCCTTCGTTTTATGTAGGTATGAAGCTAAGCGTCGCGGATTGGTGTCCCTTAACCAATAGTCTAAAGTAAACAATATTTTTTGAAGCTGATTTCTAACCAGGGGATCTACCTATGTTTTATGTGAATATCTACCTACATACCTACCTACTTACTATGTATGTATCTAAGACATAAATACATATGTAAGTACCTATGTATGTATATTTTTTGT
The DNA here is from genome assembly GCA_963583895.1 of Melanophora roralis. Lineage (NCBI taxonomy): Eukaryota > Metazoa > Arthropoda > Insecta > Diptera > Rhinophoridae > Melanophora > Melanophora roralis. The sequence goes on along the minus strand of OY757190.1, from coordinate 95,951,515 downwards.
ATCTTGTGTCATTTTGAAGTGTGTATTTTATTGTGTTTTTAACATCTCTTTTTTTGTTGATACTGCTGTCAATATTATTATTTCAACAACTTTACACCGCCAAATCGTTTTCCAAAAAGTTTTAACTTGACTAAATCCAAAGGTAGGTCGAGAGGTAGATACACACAAAAAAAAGCAAGTAATCTCGGGGTCAAAAGTACGGTGAATACGGATTTTCTTAAACCAAGTAGGTACAGTTTATATAGTACGAATTTCTACATTTAAGCCAAAATGACTAATGAAGTTTTCTTAAAGATTTTTATTTTATACATACATAGGAATTTAATTGTTTTAAATAAAATATTTTTTTCCACATTTGCCCTTAGCTGGGATTTGAACCTAACACTTTCCGAACAGCAACACCAGTGTGCTTCCATCTCGACCACTGAGACACTTTGTTTTTGAGTGTAACCAAGTTTTTTCTGCTTGATTTTTCGAAGTAATTCGTATAGACTTGATTTTAGAAAACGTAAGTACAAAAAAAATTGAAATTAAAAATTTCAAGTACGATTTTAGATAAATTCAAGAAAAAATAGTTTAAAAATGTTTTTTTTTCTTTCTGTGTATTAATGTTAAAACACATGCAAGTTTTTTTATTTTTTAAATGCCAACATATTATTTGTTTTTATATCTTTAAGTGCTGCCTAAGTACATATGTATGTACGTATGTATGTGCAAGTATTTTCACCATTCAAACAATTTTTATTTAAAAAGACACTTATTTTATTATTATTATATAAAGAAGTTTACATTAATCGAATATGAATCATTTTCTTATCTGAAAGAAACGTACTACTAAGTTTTCACTTTATGAGACTAATTAGTCACTTTCTTAAAGGCGATAATTAGAAAAAAATTTTAATTTGCTTTAGTAACCAAAATCCATATTATTTTTGTATCGTAAAAATATCTTAATTTTATACTTTTATTATATTAAATTACTAACATTTTAGAAACTTTTACAGTATTAAAACTAAGAATTTTAAGATAAGCAAGTTTAAAAATTAAAAAAAATTGGGGTATTCAAACGGTATGCTATCAAGTCATATTGGCTTAAAGTTTTAATATTTTACAATAGTTTAAAAAAATTGTTGTGCTTAAAAGAAAAAAGTTCTACAATAATAAGACTTTTTGAACTGTGTTAATTGTTTTGTCATAAACAGTGAAAACCTGAGCCGGGCGGCCGAAACTCTTTAGTGAAGCCGTTGGTATAATTAACAAGTCGCAGTCATTAATTTAAAAATTTTTTTGAAATTACTTTTTTTTGCTGTTTTCTCCAGCATCTGATTCAAATTTAAAATAACACACTTAATTATGAGCGGATGCTCACAACAGTAGTATTTTTTCGTTTTATTTTTTTAAGACATACGGCTTTATGACTACCTTGTGAATACCCTAAATATAATTTGTTTTTTGTAATGTTGTTAATATCTACTAGGAAAACATACGTAGTTTCTAAATAGTTACTACTCTCCAAAAATAAACTTTCAAATATTCCAAATAGGTATGTGGTGATACATACATATGTGTACGAATACATCACTAAAAGTATGCCACATTTTTGATCATTAGCTCTTAAGACCACTATTATACCTATGTATGTCGTTTATAAAGTGTACTTTAGCTAAAGTTAACTCTAATTAAAGTAAACAATAAAGTTACTTTTAAAATTTGTAGTTATTACAACCTCCTGTTAAGTTAAACTAAAAATTTGTTTAAAGCACGGCAATACCATTGCAAAAACCGGGTAATCTTTGAATATTTAGGTACGCAGTGGAAACGACTTGCTTTCATTTGTCTGCTTAGACCAACAAAAAACAAATGAATAATAAATACGGCAACTTAAAATTAAAAAAACCCCACGTTATATTTAAAAGGTAAGATGAGCTTCCCTTTAGCTTAAAGCATACCTTTAGAACAAAATGGTATTTACCTGTACTATAACACTTTACTTTAGCCTATCAGACAAATAGAATAATGCACCAAACTGTCATTTTTTAAGCTATTGCTCTGAAAAAACTTTTGCCAAAAAAAATGTTTTCTCCATTTAATTAATAGATTATAATGTTAAAACAAAAGCAAACAAAATTTTTGGTAAAATAGGGTGATTGGGCCGGAATTCGGTCTTTTTTTGGTTTAATCGAAAACAGGTACACTCAAAAAAATATTACAGTAACCGACTGTAAGTTATTTAGGAAGTATTCCTTAAAGTTGTTTTTAAATAAAAAAAAAACAGTTAAATATTAGTACAATATTTTTTTAAACTGATTGGAAGGGTTATTTAAACAAAAATACCGATTTTCAGTTGAAGTTATTTTGTCAGTTTTCTTCAAGTAATATTTAACTTTGTGTTTTGCTGTAAATGACAGAAAATCTAGTTAATTTTAGACGAATGTGTCTGTTAATTTTTTGATGCCTGAATTTAAATTAAATATTTTGTAAATTTTAATGAATATCTTGTTGGAGGATTTTTAAATGAACATTAAGCAATTTTAAGTAGCATTTCCAGTTGATTATACATAGTAATTTTTGAGTGTAAAAACAATGCTATTTTAATAACAAAAAATATCAAGATTGTTTTAAAAAAAGCACTCATCTCCTTGCTGGACTGAGAGTAGTATGCGTTTTTGAGAGCTTCAAAAAAAGCCACTGAAGTATTGTCTTTTAATTAAAAAAAAACATGTAGGTATATTTATCTTGTTTCATTTGTTGCCGAATTAAGGAAATACCCATATTTTGTTTTATTATTTAATTGAATTTCGTAGGCACATTTGTAAGTGGTGGTCGTGAATTTCATGAAAACTCAAGCAAAAATAACTTGTTATTCGTCCAAAAAGTAAGTTTTTTAATAGCAAAAGTACCTCAAGCATAAATTTTTTACTTCCTTTTCTCTTTTTTTTTATTAAGGAAAATGCCCTCGTTTTTTGTGGGTATTGTCCTCTTTTTTTATCAATAATGAAACGGTAACCAGCGTTGCCACTGAAAAATTTCCTATCCAACCAAATTTGTTTACAAATCCCAAAATCTTTGGAGCCAACATATTTCTTAAGTAGTTAAACACAAATATAATTTTATAAATTTCTGATATAGGTGTGTAATTTTTTTAGTTAACACCTGCCTCAATTATATCGATCGGCCTAGAATCAGTTCCTGTCTCAATTAAACGATATCTGCCCGTCGGGTTGGGCGTTAACGTATTTCTTGTGATCAATAGTGTCTACTAAAAAGGGTGACGAGGGATCCATTATTTTACATAGACACTATAAAAAAGTCCTCCTAGAACAAGGTTTATCGATTGTAACTGGCAAAAGCATTACCAGATCAATAAAACAACCCGCATACATATGTATATTTACAGCTTTATGACAACTGTTATTTTGAGATCACCCCATAGCGTTCATTTAAATCCCTCTCCCAGAAATCGCATTATTGTATACAGTATAAACAGTATTGAAATCCGCGCACATATTAATTTTTTTTAAGCAGACCCTGTCTTTCTATATTTTGAGAAGATAAGCCCACTTTTGATCCGACCTCCCATAGAATGCCTTTAGCCGAAAAGCCTGTTATCTCTTAAAATTCCTAACTCACATCAATTTAGCAATGAACTTTGGTTGTAAAAAATTTTGTTTGAGTAAAAGAAAGTACAATCATACTAAGGTCTCAGTTAAGCTCCACTTCTGAAACTTAACATTATACTGTAATAGTGTTAATTGTATTTACATACTTATGTCGAATTTATTTCTGAACATTGTTTTTATTATAAAAGCGTTGGCAACTTGCGTTCAGCAGCTGAAGAACTATGTGGTAGCGAAAGTAATTTATGTACAAAGGTGGCAAGATCGCAATGGCTTTTCTACTCTCATTCGAGTTCAATGGAGCTGTTATTCCGAAATAAAAAATCCGTTAAGATATCACCGCTAAGGACATTAAAAATTCAAACTGTTGGGCTTGAAATTTGCTACACTTTAGTGTATGTATCTACAATGTTTTAACAGAATGACGTTCGGTTTTTATGGGATAAAACACTTCGAAAATTACCTTTTGGACACCCTCTACAACGTTAAAGTTAGGAAATTTTGATATATACGTATTTCGGTTTCGTTAAACAAGCTTTATGATGCTTTAGAAAATATTCGCTTTGTTCACAAACATAAACGGCTTTTATTTATGACGATTAATAAATTAAAATAATATTAAAATAAATTAATTAAAAAACAATTTGTACAGCAAAACAATTAAAAATAAAAGGTATTCAACGTATAGGTAGCTGCTAAATAGAATATAGTGTATTACTAATAAAAACTAATAAAAAAATCAATAATTTCTGTAAAATACCAAAGAAGTATTTCTCTTCGGTGACAATCACGTGCTTAATTCATTGGTGTTTTCCCTTAAACGAAACTAATTAAAGATCAATGATCCTGTGATGAATATTTTCCTTTTTGCTCAGAATGAAGAATTGTTTTTCTTTAATACCTAGATTTTAACTTTTTTTTAACCTCCTTAACATAATACTCGTTTAATTTGTAGGAATCTGGCAACACTAAAAATTAAATCTTGAAAATTTCAACAAACATAGTCCACCCATTTGCATAGGTATACATTTTGCTTTAAGTTTTTTTTCCAGTGATGGCTCAGTTAAGACAAAAAAGGGGAAATTTACCGTTTGCTGTATAACAAACCGTGCTGCAATTAATTATTTATTTAAGTACCTAAATGATGTTAAAATTGACATTTTTATCCGTTTTGATTAGGTATCTCAGCTGATTTAGAATTTTGCAAAACAAAAAAAAAAATTTAAAGTTGTTTAGTCGGTACTAAAAATTGTATTTTATTTGGTTTAAAAATCTTTCACAATTTTACACCTTTAAACACTTTTTGTTAAAAACAACTTGCAAGATTGTTAAGAAATTATTTAACACTTTGTTGGCATTTTTTAATTTTTATAGGTAGGTATAAATTATTTAATTCCACATTTTTTTTATTTAATTTATTTTGTTAAATTTTTTAAAATATGATTTTTTACGTCTTTTTTCAGTGTGTTTCAGTGTTTTTACATTTCGCGACGGCAAAAACTTTTGGAGACACTTTTTTAACACAACAAGCACACACAATACTCCCAAACGAAATTGTCGACATCTAGACTATTTTAAAGTCTAGTAAGAAACACAAATACGAAAAGATGTTATGTTATGCAAGCAACAACAACACTAGTAATGAAACTAACAAGTAAATCAACACTGTTCTGTGCCTTTGCAGAAGTTTGTGTATTTCATATTTTTCTAAGATGAATAAAGTAAACGAAAAATGATTTAAGCGAACAAAAAAAATCACCGTCAATACGAATTGAATTGAATCGCCCGCGCTACTTATGCTCCTTTTAGTATGAAATCACATCAAAAACGCGCGACATTTGCATTAACAATGACACCACACACAAAGCGAAACATATTTCCACCTTCACCCGTTGTGGTATTGTTTGCTGTTCTGCTCCACCGTAAGTATGAACATACACACATACACACATACGTTTAAAAGCCCACAATCGTCTGTATAAAAATCAATGAGAGTTAAAGGGCCTATATTTGTTGTTTTTAGGTTTTATTATTGTATGTATGTATAGAATATAGTAAATATGGCGGCGGTGTTGACTGGATGTGAAACCTTCTTCTTCTTCTTATGCGAATTTCAAACAAAGCATGTCTAAGATACACGATACTGATACATTGCCCAAGAAAACAATAGCGACAACGTGAATAATGTTTACAGTGGCGTTGACAGCACGATAAGATGCGTCAAGTAGACATTTGGTAAGCGACGAATCTGACAAAAATCTAGTCTCAAGCAAAGTTGTACGTACACTCATACTCACAACCATTTGTAAAACCAAAATGGGCAAAACGGTAACAAAAATCATAAAATATAAACAAACATTGAAGGTGGTCAACACAACAAAACAATACATGCATACATAGGCACATACACATAAGCATATTTATGTACACATGTATGTTTGTGCATAAATCAAAAGAGCCTTTTTAAAGAAAACGTATTCAAAGAGCGTATTTTATGCTATATTGGAAAAAATTCTCAATAAATTTATTCCAATTGGAATAAGTATCCTGTACAGTGTATATGCGTGTGTGTTTGTTTGTTCATGCACTCTCTTAAAAAGTTGTGGGCAAGTGTGTGCTTATGGGTTTATTGCATTTTAAACATTTTTTGCAGAGCCTGCATGAGTGTTTGCTTTGCGGTAATATTTACTCCATATTTCGTTGCATATTTTGTAACTGCGCATGTGTTGGAGTCATACATGCCAGATTTGACGTTTTTAAAGTTTTTTTGAACCAACAAATTGACTTTTGACGATTGGTCGATTTTTGCCCGAAATATTACGATTTTTTTTGAACCTTTATGCCCAAATGTGAAAATTTCGCTGTACATACATGTGACTTTTTTATCATAATAGGTCTCATGAAATAAGTATTTTAAACCTATCACCAGAAAGGTAAAACGAATTTTAAAATCAAGAATTTTATTCTTAAATTTATCCAAAATCTTACCTAACATTTATAGGTTCAATTCGTATTTAGATTTTCTTAAAACAAGTTAATTCAGATTAATACAAAAAAACAAGTAGAAAAAACTTGATTATATATGTATGTACATATGTATGTATTTTTAAATTTTAAAAGTCTTTCGGTGGCTTAGAGGTAGCGCGCAGTTCTGAGAGTACCAGGTTTAAATCCCAGCTACGGCAAGCACAGAAAAAAATTTTAAATACCTAAATACCTATTTAATATGTGTCAAAGAAATACAAAATATAAAACTTTTTCCTAATAAAGCTCCGTAAGTCAAAAAAATTGCATTTTACTTTTGGATTATCCTAAAACAATCTTTTAAGGCCTTAATATCAAATATAATTCTACACTCAAAAAATTATTACAGAAACTGACTGTAAGTTATTTAGGAAGTATTCCGTAAAGTTGTTTTTAAATGAAAAAACAGTTAAATTTGAATACAATAATTTTTTTAACTGATATGAAGGGTTATTCAAAGCCTCAAAAAAAACAATTGAAGTTAATTTTGTCAGTTAATTTTTATTAATATATAATTTTGTTATTTTTTTTTCTGATTCTTTGTGTTTTGCTGCAAATGAGAAAAAAACTAGTTAATTTTAGACGAAAATGTCAGTTAATTTTTTGATGTCTGAATTTAAATGAATTATTTTGTTAATTTTAATGAATATATTTCTTGTTGGACGGTTTTTAAATGAATATCCAGTTATTTTAAGTAGATTTCCAGTTGATTTTACAGTAATAATTTTTTCAGTGTAAAAATGTGGCTAAAAGTAAGAAATTCGTACTTAATTAATTGTACTTTTTTGACGATTTTTTTAACAAAAATTGACGATATTGGACTAAAATTATCTGGCAACTATGGTTGCTGTATTTTATGTGGAGTTTGCATTTTGTTTCTCTCTTACATATACATAGGTTTTTATCTTTTGCAGCTGTGGTATTAATATTGTCATATTCTGTTTTTTGTGGAATCAAATCTAACTACCTAAATCGCAATGGTGTCGTATGTACTTTATAATTCACCTCAAATTTAAAGGAAAAGGAAGAAGAAGAAGATAAATTGTGGGAAACTAATTAAGATAACATTTACAGTTTTGGTGAATCCTAAAAAGAAATTAAAAAAATCTAACTTGAGATGTCATTCTTATTAGAAACACATCTAGATCCTTAACTTTTTGTAAAAAGTAATAGTAAATTGCTTCAAACTTAAAAATTTGGATTTTAAAATGATTCTTGTAGGTAGTAAGCTGGAAAAGATTGATTAAGGCGTAAAAGGGATCGATCGAGTTGTCAATGCTTTTAATTTAGAAACTCTAGTAAAAACTTTTAAATTTCGGTTCGAATCGGTCTTTTCAGAAATTCGAACTGCCCCAAGTACAAAGTGGTGCTAATTTGTGAATTTCCACTGCATTAAAAAGGTGACATTGTAGGTACTTAAATGTACTTTAGTCGACTTAAGAGCTTATTCCTTTTTGATACATATTTAACTACTTACATATGTATATAAACATAAGCCGTCTAAAAAATCAAGAAATAAAGTACATACCTTTATAGGTATGTTTGTATGTACCTACATAAGCATGTATAAGCTACCCACACACCTCTCAAAAATTGTTCTAACTAAAAAACAATTGTTTTTATGCAATAGGTACCTATGTACCTATCTACTTTTGTTAAAGTTACAATTTATAAAATCAATGACGTTGTCAATTTGCAAAATAATTCACAATGTTCATAATTAAAGTACAAAGTTTAAGATAAAACTCCAAAATTTAAATGTAATATGTTGCTACTATAGCTCAAGCAGAGACAGAAACAAACCGTGTTAATGGCAACGCCTCTCGTGACAATTGTCAACCATTTTCTTGGGAGGGGTATAATTACCATAAATCAACTCCATATAGTTTGCTCTTTTTAATACGCATGAACACAAGAAAATGTTTTTACTCATTTTAATCTAAGAAAAAAAGAGCCAAAGAGTTTTTTTTAGAAAAAATACAAACACACACACATTTGCTCTCTTACTAAAAAAAACAACAATGTATAATATGAAATATACTCACTATAAGTGTGGTGAAAAACTAAAAATGTGGAATGCATTTTTTGCTTATTTTCCCACTTTAACTGAAGATCAATTTGGGCGGGGCTATAGAGAAAAAAAGCTCAAGGCCTAACAAATTTAAAAAAAATATGTGTGTAGGTATACATACATAGATATCTAGTTGTAATTTTTTCACACTGTAGGTATATCCATTAATTAATAACGATTTTACTAATGCAAAATTTCAGCCTTTAATTTTAATATGAGCAGTTTTTTTATAAAGTTTTTTAAAATTTTAATAAATCGTCTGCAAGTTGTTGAATTAAAACATCTGAATCAGTAAATGTAGTAATACCTATTCTGAGGCAGAAGTTGAGGGATGTCAAACAAATAAAGGAAGCCTTTTAAGAAACTTGTAAAATATACCTATTTAATTAAGGGTATGTAGCCCTCGATGCGGTAGTATACTTCGACATCTTCAAAATATTTTATTTTTTCAAATCTAGGCTTTTCAACTCAAATTCCCATAGGTATGAACGCAAATATTATTTGCATCTTCAAAAACAGTTTTATATTGTGTGTGGGCTTCATTCCTTTTAGTCTCAAGACACATTAACAGGGTTTTTATAAGAGATGATCGATGCTCTTTGTAAATCTATATCCTCCTTTTGTAGAATTACACTAAGCGGCTGTGTGACAGTAAGTAGGTGTATCATTTAAAATAGGAAGGTACTAGGGACTGGTAAATCGATTTCGATTATAGTCGAAAATCGATTTTGACCCCAAAAAAAATCGATTTTTTGTAATCGGCTTTTTGTTGACGATTTTATACTGAAATCGATTATTGAGCCCAAAAAATCGATTTTACCCAAACAATTTTAAAATGCTATAAATTTTAAGAATTATTCAATTAACACAATTTATTTCAAACTATCTGCACCGAAAACTCAAGTGCTAATATAAGCGTTAGTGTATTGTTTAAAAATTTGTAATATTTGACGCCGAAAGTTAATTAAAAATGCTGTCAGATTTGGAAAAAATTTTTAAACAATTAATAAATAAATAGTTCAGTACACAGTACACTTAAAATTACTTATCGTCTTTGAGAATTAAATATGTATATTTGTTGTGTTAGCGTATGTATGTATATTTTGATATTTAATTTCATACATTGAAATTATAGTGGATATTTGCACTTAATAGTACGTTTCCATTATAAGCAAATTAAGTAATTTTGAGGAAATCATTTCGAAGTGTTTCCATTACGTTGTAAGTAATTTTATGTTCGAATTCAATCTGACACGTATATCAGGTGGCCTCGGTTATTCAGCTGAAACCGGTGTTTCGTTATTAAAATATCAAATTTTGTTTATGTTTATGTATTTGATTCTTTTTTACAAACAACTCTAGTTTTCTAAAAAAAAGTTTAAAAGGAGGAAAAAGAATTTGTGAGTTTTTGTTATCTGTCTTGACATTCTTATAACAAATTAAGTTGTTTTTGTAGAACTACTCCCACCTGATGCATGCTTCTTGCAATCAGCTGTCATTTTTTCGGATTTGTTACTCACCAATAATGGATTCCCCAAAGTTGCATTTGTAAAAATAGCCTCCGCGCAGTGTTGCACAGACAAATTTCGAAATAATCTTGATTAATCATGTCATTTGAGATTATTTGCTCATATGAAAAATATATGGGAAATCATGTAGCAAATTAATTAATTTGAGCAAATTAAATGATTTGGCGCAAATCACGTAGATGGAAACGTAGTATAAGTATATATGAAGTTAAACTATCTGAATTCGTTTATGACCTGCATTCTTTGTAATCATTAAATAGGTACGTACATACACCTTTTCCAATAATACCTTTCTTTAGGAAAAGTTCAATTTACTTACTTAAAAATAATTTTTGAGGGTATCTATTCATTTTAATATAGCATCAAAATAAAAGTCGACTTTGAATTATAATCGATTATGAGCTTCGATTAATCGACTTTGAAAATCGAGATTAAATTAGTTGATCGTAAAATCGAAAATCGATTTTCGGCTTTGCTTACCATTCCCTAGTAGGTACCTATGTTATTCGCAAAAAATCCGAAAGTGATCACAGAAGTTCTTCATAATAAGGCTTTTGAAGACGTTTTCCCTTTCTTTTCACTCGGATATCTTTCCCAATGTCTCTATTATGTACTTTATACCTACCTAATTACTGCAAATTGCAAAATTTAATTGTGAAATAGCAAGGCGTTTGTTTTGCATTTTGTGGGGTTTCTTGTATTTTTTTACTGCTCAATTTTTTGCCAACATTAAAGAACATCCACAAGTTCCAATTAAGTTTCCAAATCAAGACCAACGTTCTTAACGCTCTTAAAACTAATGCGTGTTCGCATTAGTTCTTCGACGTCATCGCCAGTATCATTTAAAACCTCTTCAAATGCGTCGATGAAGCCGGTAAATTCTTATTTTACTAACTTTTCGTTTTCTTTAAAATTCCTTAAGGCTAAAAAAATTTGCCTTTTTCTTAATAAATCAGTGGTGTCGTCAGAATTTCCTTTTTTCCCTCCCCCTGAGTCCACACCAACCAATATATGTAGGTACATACATATTTTTCTTCTTTTTATTTTGACTATCATTAAGTGCTTAAGTAGGTATAATTTGAAGTGATTTAATTTGTTTTAAATTACAAATTTTTACCTTAATAATATAATGCATATAGGGTGTTCACAAGATAGTCATAAAGTCATATGTCTTAAAAAAATAAAACAAAAATATACTACTGTTGTGAGCATCTGCTCATAGCTAAGTGTGCTATTTTAAATTTGAATCATCTGCTGGAGAAAACAGAAAAATAAGTAAATTCAAAAATATTTTAAAATTAATGACTGCGACTTGTTAGTTATACCTATTAACAACTTCACTAAAGACTTTCGGCCGCCCGGCTCAGGTTTCTACAGTTTATGACTAAACAATAAACACAGTTCAAAAGGTCTTATTATTATAGAACTTTTTTCTTTTAAGCACAACAACAATTTTTTTAAACTATTGTAAAATATTAAAACTTTAAGACAATATGACTTTTAGCCAACCGTTTAAATACCCCAATAACATAATTGTTTTTTAATTGTATTTTAATAATCAAAGTCATGAAAAAATATATTTTTTACAAAAAGTGTTTAAACAATTCACTAATTTGTGGTTATTCAAAAAACTGAAATAATAATTAAGGTCGGTTATGTAAAGTTTAATAACTGACGAACCAGAATTTCCGCTTTTTATTTTAACAAAGTTTTATAGAAATCAAATTAACTTAATTAAAATTATAAATCTAGTCATACCCTACAACATACAAAGATGTTATTAGTTTGTGAAAACAGTTAAAATATCGGCTGAATTTCAAAACGCAGTTTGCTTTGCATCAGAAAATTTCAAGTTTTTCCTGAAAGCAAAGATGAGGTTTTTGATAATATCTTCTACTTCCAAATGAGAGTTTACAGCTATATTAATGTCCTGAAAGCAAAAAACCTTGTCAAAATTGTAAGGAGTGTGTAAGGGAAGAAGTTGAAAATTTATAATGCAAAGCAAACTGCGTTTTGGAATTCAGCCATCTTCTAAGTATTATAAGAGATCCTGGGGCCAAATCGTGGCATTCATTTTCCTCGATCGATCGAGTTGTCAATACTTTGAGTATAGACATTCTAATAAAAATTTTTTAATATCGAAACGAATGCGACGATTTGGCCCCTGGATTATCGAAATGAAATCTTGTAAATGTTTCATTTGATGGATACTGTTGCCCTTAGATGACAGCATTCAAATTATTGTATACTTAAGTACTTTAATTTAAGAATTTATTTTTTATTCTGACCCCGACTGAACTAATATTAACAAGGAAGATAACACAGCTAACCAAGTGATGTTTATTGGAGAGTGTTGATTTTAATATAAACTCTTAAACAAATCATCCGCATGATTATTTGGCGATTAACAATAACAAAACAATGTTAATTTTTTGTTAATTAAAGTTAAAATTAAGGGTTATTTTTTTAATTTAGTTTTAACATCCTTTAAAAAAACTAACAGTTTACTTTTTCTTTAGCTTTTCTACCCTCTTCTTTAAGATAAGTTAAAAATTTCAACAAGTAAATTTTTATGATTTAAATGTTATTTTTCTTTAAGTTAACTGTTAAATAAACCACGTTTAATTCACTACAATTAAAACAAGAAAGTAATAATTACTTTTTTATGCCTATTTTGTTGCCTTAAACACTACAAAACTTTAAAACAAATATTTTTGTTTAAAGAAAGAAGAGGAGTGTTTAAAAATCTGTTCATTTTCACAGCCTATAGTTTTGTATTTATAAACGAATACAGGAAATTTGTTGTTAACTAATGACAACAAAACTATGAATTACTTTTAAGCTTAAAAAAGAAGAAGAAGACAATTGATGACTTATGAAATCAGAAGAGAGGGGAAAGGAAAATGAACTGCATATCATGTAAAGTAAATAGCTAAATACATGGTAATTTTCTTTTGTAAACTATTGTTTAACTAATTATTAGTTCAAGATTTTACAACACTTAAATTTCCGATCTACTTGCAGTTGCAAAGGTCCTCTTCCCATGGCTAAAACATGAGGGATGTCATCGTAGCAGTAGTCAAGCATAACGACTGTTTGTAAACCGTTTGCGATCATTTCATACAAAACAAAATACTTAAGTAATGGAAAGAAAAAGAGAAATGTTGGTTAAATTGAAAGCCTAATAGTTATAATCATAATTTGTATGTTGTGTTGAGTGTTTGTACACAAAGAAAAATATTTTAATTGAGTGCAAACGCTTAGAAAAAGTCAAAAAGAATGCCCGTTGTTAAATTAAATATGTTACTATAAGGTTGTGGTTAAAAAAAAACCTAAACGCATACCGAGCCAAAGCTGCCTAATAGAATCAATAAAATTTTCTCTATGAAACGTTTTAAGGCTAAAGAGTAAGTAAGAAGCGAAGATTTTTCTATAAGGATTCCTTAATGTTTTTATTAGGTATCATTCAGTAAATTTCTGCAGGGGAAACATAAAACTTCACGTTTAGCTTAACACATTACTGAACGCCTTTTTTAAGACTTCTGAAAGAGTGTTTACTTTCAGTTAGTTCTGGAAAAATAGTTAAGTTTAAGCAATCCCGTTTGCCTTTTGTAAAAGCCTGCAAGTTAAAAAGATGTTGCTAACAGCATAGCACTAGTGTCGTTTAAAGAGTATGTGAGAAAATCAAAAACAAAAGCTTTCAGAATGGAAAACACCTAATAAATTGACAACAAATTATTTTCTGTGTATATAATAGTGGCCAGAAAAAAAAACGTTGTCAAAACAATTGCAAACAACTCAACGCGCATCTCATAATTATTTCCTCGCTTCGTTGCCGTTTTGAAATGTTTCAGACAGTCTAATAACACAAAACGACAAATTCATGCAACTAGTGGTCAACAGCAACAACATAAACAATATGTAACTATAACTTATAGAGAGTTTACATCTCAAGCTTATAACACGCTACGCTTAAACATCTATTTGTACTAACATGCAACGCTTTTTTCCGAAAACCCAATAAATATTTTTTTGCTCTGCTACTGCTTACTAATATAGTCACAGCTCGTGCAACATCATCGATTCCATGGTAAGAGTTTTGTTATGTCCCTGCAGAAAACAGGACTAGTCCATACATGCGTGTATGGACTAGTCCATAAAGGAGTAGGATTACTCCAAAACTAACCCAAATGCATGTAAAAAACATGGTCTTTTTAACATTATGATGTCCTAGGGCCGGACCACTTAACCCAGATTTGCATTACGTCGGAGTAGTTTCAAAACTACTCTATCCTACCTACAAACAACTTGGAAATGGACTAGTTACAACATGGTCCTTGTTAGGGTTTTCTCCCGGGAATTCCCGCTCCGGGAATTCCCGGGAATTTCAATTGTTTATATTTCCCGCTATCCCGGGAATTTTTCGCGGGATCCCGGGAATTAAAAATATTGGCAGCTCGCTTCTTTTACATTAAAAAAACAGCTGTTTGTGCTTGGCTTTTCATTTTGTTTAAAAGAACAGATTTTTTAATTGTGATTTTTGCTTAAAAAGTTATTTATTGTCCTATTTTTACAAAGAAATTTACGTTTTTAAGGTATTATAAGAAAATCAGTGTATGTGTTATTTAAATACTTATAAATAAAGAAACTGGTTTAGATGGAACATTCAATTGCATGGAAGTTTTTTAAAAGAAAGGCTAACGATGCGGCTGTGTGTTCTTTATGTGCAAAAATTATATCGTGCAAAGGCCGAAGCACCAGCGGATTAATGCGTCATCTAAAATCATTACATAAATCGGCCTGGGAAAAGGAGACAGCTGAACAAGAACATCAGGGAGAACTGCCTCAAAATATAAGAAAAACTCAGCCTACGATAGATACGTATACAGACAAAAAAGATATATGTACTATTGTTGCAAAATTAGCCGCTATGGATGGGCTTTCTATTAGGTCAATTGCAAGAAGTGATTACATCCGTCAGTCGATGGTACGTGATGGAATAAATCTACCGAAAGCAGAATTTGGAGTACAACAGTTAATAATTAAAAAATTTTTAGAAGTAAAGGGTGATATTATAAAGAATATACAATCTAACTTAGTCAACGGCGGTAGATTTTCATTAACAATGGATGAATGGACAAGTATAAAAAATAGGAGATACCTAAACATAAGTTTATTAGGTGACAAACATACACTTTTTAATCTGGGTATGGTTTATATACCTGGTAAGTGCGGAGCAACAGAAATAAAGAAATTAATGGAATCTCGCCTAAAAGAGTACAACATAAATTTTAAAAATCATGTAGTATTAACTATTACAGATGGACCTAATGTAATGAAAAAGTTTGTTAAAGATAGCCCAGTTGATGGAATTTATTGCCTTAATCATGCCATACACCTAGCAGTTGTGGACGTTTTGTATAAAAAAGAAAGCAACATTTCTGAAAGGGAATCGGAATTAGACAACAGTGACGTTTTTAGTGATGATTCCCAAAACATTGAAAATGATGTCGTTATAAGTTGCAGTTACAAAGAGGTGATAAATCAGACGCGCCGTATTGTAAGAATATTTAAAAACAGTCCTGTAAAAAACATCATACTGCAAAAGTACGTAGTTGAAGAACAAAAAAAGGAACTGTCTCTTCAGCTAGATATTGTTACTCGTTGGAACTCAATGGTGCCAATGATAGAAAAATTTTTGCTTTTAAAAAATTCAATAAAAAAGAGTCTTATTGATCTACAAATGGGTGAGCTTTGGGTTGATGAAAATATTATTACCTTAAACAACATCCTTAAAGTCTTGAAACCTATTAAAGTAGCTATTGAAAGGTTAAGCAGCCGCGATACGAACATTCTTATAGCTGATGCAATTGTCAATACTCTATATGAAGAAATGCAGTCGATTCCATCTTCTCTTGCCGAAAAAATGTCACAAGCTCTTTTTCAACGTATTGATGAGAGAAGAGACAAAAAATTGTACACCTTGATGAAATACTTAAAACAACCCGATTTCTTTGACAGCAATAATGAAAAAAGTGCATTTTCCTATGCTTCTAAGTTCTCAGTTATTGGATATGCTGAAAATATTTTTAATCGTCTTTTTGGTGGGTCTGATAATGTTAGGGAAACTGAAGGCCATGATGATGTTGCAAAATGTGTTTCCATAGCGGAAAACACATTTGAAGAAGCTTTAAATATAGCAATTAAAAACGTAAGTTCGTACTCTCAGCCCAACTGTAAAACTAAAAAATTTTCTATTAAGAAAGAGTTTAAGTTTTTTGAGGGAAGTGGTCAGAAAACACAAAATATTGAGTATTTGTTTAATGCACTTCTAACTATTCGTCCAACTTCCGTAGAAAGTGAACGGGCTTTTTCTATAACAGGACAATTTGTTAGTAAAATTAGAAATAGACTTTCTGATGAGTCAATAAATGCCTTAAGTGTATTAAAGACTTATTTCATAAACCAGAAAAAAAATTCATGTTGAGCTTTTTCACATAAATTTCTTTTTCAATTTTGTTTTCTTTTGTTTTAGTTTTCGATCTCATATATTGAGTACCTGAATTATTTGTATTTAATTTTTATTCATTTATTTATTGTTATGTTTGTGTTGTTCAAATAATAATTAAAAATTTTTTTATTAACAAATGAATTTAAAAGCAACGATTTATGTTCCTTATTTAATTTTTTTGTTATTAGTTTAACTTACCGTTTTAGAAAGTAATTTTTCACTTTTTAATAAAAATGTATTATTAACTTGAAACAAATTTAGGTTTATTTATTACTATGGAACGGGATCCCGGGATCCCGGGAAATTAAAAAATATTTCCCGCTTTCCCGGGAAACAAAAAAGTGCGAGAAAAAAAAAACCCTAGTCCTTGTGTAATGCAGTCATGGACCATGTCATTGTCAAACAAGAACTTGTAGTTACTTAAGTGATATGCGTTCGTGTTTTAAAGATCGTGTTTTTTGTACGCAATCGTTAAAACACGAACGCATATCACTTAAGTAACTACAAGTTCTTGTTTGACAATGACATGGTCCATGACTGCATTACACAAGGACCATGTGGTAACTAGTCCATTTCAGCTAAAACGGACCATGTGGTCCAAGATTTTTTGCAGGGGTCTAATGCTCGTTTATATGTTTGTGTGTCCAGCCGTTACTGTCAGTTTTGTTGTAATTGCCTTTGCCACGATCAGCCGTGGAAGCAATCTAAAATGGCATGACGTAACATGCTTGTAGTAATTATTCAATTTGTTACCAAGACTAGGAAAAATTAAATACACTCACACACAGACATACCTACATACACACTTAGATATGTAAGTATGTATGTGGTATATGATACATATGTATGTATGTACCTGTTTATAACATACTTTGCATTAACAATTTTTAATGCTTCAATGAAGAAACCAAATAAATATTAACAGACAGACATACATACATATGTATGTACATATGCATATGTATCTGTACATTCATATTATGTATTTGGATGGACTGACTGACAGTATTTACTTTTATGTCTTCTATTTTGTGTTTCTTTGAAAAATATTTTACAAAAATTTTTACGTAAAAAAAATTTCAAAATTTTTGAATTTGCCTCGTTTGCTTTTTAAAAAGATTATTTTTAAGACGTGAGACAAAAAAGGTTAAAACGAACCCTTTCAGACAGATTGCTTTGTTGGCTTGGTTGACTGATTTATATGGTAGCTTTCTGTCCAGTAGGGTCTTCATTGCCATAACCATTCCATTCGTCAGATATAACGCCTTTAAGAACCCATACCCGGATTAAGACCTAAAGTATTAGATTCAACTCGTGGCCAAAAGGTATCTCAACAGGTCATTGAACCTGCACCTCGATACCCCACTAAGGTCATCTAATGTATTCCTGCACAGAAATCTGTGTCCTGACAGCTAAAGCAGGATATTCATAGGAAATATGAGAAACCATCTCCTTTTCCCGACGACAGTGATCGTTAGAAGGGAGTTTTATTCTCCTTGCGTAACCCATAAGGACCGATATCAACCTCTATAAATCCTCCAAATACTGCTCAGCAACCGGATCGTAAGCTCGCAATCAGAAGAGGCCCACATCGGCCTAGAAACCATACACGTGTCCAGATTACCCCACCTGCTTGCAGCCATTTAGGGAAAGTGTCAAAAGATTCCGCTCTTTAAAGACCACCCAGCGTAATTGCATTAGAGATAGGTAAAACAGATTAAAGCTTAGCTAGCCTGTCTGCCCGTTCATTACCAAAGTGGTTTCTATGCCCTGGGACCCAGATTGAAGTAATATTTAATAGACGGCACAGCCTAAAAACTCCTTGCATTGGTTGAACAGTAACGACGTAGTTGTGTGATAACTAAGCGAAAGAAGGGCTGCCTGACTGTCGACTAATTTACCAATACTTTCGCGAACATCACACAGTAGCCTGCAAGCCTCATAGATAGCAAATATTTCGGCCTAAAAAAAACACTGCATCCATCCTTGGAGTAGCACTGGTGTAAGAACCCTGAGCTTCTTACTAAAGTCCGTGTTGCGTTTAACAGTCAAAAATTGGTTCTTGATCGAAGGTAATGCTCCCAAGATTCTTGCGAGGCCGTATGTCTTTGATCTCCACTATCCCAAAGCCCTAAGCCTCACTGCATATTTGGCCATTATATGAAGGTTTATAGCAATCAAGTTAAGTATAGTTTTTTTTTCTCATATATTTTATTATTGAATCTTCGCTTAAGCGAACTAACAATAAGTATTCAAATCTTAAAACTAAGTAACTCATACTAGTCCAGTCAGTACCAGACTAAAATTTAAGTTCTCACAATAAGGATAACGAATTTTAAAAGTTTCATCTAAGAGGAATAGTATCCCTTCTTTTTAGTCGAGTGTGCCCACTATGTTGCAGGATGCTTCGAGCGAGCGGATTTGGATGTGTTTTCAGCTTGTTAAGTTAAGTATAGTGTTAACTGCCTTTGAAGCAGACCGGTCTCTAAACTTTGGCCAATTGATCCACCAAATACTTTCTACATGTTGCAGTTCACCATACCAGAGATCCATATGTAAGAATTGGTCGCACTAAAGCCGTGCTTCTACATCTGGCTATGCCAGGACTAAGTCTAACTTTGGCGGCGATCATCTTATGGCAAGTGTAATGGGCCACCGTAGCCTTATTTACTCTGTGCTTGTTTTTCAGTTTTTATTACAGTTTCGAGCCGAGGACAGTACCCAGTTATTTCGCACTGCTGCCAGAAGGGTAGCTTGTACCCCGCTTGTCTGAAAACTAGAAACTTACCTGCTTAGTTTTGTCGAGATTTACTCCAGAAACTGACCTGATACTAGCATCACCACACTGTCCGCATAAGCAACGACCTTTGTTCAGTTCCAAAAGAATCGTCCTAACAACCAAGAGCCAAATAGTGTTGAAATGACACTAGCCTGGGGCGGTGTTGTTGCCAAGATTCCTGTTTTTTTGGCATAAGTCGCTGTTCAGCAATTACCGGTTATTACTCCCACCAAAAGTCTACATTCGCTCCTTTGAAGAAGAGAACTTGTCGCCCCCACGTCAAATATCTTTACATAAACTTGGGGACTCTACACGAAACGAATTTTATCCCGAACTTGGTGGCTCTGACTCTCACAGCTGAATCTATATGCCCATTTTAGATCTGAGGGGGAGAACATACGTTCATTGGTTTTTCATTTGCCATGTTAATCCTCATATTTATCCTTCTGTCTTCGAACGTGCACTTGTCCAACGGCACACAGTTTTCCAATGAATTCTTTGCATGCTGGAACAACGGAGGAGAAATTTTAACCTGCGAATTCTCAGTTTGAGAGGACAAGGCAAGATTAGCGACCAATTTGGACAGAAGACCGCAGCTTCAACCCCCCTTCAACTTGGACGTTTCAAGTCCTTTGGCCAATTAACACTTAATATGAATGTCTTAAAAATCTAAATCAATCAACTGTTTTATGCTAAAGGGGAACAAGTGCTTTTTGTGTTAAATAAAAAGGATCTAAAGAGGTTGCATCCTTTGTTTTAAAATTTGTATCGACATGGCCTTCAACGGTTAAACCAGTCGTAAAATATGTTGAATTTTGTAACTTCAACATTTGTTTCACTGCAACATAAACTATCGCCTAAATGTGAATAGAATTTTGATTTCATAAAGGAGAGCAACGAGGACGGTTGCAGTAGCTTTGCCGGATGATTGGGTTGGCCTAGTAAGACAAACAAGCAGCAGTCGACTTCAAAATATTTAATAAAACTGATGTTTTTTATAATAAAAATATCGTATTAACCAGCGCCCAGAATTTTTAGAAACTCTTTTGCAAAAAGGAACTGGAAGAAAGAGTAAATCAGTCATCAGTGTTGCCAATCGAGCTTCTTAAACACAAAAGGCTAGGATTTTACCATTCATTGCCAATACACCACACGTTGTTTTTATTAATATGACACAAACATGAGATACAAAACGACGTAATGTTCAATAAGATAATATCAACACCCCATGATACCGATCTTTTGTCACCTTAATGATAAAATTTAAGATCTAGACCATTTGCATCTAATTTTTTCAACGCCTCCGAATCATGTTTTGGAAATTGATAAAAAAAAAACATTTTTTCCTAATTTTTAAATTTTTTCCATTAAAGGTTTCATTCCCTTTAACCTCTGCTAATTATGCTTTCTTATTATTTTTATTATTTTGTTTTAAGAATAAAATCAATAATGACTTTTAAAAACAACACAAACATTTGCTTAAGCTGTGAAGCCCCTTAAGACCAACACTTTTATTTTTAGCGCAAAAAAAAAACTCTTCAAAATTCTATAAAGCGGAAATCAAAACAAAAATGGAATGAATAATGATGGCGGTAGTGGTGGTAATGATGGTGGTAGAAAAAGTGATGTTGGCAAAGAAAGTGCAATTGCCTTTAAAAAAAAACAAACAGCAATACATAATATGAAAATATGTAGTCCAAGAAGGAACAATACCAACAACAACAGCTTTTAGTAAACCTGAAAAAAGGTCGTTTAAAAGTCGTCAAAGAACTTTTCAAAGTGACTCAATGTCGCTGTAAAAATATGTATGAATTTAATCACTTGGCGATTTCATGATGGATGGTTGTTGAATGCAGTATGTGGCATTCTAATTACATACACACATACACATGTCCATGTTTAAACATAAATATGTATGTATGCATGTATACATTATGTGTTATTTACCTAAATATTATTTAAAATAATAAACTGTGTGCAATTTCGTAGTATAAGAAAATCTACAAACACAAGCTTTTTTTTTGGGGAGGAGAGAAAAACTTTAAAAAAAATAAGAAAAATGTTTTTGCTAAAAGCCACATTCTCACACTGCATTGAAAATTAAAAATGGCACACCATATAGCATGATGAAGAGAAGTACATACATATTTGAATTAAACCAACGTACGACTCCACAAATAATAACAAAAACAACAACAGGATTTTCTTGTAATGAGCAGCAGTAGCAAGAACGGCGTGAAATTATATGCAAATACTCGTTGCTCAAGTACCTTACACGTTTATAACATGTTTTTTTTTTAAACCAAACCCATGACTGATTTGTTGCTGTTGTTGTGGCAATTTTTGCTTAATTTTTCTACATTGCCACTCATCCTTACATGCTGCCACATTTACTTGTATACGATACATATAAAAAATACATGCCTACGTTGTTGTATAGAATAATGTACTTGGAATAGCAACATACATCCGAGTGTTGATCGTTGCACGGTAGCTAATTAAGCCACTTATGTGTTTGTGCTACATGAGTCAATAATATACCCATAAATGCCTACAAACATGGATACATACATATGTATGTACGTCCGCACGTACATACACATGGATGTTTATGTTCTTAGAACTTTTAGGCTAGAAAAATTATTGCCATTTTTATATGTTAATCTATACACACCATATGAGTATGTATGGACATACATACATCTATATGTACATATTGTTACCTTATTTTGAAAGGCTTTAACTTGTATTTTTTAAGTCGAGATTTTCTTTTGATATTTGTAATATATGAGCAGACCATTTATCGAAATAAGCGAAAATCTGGGCTTTTGAAATATACGAGCTAGAGCCTTGCTATATTAAGGTAACGATATGTATATGTATATGGATAATTTACTTTAATACTGTCATAACTCAAAAAACATAGTTTCGAGCAAAATAGATTTGAATCATTTCGGCATTCTTTTTTCATAATAACCAGGGAGCAAATTGTCGCATTCGATTCGAATCTAAATTCGAAAATTCATCATTGACATTGAGTGAAGTTTCGATTCGATTTGAATGCGACGATTTGACCCAGCATTAAGGGAATAAATCCCTTTACACGTATTGCATTGTGTTTGTATCAGAAATGTAGGTTATGGAAAGGAGATAAGGGGAAGTAGAAGAAAATTGTAGTCAGTCAAGCCCAAAGGTGGTATTTTTTCGTCAGCTGATTATTGTTGATTTTGCTTTGCTCCATAACCTAAGTGTCAAAAAATGCAAACTTGACATTTGTTGGCTTAAGTGTTTGTTTTTTTGTATATGACATCTAGGTGTTTGCCCCCAGATTTTAGAGTTTTTAAAACATAAGAAAATGTTAGAGCTTATCTTAAAGAATTAAACCTAAAGATTTTGTTGTACTTTGTTTAAAATATGGCAATTTTATGTTATGACAATTTTCACAATAAGTGGGCGATATAAGTTTAAACTGCAACCAGTACTTTTTGCCACTAAATGTTAAAAAAATAGAAATTTGTGTTGCCGTATCACATAATATTTTTTGTATTATTAATGGCAGTATGCAAATTTTGTGCACTAAACATTTGCATGTGCAGATGCACATCTTTGGCTTGAATAAAAATGGTGCTTTTCCCCTATAATACTACTTGTTTATTAAAATGCCCAACTCTTCCTTTACTTTATAGGGATTTTGTTTTATCTAAGATATAATGAAGAACCTTGTATCTTGAAAGGCATAAATTTGATATCCGGAGGGTTAAATGTGTGGAAGAAATCATTTTGATAGAGGACTGTCTTACCGTGTACCTTAAATAAAGGTTTAGGGAGATCAGATTGGTATTAAGTATCAGGCAAACCTAATTTTTCTAATATTTCCGACAGCCCTGGTTTTTAATCTGAGAAAGATGCTGAAAGCAACGTGTATGTTACATAGGTGGCTTGCGCAAGTTAGAAAGGGGCTGGGACTCTTTATTAAAAACACGGAAATCTAGATATGCTTCCACCTTTTAGACCACAATACAGTCTAAAAAGCAGAAGTCTAACCAACCACGGAATTTTTGTACTGGACCAGGTAATATCTGCCAACAATAGCAATAATCTTTGCTAGTACTAAACATTAGACAGCGTTGCAGCATAAGAGGATGACCATTAATAATCATATTGAGATTACGAAGCAATTGGTAATGAACAGAAAAATTTTCAAACGTTTAAAGCTAGAAATATGCAGTCAGTGAACCTAATGAACCCAAAGCTTTTTGTTAAGTCGAAGGCTAAGTTAGATGACTGGGCAGAAAGCATTCACAAGACACACTTAAAAAATAAAAACAGTTGGACAAATATCGAAAATCCCTTGGGGCAACCCAAATGAGAGTAGAACTAAGGGAAACCCTTAAATTAAGGAAACTTGATTAAAGTACGGACAGGCCCCCACTACCCATGTTTTGAATAAATTTCTTTTGTGTAAATAAATATTTAAGTTTTAAATAAAAGAAATATTTAAAAAAAAAGAATAAAATTTTTAAGAAACTATGTATACAAGGGCGAAAGATTAAATTTAGCCCAGCGCCCTTACACTTGTTAATGCGGCCCTAAGTGTGGAAATAAGTGTGTATGCGGTCACTTTAATTGTTAAGGAAATTCATCTGCACCACCAAACTTTTGTAAAAATTTAAGTTTTGCTCCTTTTGCTTAAATGGTGCTTAAAACAAATTTTTAATGATTCTTAAAACATACATGTATCATTTTTCCGGGATTGTGGGTGTTTTAGTGGAAATTTTGGAAATTCTTGGCAAATATCAAATTAAATAAAAATTAAATATATTTGGCTAAGAGGAGTAAAAATGCTTTAGTGAATTTTTCAATATATATTAAAAACATTTTCTGCAAATAAGTATTTTTAAAAATTTTGGGGAAAACCTAAGTTCAAGGGAAAAAACTGCACAATAAGCACAAATTTTGATAAAAGTTTTATATTTTCAAAAAGGATCCATTCAGAGGCTTTTTAATTTTTAAAATGTCTGAAAAATCCCGTTTTTCTTCTTAACCGTTAGTAAATGGAAAAAATCTCGCCACATTTACGTACATAAGCATGACTAACAAAAAATCACTTTCCTTTGCTATGTAGGGTACCTATACCGCCAAGTTTGTACGTATGTTAGTATGTAAAAATAATAACTCATACGAAAACATAAAATTGTTTACAAGAATGGCAATCGGAAGAACTGGAACCATAAGTGTATAAATGGCGTAAATGTAGTACGCGCCATAGCACTAGCACTCTTTTTTAAAGCCAATTAAGCATGTTGTACGTTTTTTCTTTTGCTTCTCTATACTTTTTTTTTGTGTTTTCACTTATTTTTTTTTCTTAAAATAATTTTCAACCCCTTTTTTTGCCAAAGATCTAATGTAATAAATATTTTGCGCTAAATTCTTAATTGTTTAAAGCCGTAAGAAAAAGAAAAAAAGCCGTAACGATTTCAAAAGATTTAATATTTTTTGTTGAAAAAATGAAATCTTATACGGGTATTATATTTTATTTAAGGACATACGAAGACGTTAGTTATTAAGCTTTAAGTCAAAAGTTTGAAAGAAGTTTCCTAGTGTTTTGTGTATTGAGAAAGAAGACAAAGAAAAAAACCCTTAATAAAGGGTTTGCTTAAGGTTTATCAATGATCCGTCACTTCATAGCTACTACACGGAATAATTATCTCGTTTAAGGTTTGTTTAAGTGGCGGAAACTATTTCTAGTCTAGTATGTATTTCATAAATTTTAAAAATTTTGAATTTAAAACAGATTAATGATTATTGGTTTATATACATTATACATACATATGTACATGCATACATACAAACATGTGCATACAAATTTCAAAATGTAGATACTCGTGTTGTGTACATGTAAACCCCGATTAGAGTTCGGCTTCCGAAGAAACTTTTAGCTTACATTGATCTAGAACGACCTTGTTTTGTCATGACCATGCCACTCGACGTATACATATGCCGTTTCTAAGGGGTAAGACACGAAATGCCAGAATTAACCTGTGGCAGAGAGTTATAGAGGTATCTCAACAAGTAATTTAATCTGAACCTTGACACCTAGTAAAAGGTGGGCCAAAGGAAGTTATCCGATGTTGTTTGCGCTGCGTTTGCCGGTCGACAGGCAGCAGCTGAAATACAGACTGGACTTTGTACGGAAACAGGTCTTTGACCCGAAAATTCGCCTTAGTGACGAACGACTGACAGCTCGACATCCTCGCCAACAGCGGCGATATTCTTGACAGAACGGGCGCTCCGAGGCCGGCCACTCTTGACAGCGTCTCGTGTGGTCCCATAATCTTCAAGGTTGGTAGCCAAACGGCGCGGTTTTTTCGCAGTCGGTGCCGGACGACCGGGGAATCGGCGACCGAATTCGCAGGCGAATTGTTACACAAAAAAATAGACGATTATTTCACTTTCTTAGGGAGTGTATTGCCTGTTAACTTGTATTCTACATCTGTCGACATTTGCAAAAATAAGGGCATCTTCCAAAACGTTGATTTATTTTTGCCTACCTTGTGCATACCTGCCTAGATATCCATGCCACCTGACAGATAAGGTAAGGCATTCACAGAAAAAGTGAAAAATTGTCTCCTCCTTTTCATTATTCCCACAACAACGACAGTGTTTTTCAAAGGGGATCCGAGTTAAAAGCAACCTGAATACTTGTTTTCGTACGATTACCGTCATCTATTCTTTGTTACTTCAAGACATTGTCTAGAGATCCTGCTTTTGATAGTCCTGCATTCGAGGTTTGTACTAAGATCAGACCCCATTTTAGCCAGCCCGCATGCACATTTAATATCAAAGTAGTATTTATCCCCAGGCAAGTTTCTTATGTAATATTATATAGCCGACCTTGTCTAGAAAACTCTTTGTTATAATTCTCTTAATAATCCTGTGATATGGCAGTCTTCATCCCTAATTGATAGCATTTTTTGGCTTGAAAAATACTGTATTCGTCGGGCAGGCGATACGAAAAACTTAACTTAATGTGCTGTTTTTTGAATCCAAGTAGTGATCGCCTTGGACGATTTATGTGCACTTTGTTTTGGTTTACAATAACAAAATACATATAAATCGTCAAAGAAGATTACTATTCGGCTTCGAAAAACAGCACATAAGATTCTCCAAATGGACTCCAGGTCCAAAACTACAGCCCATCTTGGAACCGTCTATATAAATCCTATCGCCAAAGTTGCCAAAAAGATTATTTCTGTACCATTCACTTCTTATAAGTTTGTATATGGCTCTATATAGTCAGGATTGAGAGCAGTGTGCCCAAAATCTCGCATGACCGTGGGTTCTGTATTTCCAACATCCTAATGATAAACTTTTGATTCTGCATAACTAGTCCATTAGATTTTTCAACTTTATTGCAGTAATCTGTATATAAGACTTGGACGTTCTATGGCCCTGTGCATTCATTAGACTATGTTTGAACTAGATAAGTCCCCATTTGTTTTCGAGCATCTTTAATAAGTTTAGTAGGCTATCGGAGCCTTATCAAGTCTGTATTGGTGGGTGGTATTTAACATTGTCCAAGTGGAGCATTTCACAGTTCTCTAACCGCAGTGGCTTAAAGTTTGAAATCACGATCTTTGCTGTCAATATTTCTCATGGTCTATTTGCCAAGTAGACCCAACTAACGACCTTTAACAGCGAGTCGACGATTTCTTCATTGTACCTCACGCAAGAAAAAAAAACTTAAGTTGCGTGTTATTAAATTTTGACAGATTTTATTTGTTAAAAGTGACTTTTTAGACCAAATTGATATTACAAAACTGAAACTTTGATATTTCTCAAGCCCAATTACTACTTGAAAACCTCTTGGACTTTAAAAAATTTGTTAATAGACATACATATGTATGTATGTATGTACTTGTTTGTCGAATTTCTATTAACGTTTGATTATAAGTAGTTATTTTGTAAGTTTTCTATGTCCATAATACAAAACTGATTTCCACAGATTTTAATTTAATTACAACACGTTGCGCTCTATCTGTTTATTATGTGTATGTAAGCATATACATATGTACATATGCATGTGTGTATGTATATTGTTTTTACTCCATTATTAAAAACATTATGACAGTCTGTTTGTGTGTTTGTTATTGAAATTTATGGTCGCAAGACATTGGCCAACAACTGCGACTAATAAACACTTTCTGCATTAGTGAACAAAAAAAAAGTTGAACAAACGCCTACTTAAGACATCCATCCCCTTTGTTTAAAATAAATACACGTTCATATCAAATATTAAAATTGAAAAAACGCATAGAAAAAACATGTTGCATTTTTGCTTAAATCTGTGTAGTTTTTATGGATTCAGATTGTGTGGGTGCAGGTTAAATTGAAAACAAACTGTCTATGCGTCTGTGTGGTGGGCTTGTAGTCCACAAATATTCAAGTATTTTATTAAATAATGTGATTTAAAACTAAATTTAAAAGGAAGTTAATAAAGGTTTATTATTGAGCTTGTCAATTTTAAAAGCTTAAAACAATTATTTAAGTGGCTGTTACAGAACGTTGGTTTCTTTAGCCGAAAATATAATCGATTTCCAGGTGCTCTGACCTACTGCGCTTCTTTTCCAGGTGCCAGAACCTAGTTTAAAAATGTTTCTTACACTTAATCCTTCCATCGCAATGTCGGTCTTTCCCTTTTGCGTCATTCGCCTCAAGGTTCGCATTCGAATAACTTCTTAGGTGGTGCATGTTTATTTATTCTTACATGACCTGTCCAACGTAAACTTTGAATTTGAATACAACAATTATGCCAATGTTGGCAACTAGCTCATACAGCTCGTAGTTCATACGACATAGGCATTCTCCTTCAACGCAGATGGATCCGTAGGTTTTCCCAAGAATTTTCCCCTTCAGCTTGCCAAGCACTACCGACTCTGCTTTCGCAAGTACCCACTTTTCTGAGTCATATATAAGCAGGGGAGTATCAGTGTCTTGTGGAGAGTGATTTTTTGGATTGGAAATTCTCTCGATCGATCGAGTTGTCAATGTTTTTGATATAGGAACTCAAATAAGATTTTTTTAATTTCGATTCGAATTGGATGCGACGATTTGACCACAGGTTTTGCTTTTAAACTGCCTACTTACTTGTGCATCAATACCATCAACTTATATTAATCCTCATTTACTGTCAGACTCACTTTGGCAGATTTTTTTCGACTTTTTTAAAGGTGGCAGTTGCTGCTCGCAATGTTTGCCTGTTCTAAAAAAACAAGTAGGACAGCTAGAGCCTCAAAACTGTTTTCAAATAGAACACACTTAAACGTTATTTTCACAAAAAGAAAAACGTGTTCCGTCCAGCTAATATAGCCCTGGATCTTCATGCCCAGAACATTAAAGAGTTTTTAATTGCCCAACATTTATATCATCCAATAACACAGACGGTGCAGCATGGTCGACTCTAGGCTTATGTGCCAAAAGACAGCATTGGGTCTTACGGGCATTATGATTGAGATAACCATAAGATTGCGGTAAGTTTTTTATTCATAGTCTATCTCATAACCAAAATCTCTAAAGAGCTAGGGCTGTAGTCAAATAAGTGTAAGTGTCTTATGGTTCTTTTGTCTTTAAAGGAACACAAAGGAGTCTAAGGCTGACTTAGATTGTAAATAAGAAATTAAGTAAGAGAGAGCACGGAGCGTTACGATACATTCTAATTGATTGGTTTGTGTAATATTTAAAAAGGCGACATAAATCCTGAGATTTAGAATCGATAAAGTTCGGGTAGAAGAGCACAACGCGCTCAAGCTTTACTTTTGCCAAAATGATGAATTAAGGTACATCATTTTAATGTTTAAAATGCCAGTAGGTCTCTCGCAGAACGTCCTCTGGTAGTCGCTTAGTAAACCGCTGGACTCTAGATAGTTGAAAAGTGGGTAGTTAACCATATTTTCCATAGCCATGGAGAGTACTAAAAAAAAAACTACTGGGCGGTAATTTTCAAGGTGTTCAGCCTCTTCATTTTTGTTTTGAAACCAGCGCTGGCATTCCATTCGGCTCTGGAGACTTACTAATGTTGAGATCTGATACAATCATCCTAACTGCACGAGCTAAAAGGAATATGGCTTTTAAGGTTGGACAGTGGTTGGTTGCCTTTAAAAAATGTGAACTGCCTGCAAATATTTCAGCCAAAAAGTTAAATTTTCAGGGACAGCAGGAACTTTTTGACGTTGACCCTGTTCGAACAGAGAATTTTAACTTTTGAATACTTCGGCAAATATATCCATAAGCCATCTTAATCAGGGTAAAATCTTAATTACAAAGCCATAAGCTTCCATCAAAAACCAATTAGACACGAGCAAAAGCTCCAAATTAAATTTCCTTCATTTTTCCTCACAGTTAACTGTGCATAAACAAAGAAATCAAAAAATAATTACTGACAAGACCACAACAATAAAGAGATCAGATTTTAACACGCGACCCTATTTAATTAAGCTTCATTAATGGCCTCAAACCACCATCAGTCAAAGTACTTCGTATAGAGTACTTTTACTTTACAACAATTTGAAGTGAAAGTTTCGGACTGGGTGGGCAGTAACTGAAATAAGTACTATATGATGGCAGCCTTATTCAACAACATGGACAATTTTAATAGATTAATTGTGACGAAAATTCGCTTAAAATGTACACTACTACACTCACATCCCAACTCATGCACGCACACTTACATACTTATATTGAAAGTTACACACTGCATATAAATTTTTTTACTTTTTCTCATGATCCAACCTAAAGGGGCAATAATACAAAAGAAAAAAAATCATAAAATAATCATAATAATTGGTGAATTCACAAGGTCTTGTGAAATCATATATTGTAAAATAATACAACCAAAAAATATGACCGTTGTGAACAACTCTTCGTATATTTGTAGGTGTCGTATTTAAAATCTAAAACAGCTGATACGACCAAACGATAGAAAAACAAACACATATTTATGTACATAAATCTGGTGCTGCTCTTGGCTTAACTTAATAATTTGTAGAAATAAGACCCATGAAAACACAAAATAGTCTATATCTAACATGGTTAGAATCTCTAAAATCCATTAAAATAAGCAAAGTTTTAGTAAAAAATCACAAGAATTTTGTTATATTTTACGTAAACAAAAAACAGCTGATGTGTCAGAGAGCAGTGCCGGCTATTTTTGCCGGCGGAGGCGGCTTAAGGAATCTTCTTTGGCGGTTTTGCCTAAGTTTTTAGTATAGACGTTTTTAACGGATGCGAGGGCTAGCGGCTCTAAAAATAAATTAAAAAACTCGCCGTTTCGTTTTAGGCGCTTGGCGCATGACTTTGTATATAATATGACATCACAAAAAACATATCAAACAAAGTTGTATTGTTTCACAACAAGTTTCGTATGAAAAGCAACAACAAAATTTTTATGCTATTGTGAAATTATATGACAATAATACAATATGCTATTGTATCGTACCTTGTGAATTCGCCAAATAAGTTTATGTTCGTGCTTTAAGTACTAAAGTAATAATTTATTTTACTTATTTAAGACTCTCACCAGCTAAATCACGATCATTTATGTATGTGTGCGAGTGTGTTGTTTGTACTTGCCTGTTTTCTTATTTGTTTTATTTTCTAGTTTCCCAGTAAGCATTTTATAAAACAAAAATTTATTTGTTAGCTTTTGCATTTGAATACAAGAAAACTTTCTATTGCAGCCATTTCAGTAATTATGGGCACTTGATAATAATCGAAATTTACTCGATTTTGCAGGTTTCTTATGCTTTTGTTATGAACACTTAAATTATAAGTTTTTATATTAAGTGCAACAATTTGTCCCTAGGAATAAACTTCAAATTCCTAAAATCTTAAAATTCACCCGGATTCGGTGTCTCGTGTCACAGTAAGAAGGCTCTGATGACCAACCGTAGGTGAAATAACCCTACCACATAGATAGGTAACAACCCACAGCTAAACAAAGCGTTTAAGGCGTTAAAATTCTTCTTCTTATTCTTAGTTGGAGCGCAAACCAGTTCTCATTTTCTTTCGCCTTAAACACTAAAACGTTTAATTTTCTAATTTTAAGGGATTAGGACTTATGGATATGATAATTGACTAAACCTTGGTATCCATATACATAATAGGGCTTTGGTCTTTTTCTAGCAAATAATTAATAGAACAAATAAAATTATTCGCGTGACTTCTACAATTTTTTGAAATTATTGGATGCTTAGCCTTAAAATGCGACATTTTCCCAATTTTCAGATTTTAATTTAAAACATTTCCTAATAATAATAATATCAATTAAAGTAATAATAATATATTTATTCAAGGTATGGACTTCGCAATTAAGTAAATTTCAGACCCTGTTCTCAACTGAAACATTTCTTTTCTGGAACATTCTGCATCAATGAATGCAATTAGTAGGGCATGATTAAACTTCCTGAAACTCCTTACTTAATAGTTTTAAGCAGGTATTGTAATTTTTGTCCGAGCGTTGTCATTATACAATATTATGGTTTTATAACTGGTCGCAAATTTCAGGCAGCTTTAAGCTAATGCTAACCTCGAAGAAATCGGTTGCAATTAGTACGGGTTCCATGGGATAGTTTGGCCAGATTGTAGAAACTAATAATGGATAGAACCCTTTAAGTCCAAATGTGGAGGGCCATGGATATTTACAACTAAATGATTCCGTGCATAAATGCTCTATATAATAGCGTATTTCGGGTTCTCTTAGTATAATACCCAATTACTCTACATATCTAAAGTATTTAAGCATTATTTGGAAATCCTTTTGAAGAACGTTATTGGTCTTTGAAAAGTTGATTTTAACCGGCAGACATACTATCATGGCTAATTCGATATCGTATCAATAAAAATTCAAAATTCACCCTAAAATACGTTCGAAAGTATGTCTATTAGAGGCTTGCAATCACCAAAACACGCGTTTTCGTATTTATTCTTAACGAAAGGCAGCAAAAGGTAAAACAATTAGCATAACAAGGAGAATTTAGAGTATAATTATTATTATTCCAGTGGTCAATTAATGACGCATATTATTCGCGTTACTCTTTAATCGAAATTGGGATTTTTTTCGAGTGGATACCCTAGACTGGGCACAAAAATGATTTGTATATAAATTTGCGAACTTTACTTTAAGCACTGGACGGGACCTGCTTAATTTTACGGTTTGTTCCCCAGGCGTAGTCCTCAAAATTTAAATGACTGAGGTTCGACACAGAATAATTTTCCTGAGAAACTCTACAGCAACAACACAAACACAATCGTACCAAACACTCAACTTAGAAAGAAAGTTGTAAATCACCCTGTTAACTGTTAACCCTTCCTTGGCCATAAGGCACCCGTAGAGTATATATACTTATTCGTCTTTTTTCGATATAACAGCACTCAACTAGTATGAAATCTATATAATAAAACATTTTTAAAAACTTATTTTGAATAAACATTTTTAAAAACTTTAATTTATTTATGAAAGTTTAAAATATAAAGAACACATAAAAAACCCCTAAAAAGGTGATTTTTAACAACAACTCTTTTAAATGCTGGTTGGGATGCTTTACGTGCTTATATGTATATGAATGTATGTATGTATCAGAGTTAAAAATTGCTCACTCACTTCTCATTCGTGAGAACGAGTGTGAGCGCTGTGTTTACTGCAGTAATTTTTTATTAATGAATGAGTTTTTAAAAAACATTTTTTGCCTTCTCACTCTCGAGCGAGAAAAAAAATTTTTTTTTTTCACCAGTCATAAATGAGAAGTGAAAAGAAAAAATATTTTTTTCTTTTCACGTACATAAATGAAAAGCATCAAATTCGAGTACTTCTCATAAGTGAGAAATCATAAATGAATTTTTTCGCGAAGCATTCATAAATGTGTACACATAAAATTTTTTGGTCATGTTACTGGTGCTGCCATATGTAAAAATTTGTTGCATAGTTTTTGAAATGCTTAAAAAAAGTAGGAATAATTTTTTTTTTAAAACATGTTTTTAATAAATTAAAAAACCAGGCACTGTTATACGTTGTGGTTTATTTGCATTTATTTAACTTCATTTCATTTAAATTTTTTAATGAATCCGATTGAATGATTTTAGTAATAAAAATATGCGGTTAAGGTTTCACAAAAAGGGGAGCATTACTCCAGTGACAAACAAAAGCATCGTCACCATTACTTTGTATATCTTGTTTGTGAAGTAGTTTGTAATGTCTTTTGATATTTCTCTTCACTTTCTAACTAAGTTCCTTTTTGCACGATTCTATTACGCAAATACTTTTTTTTGAAGATGCATCGTACAACACATATTTTTCAAAATTAAATTGTCTTCTAGGCATTGTTTGTTATTCACTTCACGCTATTTAAAATCCAAATAAGGATCTTTTACAAACGTTTAATGTTTATATTGCAATAAACATAGAGCTGTTACACACACTCATGCAAATTTTAAAAGGATTGGAAAAAATTGCATTCGGCTTTACCACCATTAGAGATAATGGTTCATCATTTAATTTTGTTTGGAATTTTCCACTAATTTGGAAAGTATTTAGTACCTGCCTGTCTGTCATCCTTTTAGGTATTGGGTATATTGTTACAAAAAATTGTGGTGGTTATTATACAATACACACGCAAATCTTTTTATGTACAACAATTTAAAACTTTACCTTTCAGGTCAATTAAATAGAACCTAAGAGTTTGAAGGAGTTCCATTAGCAAAAGTAAGGGAGCAGTTACGACCTTGAACACAATACACAAGAAATACTTTTTTTTATTAGAAAACGTCAATTAAAAATTCAGGAAAAAAGTTCAAAAATATTTTTAAAGATTGCTATGAAAATTTGTGTCAGTGAAGACTATAATATTTCTAAAAAATCACAACATAAAATATAATGTATTATTTAAGTTTCTTAACAAAAACAATTTTTTTATAAATATGACTTTTTCACAATAAATACTGCTATAAGTAATCTTTTATGTTAATATTTATTTATTATTGTTTATAAACCTACATATCGATTCCTCAGTATAAAAATGAAGTAACGCAATTCTTTTAAAATAGCTTTTTTGCCTTACTCTGGGAAACAAACGTAATTTTTATTATAAACTTGTGGTTGTTATTTTATTTAAAAATATATTTCTTTTTTTCAAATAGCATTAAAAGTCACTTAATTAAAAATATACTCAAAAGACTGATCAAAATATAGATGTGTAGTATTTTTTAAATTTAACAACATAAGTATATACAAGCAGCAAAATAAAAAAAAAATATGTAAATGCAAGAATTTTTTTACTCTTATTGGGAGTACAAATTTCACACGCTTAAAAAATTGTTTTCCGGCAACTCTGTTACAAAGCGTGAAAAATATTAAAGCAACACTCGCACTCATAAAAGAATGAATCGAAAGTGAAAAGAAGAAATTTCTCATTCATTTGTGAGTGAGAAATAAAATTTGGTTTTTATTTTTCATTTGTGATTTGTGAGCGTGAAAAAAAAACGACAAACTTCTCATAAGTGAGTGAGGGGTGGCAAAAATTTTTTCACGCTCTTTTATGAACGTGAGAAGAAAAAATTTTTTTTAGGATTTTTCACTCTCGAGATTTTTCATGAATGGTGTTTTTTTGTCGCTCACTCTTGAGAAAATTTGTACTCTGGTATGTATGTACGTATGTAATCTGTTATACATATTTACCCTCTAAGCAGTTGTGATGTTTTCGGACTTGTATTTTTTTATTTTATTTATTCTCTGGCAGCAATTTATGATGTTATGACATTAAAATAATTGAACTTAATTTGCTGATGGACATATAAAACGCGTCTCATTCATTCACCCACTATGATGGTGGTAAAAGTTGAATATGAATAAAAAAGGAAACGAACGAACGAACGAACCAACGAGCAACATACAATAGCTCACTTAAGAAGATGAGACATTTGAATTAAAAAAAATCTTAAGAAATATTAAAACTGGTTAAAGATTGTAGACCACCAACTTGTTGGCTTTTTTGAATGAATGTTCAATTAAGATTATTAAGCTTTATTATTTTAGATACTAAATACATACATACTTACATACAATACAAAATGGAAATAGAAATACCGAGAAAACCCAGTATAAAAATCAAAAATAATCACATGCAAAAATTAATGTCATTCAATTTGAATAACTGTGTAGAAAAGGGTGGCGGATAAGGAAGTTGAAAAGTATAAAAAATCTTAAATATGTATGTTAAAGATTTGTTTAACTTATTTACGTAAAGTAATGTCTCTATGTAGGTACTCATCTTAATTCTAATTTATTCAAATAATTTACGAAAGCTTCCATTTTTGCCACTTTTTCTTGGAACGTCAAAGATTTACATTTGCTGCTGACACAAATTGGGTTTAATTTAGGAAAAATATTTTGATTTACCATTACTAGTGGAAATATAAAATATGAATTTGTTAAAATCTAAAAGTATTTTAATAAAGTATTTAAGCTCTTATTTAAAAACTGCCGATTGCTTAAATGATGATACTTAATGCATAAACATGCATTAAGAAATAAATATTTTATTTAATTACGAAAATATACTTTAACCAATTTTTTCCTTTAGAATAATTTATGATAAAATTATCACTACCCTCCTTAACATTACATTGCCAACCTGACAAACAATATAATTTCAAAAATTAAGTTGTGGCTTTGATCAGTCACCGTAATAAGCAGCCGGTTGTCATATAAAAATTCAACACCGTTTGTCAACAAATCCTTTAAATTCTCACATCCTTATTAGAAGTTTATTTTATTGTATTTTCTTTTGCCATCTCCAGCCATTTCTTTAATTCATTCATTTTGGCTTTACAAGTTGTAAAAATGATTTAATTAAATGCATGAGTAATCACTTGTAATTTTTTTCTTGTTTTTACCGTCAAGTGTATCCTTTTTTTTTTTTGAAATATTAAAAGCCAAACACTTGGTTGGTGGTGTAAAGAAGAAGAAATTTGTCGCCATTATCATTGATTAGTTGGTAATCGGAAAGGGTTAAAAAAAGTAAAAGAAAAACGTTAGTATGAAATGATAATTAATTTGACTTAAAATTATTTAATTTTAAAGATTTAGAAAGAAATAAATCAGTCCGCCGCGTACGAAGAATTTCGACGTAGGGTAAATGTACCAATAGTCGGCACTTTAACTTTTTTTCTTACTTTGACATTATGCTCTTGCGTACGTTACCAGTCTATTTTTGTGACAACAAGTTATTATAATTCAGAATTTGGTATTCTTTTAGATTATCCTAACTATTTTAAAACATTTTTTTATTAAATTTGAGTAATTTATGTACTTTTGTAAAAACAGCGTTTTTTCCAGTGGTCGGCACCCTATTTCTAATGGTCGGCACAAGATATTTCTATTGTCGGCATGGCATATTTTCTTTCAAAATATATAAATTTTTAGCAAACTGAAAATGTTTTTAACGTGTATATATGCAAATAATTCACATTTATACCTATTTTTTGAGTTATTTACTTAAATTCAAAGTTTAGTACATATATAATAAGTATTTACACGTACGCATACACAGGTACCTATAAAACAAATTAAAAATTAATTTCTTTACAAAACAAGAAGTAAATATATATTAAAATTAATAATATAGGTATAAAAAGTTGTACGGTTTTTTTAAATTCATAAGAAAATGAAATCTTAGGAATTAAATGGTAATTATAAGCTTTGCATACAAAATTCATTTCTATCACTTCAGTATAGAGTACATTTCCTAACTCGGTGCATTTAAGATGGAACCACTGAGGACAAGAACCGCATCCTACGTTTTTTAAGTCATCGTCTTCACCATCCGTGTCCGATTCCCCAACACAAGTTCCGCATATTTGTTTCCGCCCTCTATTTTCCTTTTTGCTTTTTTAATTTTACGCTCTATTTTTTTCTTTTTTATAGCTTCGGCTTTAGCTTTTTTCATTTTATTCCGATCTCCATGTTTTACATAATTACCTGGAACTGGAGAATTTCTAGTTATTAAGTTATTTTTAAAACTAGGTCTTGAACTTGGGGACTCGCAGAAGACTGGATTTCTAGAAATGACTGAAAGTAGAGACGGGGATCTAATCGATTGAAACAACTGATTGATTGTATTTGTAGAAGTTACTGAGAGTGGAGATGAGGATCTTATAGGTTAAAACATCTGATTGTATTAAGTCAAATCTATATTTGGTGATGGATTCGAAGACGGACAGACGACAGATTGAAAAGTACTATTTAGTGTTCTCTTTTTCTCCGTTTCTAAAATCCCTTCCTCGTTTATAATATACATATGTATGTACCCAATTGGATTGTTACGTTTCCTAAAATTTCAATATTTTGGCCAAGTTCTATTCTTTTCAAAGCAGCTATCTCTTCGGCGACATGTTCTGAATTTATTCCACGTTCTTTTAAGTTTTGAGCTATCTGGTCAATTATCCTAATTGGTATATCAAAATCAGTTTTTTTTAGAATTTCATAAGGTTCGTGACAATCACCGTTCAATATTTCCAACTGATTTTTAACACACTTAGTGTAAACTATATTGTTTGAATCAAAAGGATATAGACCACATTTCGGAAGCCCATTCTTAATTGCATCCGTAGTGTCTAGATTGCTTAGAACAGTTTTAAGAAGTGGACAAAACGTGGATTTTGAAACAACCTTGTTGATACTTTCAGGGTTCGCCTGCCAGCTCCTTAGAGTTTTCTTCCATTGGAACAAAAGTTTTGCCACTAGCAGAAAAAACAAGCAATACTGTAACTGTCTCCTCATTACCGCTTTAGATCGCATAGACGTTACGGTATCCTTTTGGCGCCAAACCCCTACCTGTTTTAGAGCACAAGCAGAAGCTTGTTTCGTCGCCATTAAATATTCTTTAAAATATTTTGCGAGTTTTTTTGGATAAGAAAATTTTTTAAGTCTTCAAACCATTTTCTTATAAACTCTTTAGTTATTACTGCTCTTCCCTTACTAATACCTTCTTCTTCTCTAATGGCTAAGTTTTTATATCGCTTCAAAAAGCTGGCATACCATGACCTTCCACGCCGACCATTTAAAAAAGCAGTTTTTCTTTCATCTTCTTTGTAAATTGCTTGAACAGTGTTAAGTACATCATCCATTTTTAAAGGATATCCACATTTCGCCATATCATGACACAATTTCACCAATCGTTTTTTTTTACCTTGGTCAAAACTGGGTGTGGGCCCATTTTTCTGAGACCATCTGCAACGCGGCCATGAATACGGTCTTGTATTGTTGATCGGGAAACGTAATAATTTTTACTAACTCCTTTAATTGATAGGAAATTTTCCCTAATGTTAACTGGGGCGCCTTTTAAGGATTCTTGGGAATACTTTACTCTTAAATCTTTAGTTGTCTTCTTACAAATTTCTTGAATGAGTCTGAAAAGCCAGCTAATAAATACAGATCTCAGAAGATCGTTATATTTGATTCAAAGTAAGGATAAATGCTAGGTGCCGACTTAAGAAACTCGTGCAACCTATACTCGGCAGGCCATATAGTTTACATTATAAGCTATGCCGACTACTGGGTAAATTTAACTTTTACTCCTTTTCTCTTTTACTAAAAGCAAGAGGGATCATTTTTTTATAATTTGTTCTATTTTGAGTAAAATCAAAGAAAAACACTCATTTGCTAGTAGTCGGCCCCCTAATGCCGACAATTGAAAATCACAAAAATAAATGCTCCTAACGCCGGCACCCATTAAAACAAGAAAAATATTTAATTTTTACTGAATTTTTTGCATCAAAAACATACTTTAAACTAAAATCTAACCTTAGAAACAGTTAAATTCACAAATAAAATTAAATTATTATGATAACTAACCGTTTTTAAAATTGCCTGCCCACTAAAAAATTTCCTAAAAATATTACATTTTTGCACTCGTTCAAAGACTGTTGCCGAATGAGCTTAAAATTATGCCAAAATACTCATCTCAGTATATTTAAACTATTGCAAAACAAAAGTATAGTACTTCTTTTTTGCATTATTAATGTTGTTGTAGAATAAAAATAACGTATTTCTTATTTATTTGATTTTAAACTTAAAAAATGCCGACTACTGGTACATGCCGAACTTACCAGCACTTACCCTACGTCGTTATTGTGCGCATTTTCATATAAACACATATGTTTTATTTGGAGGACGAAAATTTGCTGCGAAATATTCGTCATACGTCCTTGTTGTGTTCCTTGCATAATTAAAGTGTATATTATAACTTTTTGAACATTATCTTTTTTAACCATCTGAATAACAATTTCTCTAAGTGTATGTACACATTATAATTATTTCAATTTTTATCGATTAACCATAGTACACGTAATGACACTCTAACTCTTTATGTCTTAACTTCTAAAGCAAAAATTTTGCAGAAGCAACAAAAATAAAAATGTCTACGTACTTTTATTTTATCAAGAAGCTTTTTTGTTTGTCTTTAAAACCTAAAGTAAACATCTTGTAGATTTCAAAGAATTTTTGTCTTTCAATTAAAAGCAATGTGCAGCTTCTTTTTTTCTTTGCCGTTTTTAAGCCTTTCGAAGAAAGTTTAGGGATGAATTGGTTTTTAACCGACAGAAGAGCAAAAATTAAAAAAAAAAAATATTAATAAAACAAAAACTTATAACATAGTTTAGTTCCATGGTTCATAAAAGTGTATGTTTTTTTGTGGTTTATTTGTAGCCTATCAAAACCATCTTAAGCGTCATCAGTTGTGTAATGCATGAAAGAAAACAGTAGCGCCGCGGCTTTTAACACAAAACACCAAAATTCGTAGAAATCTGTCATCACTACTGTCATCGGCGACTGTGAATGTTGTTGTTATAAGTTCTCATCACTTCACATCAGATTTATGACAGTTGTGTGTTAAAATGTAGGGAGTTTTAAATGTATTTAGAGTATAAAGAATTATGAAAAGCTTAAAGACACTAAATAAATAAATTGTGCCACCATATGTGTTAAAAAGTTCATTGGCTGTTAAGCAGTGTAAGGCCTTAGTTTTTTGGAGAAAAACTGGGAAATTTCTTAAAATAAGTGATGTGTATTTAGGCTTTAAAATTTTTTTTGCAAAAATCGTGAAATTTGTACATGATTTTCCAGCAAAATCTTCTTTAAGAAATTAAGGCCCTAACAAATGGGTGTCAATTGGTCGGCGTACTCGTCATGTTACAGGTACAAAACATGAATTGGACAAAAGTTATTGGTCGTGATCGGTTAAAAAGGCACTCATTAAGTAACTGGTTTAAAGGTGTTAAAGAGGTTAGAGGGAAAAATAGAAATACTGGTCCCTACACATAAACATACATCTGTTTATATATACACACACACGCGTAAATACAAACAAAGTAGATTGAACAGGGTCCTAAACAATTATTGCAAAATTTGCTTATATAGGATTGGCCTGTAGCCCGTTTTGAGGTGTTAGTTTTGAACCAAATGACTTCTCCAATGACAACGCATTGTAAAAGTGACAGGTTTTCTTCATATAAAGTGCAAGAACTAGAACCAGTCCCTACCCTAAGGAACCGTTCACGTCAATAGTCTTGGACCAGTCCACTTCCCCGTAGGGAAGCTAGACCATATACATATATGTACATATGTATATACAACAGGCTTTTTGCGAAATATTGCAAAATAAAGTATTTCATAAAACGTTTTTCATATAGACTTGGAAGAGCCCGAAAGATGGTTAACTTTAGCACGAGGTCAAGAGGCAACATAAAACAATAAGTTCGACTAAACTCTAGATAAACCCGGCCCGCTTTGCAGAGCTCACACCTTTTTATAAATCAGAAACATAAAATTTACTTTTAAAACTTAAATTTAGAATTTATATTTAACAAATGTTGAAACACTAATTATTTTATACTAAAAACCAAACTTTAAATTAAAAGTAATTAATTTGGTACCAAAATATTTTTTATTTGTCAATTAATATTTTTAATTAAAACTTGATTTTTACAACATAACTATCACTCAATTAACAACCTGTGTTGTATTGTTGTAACAACGTATATCGTAAAAATTTCATATGCATTTGTTTTTTTTTAAATATTTTTTAAAAGATATTTTTGTTTTACAATATACAACAAAACAACAGGAATTGTGATTGGCCATACATACATAGGTATATAGTTTAAAATTATAGTATTAACTGCATATTGTACCTAACCAGTATCAGACAGTTAAAATGCCAAAAAAGGTTTTGAGTTCAGGTGCTTTTATTTTCCGTTCAACTGTACTCTCTCTGCACAATAAAAGACTTTGATGTGAACCGGCAACTAAATATATGAAACCTAGATTTCCAGATTTCCGATGATACACTTCTTAGATACTCAAATTGAAGCGCCAGGCGTAAAGTTAATAAAACAAAGAAGTCTACTGTAAAACATAAAAAGCACACCCATATATTCAGCATTTACATACAAGCATATGTTTGTAGTTTATACCTATAATAAATTAGTAGAAGCAAGTCTTTAAAACAAACATTAAATACAAAAATATTAATTTGTATAAAGCTTGTCAACGCTAATTTTTGTTGTTGAAAGCGCGCATAATGACATATGAATGTGTTCCTGGCACGTACGCATTATGTCACAAAAGTTTGTTTTTTTTCGCTCCCATTTTTCCTGAAATCTATTTTAGCAGCCACACTATCTGTTTGAACAACATGCATGGAATTTGACGCTGGCTGATTGCGTTTATTTTCTAACTATTCAAGCGTTTCATCTGTAATGTACAGACGACATTGTCGGGGTGAAATTATCTATGTGTTAATAAAAAAATTTAATATTTTTATTTTAATTAGTTATGCATTGATTCGCTTTTCTATTTTAAGAGTTTTTTTTTCTGCGAAAATTAACTTTGCATTACACACTCATCTTTTTAGCAACTTTTCTTAATTCAATTAAATTATGATTGACATTTTGGCATGTCTCCAAATTAAGATTTATTAGCAATCATTGGGGTTTGC
The DNA here is from genome assembly GCA_963583895.1 of Melanophora roralis. Taxonomy (NCBI): domain Eukaryota; kingdom Metazoa; phylum Arthropoda; class Insecta; order Diptera; family Rhinophoridae; genus Melanophora; species Melanophora roralis. The sequence continues at coordinate 95,908,939 of OY757190.1, read as the reverse complement.
TTGTAAAGAAAAATAATATCTTAATAAAAATAAACCTTGAGATTGTGGGGAATATTTAAAGGGTAACGCCTTGTCTGCTTTTTATCAACAAATGTCAATGGAACTTTTGCCCTGTCTGTTGCAGAAGGTTTTAATTTAAGAAAAGAAAAAAGTTTTCAAAGTTTTATTTAAGATTGTTTAGTAACCAGTTTTTATAAGGATTTCAAATGTAAGCTTTCGATTTCAAACTTGGCATGAAGTATTTTTTTAAAATAATTTTTACATTAAAAAAAAATTAGAGCAGATCATTGAGGTTGGTTGGTACCCCGGATGTCAAAATGCCAAGTTTATGATAACTTTACGATGTAATAACACCTTGAAACAATAATAGCTTTCAAATTTAAACCTGGTCCAAAGGGTTTTGTAATAATATTCATAGAAAATTTATAACATGGTTGGTAGGCTGGGCCAGTGATGCATACCAGGGGAGACAATATGCTGTTCATTGTGCTGAGCTGGGATATAAGAAAAAGGTGAAGATTAGTATTAAATAGAAGATATAATAGAGCTAAAAAGTAATAAAGAAAAATACAGTAAAGAAAAATAAAATGGACAGCAACGAAAAGTGACAGATACCACTTGTTAGCCATTTTAGGCGCTTAGCGTATCCTTGCATCTTATAAATATTCCAGTCCAATACAGCTGATAAGTTGTCTACAAAGTATTTGCCAAAGTGACGGCGCCGTCTACTGTTAAGTGTCGTGCATTGGCAGAATAGGTGTTCCATCGTCTAGACCAGCGATCGGCACACTAGTACATTTATGTATATGTTTTGATTTTGTTGATTGTTTGTTTTTGAGCGTTATTATCTGTGTCTTATGGCATTAAGGTGACCATAGTTGAAAGTTTAAAATATGATAGAATTGTATTGAAAACGTTTTGGAGTGAAATATTAAAAATTAAGCCGCTTATTTTAAAGCAAAATTTTCATAAATGCGAACTAATTTTCCAATACTACTTAGTTTTTACAAAATCTAAAAGATATTGAATGTATATTAACGTTTACTATTTACTTTTTTCTGATTTTGCTTTTATCTATTTTCTTATATGAAGATAAAGACTCGCAGATATAATTTAAAACAAGCATTGAATGTAATATAAAAATTTCTTTATTAAACATTTTTTAAACCTCTAGCTGGTCACTCTGGTCGTCTTGTAAAAGAGACAGCAAAACCAATTATTGTATTTTTACTCTCTTCAATGCTTAGAGAGCACGCACATGCGTGTAGGGTTTTGCGGATCCACAGTCTAGACCTCGTTTGAGTACTCACACCTAGCGGCAGTTTTCAACCGTACTTGATTGCCACTTAACCGACAATGACCTGATCTTGCAGTGACTGGCGGGAACACCGGTGAGCAGTCTTAGGTCTTTCTTGCCCATGGACAAGAGAGTCTTGGTCCTTTTGGTTGAAGGTACTTTCCACAGACATTTCCTAAGACCTCAGTCCAGCACCTGATCGCCTTGTCCCTCGATCCTTCCATAGAATTCAAACAGAAAAATCGAGACAGTATTCAAAATGGCATTTGCATCGGTTCCCCTGTACGCCAATTCATCTGTAGACTATTCCCGGATATGCCCAGCAGGGTGTGATACCCTGAAGCACTGATATGCAGTCTTTGACCTCACTAGGTAAGAACCCAGTGCCCTAGAGCAGCATAGATGGCAATGCATTCTCCCCTTAGATCGATGTTTCGCCTAGATAAGTGCTCGGCTCGCATTATTGCAAATATCTCCGCTTGTTTATTTTAAAAAATGTGGAAATCAGTAACTCGTTGAATAAGTTAACATTTGGCCCATCTTAAATGCAATTACTTGTGTGTAAACAACTAAAGATCAAAGTAAACATAATTTGAGCCTTTTTTAGTGCCTTCCAATATATTTTTAACTACAACTAATATATAAGGTCATATTTAAAAGGGCTTTCAGACGATATGTATTTTACACGTGACTTGTCAAATTTTGCAGTGCGAAATTGATATCTGCCGTCTGAACGCGTTTTAACATTGCATGTGTAAAACACATATGTAATGATCATATGACAAATTTGTAATTAGAGCGTGCTCTATTTTTATCTGACAAAGCATGTGTCATCAGCTGTTTTTAGAATAACAACAAGGAAAAGTAAGTTGTTTATTTTGGTTTGGAGGTTATGTCAGATGTAATTACATATGTACGTGTGAAAGCAAAAATTATAAACCGTCTGTAAAGTGACAATTTTGACAGACATATGCAAATACATGTGGATTGCAAAAGTGACTAGTCATGTGTATATCGTCTGAAACCCCTTTAAGTGACGTATGGTTTAGTTTAAACTTTTGCTTTTAGGTCTAAATTTTGTTTGTTTCTATTGAAAAATAATTTGAAAATTTAATTTAAAAAGATTCATCTAATTAAAAATATTAGGTACTTTGTTTACATATAAGCTAAGCAGAAGCATAATTATTTTCCATATAAATTTTCAGATTATTCCATAGATAGAGTCTCAAAAAAAATATTATTTCCCAGAAATTTCTGTTCAACTGCCTTTGCCGATACCTTTGCAACATTTGGAATCAATGAAAGAAACCATAATTTAATTTAATTGCAGATATCAAACCCATTATCGACATTATCGTCATTAGTAAATTAAAAATATTTGCTGCATTAGAAAATTAATATAATAGAAGGAAAATAATAGACTACTTTATGTGAACCATTTTCTACCTATAGAGTTTAAATAAAATATTTAGAAACCCCTTGTTATTAAGCGATAAGTATTTTAACAATTGTTTTCAACAGTAACCGGCCTCTAAAATGTAATTAATATTTTTCTGTGCAACAATTCTTAAATATCGAGAGGTTGAAATTACACCCTCAAATGCAATTAAATATTTTTTTTTCAAAAACAAATAGGAAATTTTACTAAATCACAACTGCAATATCATTATCGTTGGTAAAATGACTGAAAGGTGGACGGACGGACAGTTTTTTTTTTTCATTTCTTTAAATAAAAACGTTTTCAATATAAAGCAACTAACTACCCTGTCTCTAAACTAGAATTTTTTGAAATAAAATAAATTGAATTGATTTGGATGTTTGGAGCGGAAATTTATTTTGCTATAAAAAAGAAGAAGAAGAAAATAAAACACAATGCCTTTAACCTTCAACCACTTTAACAAATGCACTTCACAATTTTCTAAAAACTCTTATAAACGTTGCCTGAACTCGTCGTCATATGTAGGTTGTATGGAGAGTGTTGTCTAGCGTGTATCTATTGTTAAAGTTGTTCTATTATTTGTAAGTCATAAATTTTATTGCTCACTGTCGTTTGCAATTAAGTTTCAATAGATCCTTTAAGCACATAAAGTATTTCAATCAAATATTCCTTCTTTTTCATTTTATCATGCCATTTTTCTTCTTCTAATTTCAAATATCTTAAGGGTGGTGGCTGGGTGTTGTTGGGAAATTCTGTTGATTTTTAAAACTTTCAACAATTTTTGATTGCCACATTAAATTTATAGTTAGTTTTCGTAATGACAATAAATATTTTGACAAGAAAAATTGTTGTTTTATTAGTTAGTGCGTTTATGGTCTTGTGCTTGCAAGCGGAAAGTAGCAATTTCAAACACACTCTTCCTTCCGATCATGTGTCGAAAATCAAGTTTCCGCTGTTTGAAACTTCCTTTTACTATGTTTGACTTGTGACCATATTGCATCCTGACTGCAACACTTACTTTAATATACATTTGACTTGCTGTTCGAGTTTTTTTTTCCTATTGTCTTTGGTGCTCTGCTACTTGTCACCGTTAAACAAATAACAAAGTGTTTCGAATCATTTTAATTTTTTTAAATTTTATTATCTACAAAAGATTGCCACTGATGTGTTATTTAATTCTATTTTGGTCAAACGATATTAGGAATATTACTAAGCTTTAATTAGTTTGTCAATTTTAAAGAGATTTTCGAAAAGTTCTAATTAAAAAAAAATTAAGAAAAAAAAATATCGTTAAAGTTTTTTTAGAAATCCTTTTAATATCTTTTCGCACTAAATAGAAGGATGACTTTGATAGATGCACCAGTAAAGATCGAAAAATACCTTTCCGAGCCATTCAGCACCTAACAGGGCTTCAAACAAGGTGATAGCCTGCCGTGCGACCTCTTTTATCAAGTTAATTGGAGCAGCTAATTATTTACCAAGAGCTACATGCTGTTCGCGTTTGTCGATATCGACATCATGGAACGTATATGGCGAAATATAATTTCTGTCTCTACTTATATAGAAGAATCGGCATAAATATATCTGGCAGTCAATGACAAAAAATAAGTTCATGGTTTTAACGAATAGAATAAGAATGAGACAATCTGTGAAAGCTGATAGCTTCAATTTCGAGGTTGTTAAAGAGTTCGTGCACCTCAGTATCGCCATATAGAAAACAAATGATATCAGTTTGGAAACAAGGCGAAGAAACAAAGATTTTAAGGACAGGGCCCTTTCTCAGCAGACAAAGCTCACACTATACAAGGCACTTACTCCACCTGTACTGCTATACGGTGCAAAGGCGTGTTCACTTGCTCAAACAGATAAAGATGTTCTTGGAGTGTTTGAGAGAAAAATACTTTGCAAGAAATATGGACCAATCTGCGTAGGCGGAGAATGTCGGTATCGTACAAATCAAGAGCTGTATGAGCTATATGTCGACGTAATGAAGAGCGTAATAATCCAAAGATTTCGATTGCTTGAATATGTTGAGACAAATAAAGGTGCTCCTTTGATTACGATCCTAAACTCCGTTGGAAAGACCAAGTCCAGGAAATCCTTTCCAAACTAAATGTGAAAAACTTGAGAAGAAGCGCAGAAGATCGAAGTGTTTGGAAATCCATTCTTAGTTCGGCCAATTACCCACATGGGTGGCTTTAAATGGCTTTGGATGACCATGTGTATACACGTTCCTTGTCTTATTTTGAAAATGCATGCGTGGTTCTATCATGAAAGGGCTTCCCATGTTAACAACCAATACTTTTTCTAGTTCTTTTCAAAATATGTCAAGCTACTTAATTTCCATGTAAAAGAGCGTTTGTGAGTACTTGTTTTGGGTGGTAGATGCAGTGCAAACTGTGACCGTAGATCTTTTGCAGTATGTGACCATAAATAAAGAAAGTACATATACCTATACCAAGTCCTTATTTAAATTGGAATCCTAGTCCTTAAGTTTTTTATGCCACCAAAGGATTATCTTAAAATTTTTTTTTAAATGTCACACATTTGCTGCCATCTTTGGAAGCAATAAACTTAGCGAAAAGAGACTTTTTCTAAACAGATACACAAGATGAAGCTACAAAGCAAAACTGGAGCTAAAAAATGTAGCCAAAATCATTTAAAAAAGAAATTTTAATTACAAACATCACATTTGATCAACATGTTTTCTGTAATTTTACACTCTTTTCAAAGCGATTTATTAAAATGCAGGGCAAATAGATTAAACTCGAGTTAAATACGCACAACAATTTATCTTTGACCATCTTTGGTATGCTGGTCTATAAAAGAATTTCTAAAAAGTTTACTTTAAGATGACTACGAAGGCTATAAAAGATGCCAACGAAAATCTTCTTTAAGCTTCACTGCAATTCACTCTAAACGCCAGCATACAAACTCGTATTAAAGTTTACTACAATTCATTTGTACTGCCAGATTAACAAGTAACTGACGACAATCAAATTGTCCAAGTGGCGCCTTAGGTAGCGGCTACAAATGTGCGACTGTGCGCGTTTCTGTTACGGCGGCGGCACTGATCAAAAACGTTTTGTATTCTTTTTTTCTTTAGTAGATTTATGTTTTTTTTTGTTTTTGTTTAAATCCTTACGTCGTGTTATTGCTCATGTCCTTTTGCATTTAGGAGTTCATTTGTTTTCATTGATTTTATTTCGAAGGCTTCGTTTTGCTTTATTTATACACATATCTACATACATACATACGTGCATATGTACATATATTCCGGTTTGATCTGAAGTTGTTTGTTTTGTATGCTTCGTGTTTCAGATACAATCCACTACTTAGTTATAGAAAGCATATCAAGTTCTAAACAGCCGTATGTTAAATATAAGGAAGATACCATAAACCAAAGCCTTAATTGATTGAAAAAAACGTCTTATTTCAGTGCAAATAAATTAAATTTGTTTTGTTTTAACATAATACGGCTCATTTGCAACACTTGCGACCGGCTGCCTGTTATTTTGACAGTCATTTAGCAATCCAAGCCAGTTGACTGCGAAGGGTATCTCAATATTCGTTACTTTTTTTTGTAGCAACATCTGTGCAAGAATGTGTGTGAGTTTGTATATATTTAGGGTTTCGCGGCTTTGGCTTCAGCTTCGGCTTCTTTTTAAATGTCGAAAATTTAAGCTTTGAGCTTTAGCAGCAAGCAATGCGCTTTCGTGTCTGATCTTCAAGTGGCGCCAGTCGAAAATTTTCTTAAAACAAAGAATTGTGTGATATCTTTTTGGCTTGTTTTTTTTGTTGTTTCTTGTTTGTATTCCCTCTTTTCTAGCCCTCTTGCCGTTTTTGTATGTGAAACGTCACACAAACATAAAACAGGCAAATACAACAACTACAATCGGAAAAAATAAGAAAGAATAAAAAAAAAGAACTGAAAAGCAAGTAGCGAATGATTTTCGAGATTGTCATTTTCTTAATGACGTTTTCAAGCAGGAAGACATTCTCATCTTCAAATCTTTTTAATGAAGTACTCTTATGCATATCAAACATCAAATCAAGCCATTGTTTAATTTAAAGATTTGCTTTGGATATCACTAAAAATTTACAAACAAACATATACAAACACTTACTCAAACATAATACAAACATATACGATTTGTTGTCTTTAGTCAATCAAGAACATATAACAACGATTGTACTAAACGTCGGTCTCTCCAAATAATTAGGGTATTTAAAAATTCAACAAAGGCAAAAACTATTTTACACTTGAAATTGTGTAAATATTTGGCATATTTACAATCAGCTTTCCCCTGAACTTATTTCCTCTTTTAACAGGACACCTTATAATGTTGTCTCCAGGAAAACGCATAAAAAGCAGTCTTCCAAATATGCAAAGAATTTTAAGTTGAAATGATTTTTTTTTCTGAGCATGAGAGTATTTTTTTTGTTAATATGTATCAAAAAATCACATTAGTAAAACATCAGTTAAAGTTACAACACTTTTCGAAAGAATGACGATTTAATTGATTTTTGTAGGATGTATTGCCAAGTAGTTTAGTGCTGCCTTAAAAAATCACTTAACCATTATTATTTTTTTTAATTAAAAGCCTTACGTGGCAGGTATTTCAATTAAGTAAGTTTCTACAAGCCCCAACTATTTTGGCGTAGCTTGGGTGTTCAAAAAATGAGGTTATGTGTCCTTTGCTTTTTCGAATTATTAGACTAGTAGTTTTTTATCCCAAAGAATTTTGTTGGAATATAATAGAATTATTACCTAGGAAATACGGATTTTTGTATTACTTAGGATTTACTGAAATGTATATATTTTCTGATTTAAAAAGAGCATTATTTATTTTTTATATAGTGATTTTGCTTCTTTCGTAAAGTAACCCATAGTTGTTGCGTGGCGGTAATGCTGAGGGTAAAAAAATCCAGTTTAACAGCTCGAGAAAAAATTTAATATATTTTTTCTAGTTAATAAATGGTAAATTAACATCAAGTAAATCATTGCAATAAAGATATTTAAGGGTATGTATTTCAGTCATTGACGCGAAAGTTTAGGCAAGGGCCACAGATACCCTTTGGGCCCTTTGTGCTACCAGTTTAATTATTAAATGTAATGAATTCAATGGTGCTACTTACTCTTTTGGCAAATTCCGGTAGTCTCGGCTTACCAATCTTAGATATTTCTTTCAGGTTTTGGAAAAGATTAGACCCTAGAGACTTTGCTTTGGAGAGCAGGAGGAAGACATAGAATTTTCTTTACAGCCTCTTTATTTCCTGGTCTACCACAGAATCTTCAATCATTAATGGTCATTTGTGCTTTTCTTTTGGCTTGAGCAGCTGTCCAATAATGACCTGCTACCAACCCTACTAAGTAGGAGTCTTAAATTTCTTCTTTGCAAAGTAAGTATAAACCTTGTTGCTTCTGGGTCAAAAGATCTTCACATAATCCTGGTTCATGCTACACGAAGTGTTATTTACTAAAACTTTTGTGGCTCTGACGCTCAAAACAGAATACATTCTTTTGTTGTAGAAATGAAGTGAAGCACTAACGTCAACTGTTTCTTCCACAGGCCAATAATGAACCACTTGCTTCCCTAGTTCATTATTATCTTAATCCTTTAAAGGCCCTTTGTCTTTGTCCTTGAACACAGTAAATGTGCTATCCCATGGCACAGGTTTTACAATAGCACGTTTAAACAATTGTGGAGCAGTTAAGGTTTGCGGAAATTGTCTTAATCGTCGACAGATTTTTAAAAAACATGTATGTATGCTTGAGAAATCTAAATTTGGAAAAACAGGGCAAGATTGACGGGTTATTTGGCTGCTAAAATCTTTAACTGAAAGACAATGCAGTCTTTAGAAAGTTTGAAGGGCTACTTGGTGCCCAGTTTTTGGCAGAAAACTGTAGATCCGACTCTTTTTTGTATTTTGTTGTATCTCTTGTTGTATCCCTTTGTAAGAAAGATGCATGAAGTCTTATGGTCTTGACGAAGGCCTGCCAACAAGTCTTTCTTCTCCATATTCATACTTGGCTTTCCAATAAAGCTCAGTATCGGGACCATGTATTGACCTCTACATTTTGCACTCGCAATAATTCTACCATAATTATATGACTTCTAAGTAGGTTCTCTTGTTGATGCTAGTCAAGTCGTAGACCTCTTTGCAACACCGTCTACCACCAGATCAATTTGTTTTAAACCGAAAATTACATCTAGCGACGATGTTGGAGTATTAGTTACACCCAGCCTTACGCGTTCTCCACAAGTCTGCGGTTAACTTGCTTTTACAGTGCCCTCCACCGCACGAGTAACCCCTAAGGTGAGCTAGTTCTAGCTATTGCGGTGTATATCCAATGGCAAAAGTCAGGTAGAAAACAAATTCGACTTTGCAAACCAAATAATTCCCAACATTCATTTTTTGCATTTAATTTTTGTTTCTTTGCAGAATAATTGCTAAATGATGACTAAATATTATTTGGAGTAACAAAATTATGCAACTTAGATGAAAGATATTAGACATACATAAGTAGTGCAATCGGTTAAAATTGCAAATATTCACAATACATGAAGCCTCAAATTATAAAAAAAGTTTTCTTAACCTTTTTTTACTCGTAATAAAACATGTCGAGCAGATGTCTTTTGTGTTATGATCCTGTTTGCTTTTGGAATATAAACAATTTCTTATCCTGGCATCATCCTATTATACACTTAAAGTAAAACTGGGATTAATTTCCAATTAGGAAAATAAAGAAGTCTAAGCTAAGAAATTTATAAAAAAGTATCAAAGGATATTTTAAACTGAAAATAATACTGAAATAGAGGTTTAAAAATTTATTTCATTGGAATTGCAAGTAGCTACGGCTTAAATGAGGGCTCCTTTCACTCCAAATCAAATGGCGTCTCATAAACCTTGTGAAAAATTGAATATTTTCTTTTGGAAATTACTGGCAAGAATTCATTTTTGTTTTTGTTTGTTTTGTTTTTAAGTCCATAATGAAAAGGAAACATCTTTAAATTGTTTTGAACTGAATACTTGACAACATAATTGAGCACAAAAGATAATCCAAATCCGTACTTATTGTTAAGGCTTGCATTGAATTCACTTAAATAGCGTAGGACGTAGCAAAAAAAAGGACTTATTCTACCGCAAAAATATAAAGACAGGACTTGCACTCTTACAATGGCAATTAAAAATGTTTATTCTTAAAAAAAAGAATAAGAACACTCTTAATTACATACAAACATATACATACACACACACACACCATGACAAGCCGCAGGAAAAACTCTGCAAATTTTTAAAGAACAAAAACAAATTGGCATTTTCCTGGCAAGTGTTGTTTGCGAATAGTTTTCTTAAATTTGACATTTTTTTTCTTCTCAGTAGACTTTATTCTTGTTATTTTTTTTGTAAACAACGGTATTTTATACTCAATATAGAACTTACACGAGAGACACAATCATTATTCAAACACAAAGAACAAATATTGTTTTGTATTAACAGTTGGTAACACAGAAGTCCAACGGTATAACTTTAACCTTTAAAGGAACGGTATCTTAGTAAAGTTTTACTAAAAGTTTTTTTTGGAAACAATTTCCAAAATCCAGCCTATTAAAACCGCCTACGCTACGAGGTAGCACGTACGGCAAATGAGGTAATGGTGTAATTAAGGTTATATATCTGACCATCAAAACATTTTGGAGACGCTTGGGTTAACGGCACTCATTGGTACCGGATTGGCCATGTTGCTTAAATGAGACTCTAGGACAAGACCCAAAAGAACTTGTTGTTATACGAATTGCTCAAGAGTGGAGAGAAGAACGGGACTAGTCTCTATTTTTGATACAAGCAGAGGTCCGAGCACGCGCGTGTACAGCACACTTGAATATCTATGCGGAAAGTCAAGCGTCAATAAGAACAATAAGTTCCAAGAGTACGAAAAGTAAGAGAATGATTAATAATGGGTGCTATGGAAATTACGGATTACTTGGAAATAAATTAGCAAATTATCTGGCGATTAAAAACAAATCTGCAGGCAGTTGAGGTAAAGAACACGGGTCTAGACCGAGTTAAACAAAAGAAGAAGAGCAAGTTCAGGGAATACATCAAATGGATAGAGAATTTTCTATATTACTGCCCAAATTTTGCACAAGTCCGGGTCCATTTTTTTCTTTTTTTTTGATATTGGTATAAAATGGGAAATGTTGAGATAATGCGTTCCCATCACCAAACTTCACCCAATCCCTCACCCCATACATTTTACAATATTTTTACATGTACTTAACACTCACATTAGTGCTGTCAATTATGTTCTAAAATGTATAACCTAGGCCTCAGCAAACACATTTAGTAATATTTTTGGGATTTAAAACATATGTTGAGGCTTTAAACAGTTAAGGAAAATTCAATTTCTTTAGGAATTTTTTTGGCGCACAGTGTTTGTTTTAATCTTAAATGTCTTGTAAACATGTTTGTAAGTGCAAGAGAATATAATAAAAAGTGCACTCGTCTAAATACAGGCCAGTCATAAACAACAACAACAACATACAAAACGATTTTATGCTTGAAGGAGAAAGAGGATTAAGTGTTATCATTTCACTTCATAGTTTTTTGCCTACAACAAAAAAGTAAAAAAATACGAAAATTACAACTACAACCACAAAAGAAAATATGTACTAAAAGTAGCAACAACAATTAGCAAGTAAGCAAAGTAGGTGCTATTTGCAAGAGTACGAGCATTAAGATTTAATTGGATGTAAACAAGCCCAGTTTTGCTGTTTATTCTTTTACAAATATTTTTTTTAATCTGATTTTATTTGAAAAACTTTTTGGTCACAAATAAAATGTTTCGTTGCAAAGCCGGAAAAATTATTTGTGTCATTGCATGTTGTTTTAAATACTGAGAATATTAAAATTTGAAAAAGTATAAAGAAAAAGACTAGAGAGCGATATCCTTGTTTATTTTTAGTTTGGAGTAAGGAAATTTCAAAATGGTTAGAATTAAAGATCTGGTAACCCATATGAAACTATTGATCACTCTATTAATCCGAAAAGAGTAGTTGTGTAATGTTGTTATTGGCTTCAGCTTCGGCATATATTGGCTTTCATGATACCCCTGGTGCCATGTTAAATGAAATTTTTCTGAGGAGGACATTTAGTTTTAACAGAACGAGGCCAATCACCATGCATCCAACGTAGGTAAGGTTAGGCTGCAAAAAGTAATGACGATACAACTCTCCACCTCCTGGAAATTGGTAAGCCCAATGTGAATTCCTTTAGAAGGGTTGGAAAGAAAAATACTAAAGCCAAAGAAACTTGTTGATAGAACTATATAAGAAGAGAAAGCAAGAACGCCGTCAGCACTTAGTCAAAAGAAGTCAGTGTTCGTCAATAAAGCCACCCAACCCCTTTGATGAATCCTATAGTGTTGCCCAGCCCACAGGCAGAGACCTCATCAAGTCCATCTAAGAAGTGCCCTTCCAGCCACCTCTACCGGCAGGCCAGTACCCTAGGGCAGTCAGAGTGTTTCAGAGTTTCTATCGCCTCATCATCTCCGCATAACCTGCAGAGGCCCGAAAAGTTCCTATCCCATTTACTTGTCATATATTTAACATCGCAGTGCCCGTGAGAGTTCAAATTATACATCCCAGCATCACCTATTCTCCTTGAGCAGCAGGTCAGTTTCCCTCCTGTCCAGCCTGGGTCACAAAAGCCTAAAGATCCTGCAATCAACCCTGTTCCTCCAGTTTTGGCTCACTGCGTCTCTTTTCCAAGTCCCTATCAATTAATAACGAAACCTATTGGTGGCCCCACCGGCTTAGAACCCATTCAAATATTTGTACTATTTTGTCTATTATCCAAGTCCCTATCAAATAAAAACAGAAACCTATTGGTGGCTTTACCGGCTCATAACCCATTCAAATATTCCAGGCCAATCCCCTTCACGCCAAATCATTAGCAGTTTCATAACCGGCAACGTTTAAATGACCCGGCACCCTAAAGAGCCTAGCTCTGCGTGTCCCTAAGATCGCTCTAAGAGCAATAATCGTCAACAGGTCTAGATCTGACATGATGTCCCTTTAGAACCTTGAGCGCGGCGTGACTATTGATGTAAATTGTCACGTTCCCTCTTCCCTCCGTGTCTTCCGCTTTTAACTCCGTGGACCTCGTCACCGCCAGAGTCTCAGACTGAGAACGCTGCACTCGTCCGGAAGCCTGTATGGTAGGGATATCCCGTATCCACGTAAACACCAGCTTCGTTGCACACTTCCATCTTCTATTCTTTTGTGTCATTCTTCTTTATTCCGGCAAACTCCGCATAGAAGCATACGCCAGCAGATTCGTTGACAACAGATATGCTAACGAACCTACTTATGTCACAAAACAAGGAAAGCATGTTCGAATCTTGGTATAAGGCAGGCGCAGGTTGAAAGACTGTTGATTTGATAACCGAGTCAGAAGAATGAGGGAATGGGAGGATTATCCAAAACCTCCTCCGCTTCTGTCTGAAACTGCATAAGGTACGGGCTAAGCACTTTGGAATTAGCAGAATTAAATATTTTTCGGAGGTGGTTAACATAAGCCAGTCGGATCTATTATTCATTGGCTGATTTTTGGATGGGGATCCGCGTCTGCAAATTTTACAAATTTAGTTTTGACATTTGCTTTGTTTTGTTTAATTTGTTCAAAAAAAGGAAAAATGTCTTTTGAGCTTAATGGCATGTATTTCTTAAATCTAACATCCAAAATTTTACATAAAATAAAAATTTTCAACTAAAGCAAAACTTTATTATTCCAGTGTTCCTAAAAAACCGTTATTTATTCATCGTTTCTTCTTTGGTGGTCCCATCAGCACACGAACCCTAAATGTGCAGAAGTTAAATTCTTGTAAACAATTGAAAATGGTTGTTTTGGTTTTTAAATTTAAAATGCATTTCACTTTAAACTGCAACAACAATTGCAAGAGCAAAAATTTTAAATTCATGCTTAAGCCATAAATATTTGATCAATATGAAAACTGAAATCAGCGTTAAAAAAGAAAAATTTCTCATAGTTAGAACAGGGTTATAAGTACTTCTATGGAGAAGCTAATATGTATGTAAGTATGTAGTAGTTTGTGTTTGAAGTGAGATTTGACTTGGAAACTTCAAAATGATTTTTACAGAAATTGTAGTCGTGTTGCAGTGTATGTTGTTTCCCAAGTTACATCAGCAAAAACTGATATAAAAATTAAAAAAAAAACCGCCCTAATTCATTTGTTCGATTTTGGCCTGGCGCCTTCTTTTCAAATTAAGCTTACAAAAGACTACAACGAAAAGGTAAAAAAGAAAGAAAAAACAACATGTCAAAATAAAAATCGAACATAAAAACTCACATCGAGTAAATGTTGGTGGCTTTGCTGTACAGAAGCTTAAGCCCAGCTTTTTAATAGTCTGGCTGGTAAGTCTGTCCAACTGGCAACATGTTTGTTACAATTGCTGGCACTTGTTTGAATCGAATTTGCACCTTTTCAGAAAGAAATCAACACAACAAACGCGACTTTACAAAATTTCACAGTCCCAAAAAAGAAAAAACAAACAAGAACACCCAATTTAGTTTAAAAATCTTTTGCGACACACACTAATATGACTACACATGTAGGCTAATGTCTGTGCGAACATACGTGTACATGTGTGTATTGAGTAGTTAGTAACCCATATTTGTAGCATTTCATTATAGCTCTCCAATACTAGACCTCCCGCGGATAATTGCCCATCATCTCATCTTGTTCCGCCCAGCTTTTTAACAACAAGTATACAATCATTTGATTCGATTTCAGCACACACTGGCTGGCTGACTGACTCGTTGGCTTCATCTTATTATCATCATTATTATCCTCATCGTCATTATTATTATCTTGTTAGCGGTATTGCAGTTGTAGTTGTTGTTCGTTGCTGTCTGTCTGCCCATTTGTGCCAACCCAAATGCTGTGTTAAACTACTACTACCAATAACACTCGGCTAATTCATCTTTTTCAAAAATATCTGAGTGTGCTTGATTCGCTCAACTATATGTAACCCTATTGGAGGCGAAAAATAGTTGTCAACTAATAATATGTATAACACTACTGCCATTCTGCAACAATCGTTGTGTTTAATCCGTTAAAATGTTCAATTAAGCTTTTAAATGCAACTCTGAAAGTATCGAGTAAATACCTTTTAGTATTGAGTACCCATTCAGCATTTGTCATGTTGTTGTGTTACCCTAGAATATTAACTACTTTGGTATTATGTAGTTAGATCAATAAATTCACTAAGTAATTACTGCTGTGCTTTTAATTTTGCTGGGTGATTAAAAGTTTAAAAAACAAAATTTTTTTAACAGAAAAAGGAAAGGCGTAAGTCGATATGTTGTTACTTAACATAGGGGAAAAACACTTTTTAAAATTCGTAAAATTTTGCATACAAAAATGTTTTTAATTAAATTTTTAATAAAAAGAGGCAAAAAAATTAATTTTCAACAAAAAAAATATATTTATGATGAACTTGGCATTTGTTTACCAAAACAGCAGAAAACGCTATTTTGAATAAAAAATAATTTCTATATTAAGCCATTAATATGTTGTTTATTAACACTGTGTTAATTTCGTTTTAAACTAATTTTTTCTTTACTTACCAACTCTTTGATGAGGTAAAAGGCCCGCCTAGTTAGCGTAGGGTGAGCTGTAGTTTAAGCTGTGAACATTTTTTGTTAACTGTATTGCAGCAGCCAAGAATCGCGCCTAAAGCTTTTGCAGTTGTGTTGGTGGCGACACATCTTTTTTATTCCCAATTTTTTTAATTTTCTGTTCGTTTTTTTTTTGTAAATTCCTTCCATTGCTCGTACTTGAGGTTTTAACAAGGTTTTCCTTTAAAAAAAAAAATTATCAGCAAGAATGAAAAAACTGTGGCGCTTTACCAACAATAAACTTTAATGATTTTTTTTTCATAAAATTACGAAAACAAATATGTAAATACTTTGTTAATAAAGCATTTAAAATTATTGGTTGTTGAATTTTCAATAAAAAAATATTTTGAAAAAAATCTTAATGTTAAAAAAATTGTATTTATAAAAAAGGAATTTTTAACAAAACAGTTGAAAGCAATAGCAGTTTTATATACATAGCTTTAATAAATAAACAGAATCAATAGTTCTACAAAAATGTTTTTCCTAAATTCAGATTATTTTACCACTTTGTATGATAAAAATATCATATTTTATATTGTGTCTTTGTTTAGCTTCAAACACTGGTCAACAATTTTTTCATTCGCTGCGGTTGCTTAAGATGTCATATCAATTGATAAACATACTTTATACTACATAAAATGTGTTCAACCCCCCAAAAAAAGCTATCAAAATAATTTTATTAATAAGTTTAAGGGTTTCATTGCGTTTTGTTTCTCCCCTGGGAATATCATGATGCCAGAAAGTCATCAGCCTTCCCTATAATATCATGGCTGTTTGTTTACAATACATGAATCAAATATGCCAGGAACAGTTTTAATGCAAACTCTTTTAAGGGAAAATAATATCACCTCTTCGGATCAACTTTTAATTAATACCTTTCATTTATATACAAAAAATTATTAATAACAATAAATAAAAAAATTATATATTAAAGAAAATAAGGAGTAAAAAACAAGTGAAAAAATTAAAGTCGTTCACACCCGACCATGCTATACCCTACTTCACAATTTATTTTATTTTATGTACCAGGAAAAAAATAAGTAAACCCTTGATGTTGGCATTTGGGACTGCGGCTTTCATAGACATCTGTCAAATAAGGTCCTAATAAACCTACTTTAATTACTATTATGACTAAGGGAATCAGTCACTCTATTTTAAATTTTATTTTTGCCAGTACGTCTATGGGATCTAGAAATATTCAATAGTTATAAAAATTGGTGATATATAAAGCCTTTAACACCATTCTTTAGTAACAGTTTGTTCTATTTTTTAACTGATTCCAAAAGTGATTCTGAGTCGTTTCGTTTAGTAAAGGTGGATCTTTTTTTACTATTATTTTTGAATGCTAAAAACATCTGCCTAAACGTCTAATAATCGTACCACGAATATACAACACATTCCTGTAACGAAAAAAAACTTCAATAAATATAAAATGATATTTAAACAACTTTTATACATCTTTAAAATGTATATTAAAGTGCCCTAAAAAGTCCTAAAATTATTTTGTTTAAACCCAGCATACCATTATCGGAGCGCTCTTATATATGAGCTCATATATGAGCGATTTTATGAGCTTCTGTGAGTGTATCCTGCGTACATATTTCTGAGCTCATAAGCGATAGATTTTATGTGCTTTTTATGAGTAATTTCTGAACGCTGACAGATAACGGTAAATTCCAGCTAAGCAGAAGAAAGAAGTTACACAAATTGATTCATTAGTGAATATTTTTGGAAGCGTAAAGACAAAATTGTTATCTTATAATAAATACAAAAATAATACATAATTAAAATAATGAAAAGAGCAAGCTTAAAAGAAAGTAATTTAATAATAAGTGAACTTTGTTTAAACAAATTAAGAAAAGAAAATCCAGCATGTAATATTAAAAATAATAGTGTTGTTGAAGAAAATAGTGACAGTGCACTGGAATAAGGGCTCAAAATGCGTTTTAAAAAAAGAGTCATAAAATACTCTTTTATGCATTAAATTTAGAGCTCTTTCATGAGTGACCAGTTTAGTGGAAAAAGCCACTCAAATATGAGCGTTTTATGACTGTTTATGATTATTTTATGAACTCTTTATGAGCGTCAGCGTTCCGACAAAAGAGTCTTTATGACCTCATATAGAGCGCATATGGTATGCTGGGGTACATATGTATGAATATACACACATACATACATACGCACACATAAACGATTTTATTTTATATTTCATAATACACCCAGCATACCATATGCGCTCTAAATGAGCTCATGAAGACTCTTTTGTCGGAACGCTGACGCTCATAAAGAGTTCATAAAATAATCATAAACAGTCATAAAACGCTCATTTTTGAGTGGCTTTTTCCACTAAACTGGTCACTCATAAAAGAGCTCTAAATTTTATGCATAAAAGAGTATTTTATGACTCTTTTTTTGAAATGCATTTTGAGCTCTTATTCCAGTTTTTGTTTACACTCTCTCTTTCTAAAATACGTTCACTCTCACTATTTTCTTCAACAACACTATTATTTTTAATACTACATGCTGGATTTTCTTTTCTTAATTTGTTTGAATTATCTTTATTTTAGTTTGCTCTTTTCATTATTTCAATTATGTATTATTTTTGTATTTATTATAAGATAACTCACAATTTTGTCTTTACGCTTCCAAAAATATTCACTAATGAATCAATTTGAGCAACTTCTTTCTTCTGCTTAGCTGGAATTTACCGTTATCTGTCAGAGTGCAGAAATTACTCATAAAAAGCACATTAAATCGATCGTTTATGAGCTCAGAAATATGCTCGCAGGAAACACTCACAGAGGCTCATAAAATCGCTCATATATGAGCTCATATATAAGAGCGCTCCGATAATGGTATGCTGGGACAGCTTTCCTTTCTAGCTTTTTATATTATCCACGTCCTGTTAACTATTAAAAACATGTCATACACTTGTTCCGGCGTGATATATTACATTTTATAGTCCGCAACGAATTTTGCGGGTTACGATTATTTGTCATTGATTCTAAAGTCTGCTCTCAATCCAATGTACAAATATCTCGATTTTTTTTTTTTGCCAAAAATTAATATGAAAGCGTGTGGCAAAAGCGCAACTAATCCTATTTCGTTACACTGTCACAAAATTAAATATTTACATTTCGTATGGTGGTAGAAAACGTGTGTAGTTTGGAAACCAAAACCAAAGGCAATTTTGCATGGCCAGGAATTGTAAGCTGTGTAGGATTATGGTTAAAAAATGATGCTAAACTTGTGCAGTAATTGAGAGTATAATTTGTTCGTTAATTTTTGCAAGTCAAGTAGTCCAGTCAGTACAGGCAGAATTTATTAACGGCCAATTTGTTAAAGAAAAATTTTATAGATGCAGGTGTTTTAGAAGTACATATTAGAAAAAGATTGCATTGAATAACCTTGGCCACTCAGAACAAAATACATTGTTAGGAAATACATGTGTTTATTACATCAAAAAAAAAAGTTTTTTGTAAAGTAAAAAGAACAATTTTTTTTTTAGAAAACTTTGTGAAACTTTTTATGCAAAAGAAAGAATTTTTTGTCAATTTGACAAAATAAAGGATTTTTGTCCCCTGTAAAACTACCCTCATACACATGTATGTATGTATGTACATATCGCACACTAAATCATAAACAGTCACACTTAGCAAGTAAACAAGTTATACCTAGTCGGCCAAGTCAGCGGGTGGCGATTGTGTTGATTAGGGGTTTTCCCGGGATTTCCCGTCTCAGGGAAATTAAATCTATTTCCCGCTTTCCCAAAATTTTTTAGTCGGATCCCTGATTATTATTTTTTTCATATTTTTTTATGAGCTTTCGCTTCTCGAGCTAACAATGTGTATTCAAATCTTAAAGCTCTAACGTTTTGCGTTATTAAAAAAATTAAAAGTTTGTTTTAAATAACATTTACTTATTGTGGGGTGTAATTTAAAATGTTTAATATTTCATTTTGTACATACATATGTATATGTATGTACTGCTCCTTTACCTTTCTATTAAATCTTAAAATATACGCTCAACATTTGTGCTTTACTTTTACTTATGAACACAACAGCTTTTCCTAAATCCATTTATTAGGTCGCGTGTTGGTTTCGCCGCATTTAAATAAACATTTCAACACCATGTTTTATCGTCTAAAATCAAAGAGACAATTTAAATAAACAATTCTATGCAACTTTGTTTTTTTATATTTATGAGCATCTCAATTGTTTTCAATTGTCAAGTGAAAATTTTCTACATCAACAAAATCCTCCCCCTTGTGACATAAATCACTTTTACAAAAAATCTAAATATTCACACGCGACTTTAAGCAGCA
Organism: Melanophora roralis; assembly: GCA_963583895.1. Classification (NCBI taxonomy): domain Eukaryota; kingdom Metazoa; phylum Arthropoda; class Insecta; order Diptera; family Rhinophoridae; genus Melanophora; species Melanophora roralis. The sequence continues at coordinate 95,889,172 of OY757190.1, read as the reverse complement.
GCATCAAAGCTAAAAAGTGTTTTTTAAACTAAACAGGCGGAGTTTGGTACCACCCCACAAAAACTCTTGTAACACTCATCCTATTGACTTAAATGTTTGACAAGTTGGTTTAAAATTTAGAAACTTCTGGCAATTAGAGAAATTATATCTCTTTATTAACAGGGGGAAAATTTAAACCACAGATTTAAAAATTATAAAAGACGCAACTAAATCCTTTCATTTGGAAGAGGTCCAATTTTTTTTCTAAGTTTTTTGGTAATACAATTTTTTTTTTCTAAAATTAAGGCGTTCAACTTAAACAACTATTAAAATTATATGACCACCTTAACATCAATCTGTTAAACTGTTCAACATCTTACTTATTCAATTTTAAAAAATCTTTGTTATAGAAAAGAAATCATAAAAAGGGGGGAGTAAGAGATTCAAACTTTTCCAAACTGTTTTTGCTGTCACACACAAGTTGTGTTATTTACATAAGCAATTGTTTACTGAATTTCTTATTTTCAATCTTAATTTTCTAAATACAACATGTATTTTGTATTTATTTGCTCTCATCAGATTGAAGCTCTTAATAAATACAAAATTAAAGTTGAATTGTTTATAAGGATAATGATTACAAATCTTCTTAAGCCCAATGAACTTCAAGCCTAAACTACCAGCCACCAATGTGTACTCACACTTTAAATTCAATACGGCATCGTTCGTTTCTTGTGGTAATAAAACAATTCATTAGAAAAAACTTTTATTATCATCACAGTTGATTTAAAGTCCTGGCTGTTTTTTATTTTGTTTGTAATTTACCAAAGTAAACTAAAGTGGAAACCATAAAATATGTTTGATAACCTGAGTTAATTTTTTGCCTTCATTATCAACCGTAAAAACAAGTAAGAATTGTGCCCAGAAATTTAAACAAATAAAACTTAAAATTCCTTAAGCTTTAAAATCAAGTGGCTTTCGTATAAAACTGATAAATTTTTTTTATTTATTCTGCTACAATGACAAAAACAATCTATTTCAAGTGAATTGAAATGCTTGACAAATATCTTTATTTGTATACTCAGTGGGGAGCAGGAATGAGTACATGCTTGGACTTCGTAAGCGTAATATTTCATAGCTCTGGAACTATGAAACATTTTAAAAAAATGTTTAAAGCTTTTGTAAAGTAACAAAAGATCTGTCAGAGAAGCCAAAAGTAGGGCAGCATACGACTTGAAATGAGAATCGGGTTTGACAATGCTTAGTTTAAATGCTTTCCGCTTAGAAACACACAATATAAGGTAAAGGAAATCGTTTTAAAATTTACAAAACAAAAAACTGTTGCAATAATGCAAAATGAAGACTTTTTGCACATTTTAGGAACCAATTTTCCTGATTCTGTTAACAAGAGCACCTGTTCTTAAAAACACAAGTTAGAAAGTTATTGTCTGTCAAACCCGTCCATATACCCTACTCCACATATGTATGGGGGTATGACAAAAAATGTAACGATAATGTTTGTATTTAGTATACTTGTTGGATGCATAAAGAAAAAGATGTGTGCGAAATTCTGTGAATAAAAGTGATATTTGAGCCATTTATAGCCTAAAAAGCTTGTTTGGGGAGGACATTTGTATGGGGGATATACCCAAAAATGAGCCAGTAATATGTATTAATATTCAGTAGTCTAGTTGTTGGTGTAAAGTCAAACACATAAAAAACATTTTGTCAAGATAAAAAAATATTCAAGTTATTTTTAGTACAAAATGTTTGCTCAGGAAGGACATTTGTATTGGAGCTTTATCAAAAAATGTTCACAAGAAGTCTTAAATCGACTCAGGAAGTGAGTAGATCGGTATACTTGAAGGTGGGCTTTATACCCTTATTCTTGGGTGCCACAAATGTTTTCACAAACTAATAATACCCCTACCATGTACATAGTATGTATGTATGTGGTGTGGGTATAAAATATTTTTAGAGGATAGGATGGTGACTCGACGAAGCACACATCCAAAGTCTTAAAAGGAAAAGCATACAAAATAAACATTTATATTCTTGTGGTAGCCAAGTACCGTCTCCAAACAGATTGAGATTTTTTGGTTAACCTTGAAAATTCAGTCGACATAGTACCCATCATGTAATATGCTTTGGTGCCCAGTAAGTTGCTAATTCATGGTAAATGAGATAAATTTTCACCTTTTACTGTTGTCGTCGTGTTGTCAAAACCTTTTATAAGTATACCTTAGCTAAATAAAAAAAAAAACTCTTACGATTCTTATATCTTTTTTTATTCTTATTATGTTAGACAAAATATGCTCTAAAAATAAGTAGTCTTCAATAGTAAATGAAGTAAATTTACAATTTTACCTTTGTTGTGTCGTTTACACGTAACTTACTAGGCACTTTATCACCAAGAGTGAAAACCGCTATAAATTTTATCCAACTGCCACAACAATCACAATATATGGCCTGTGCTGTTTATACTATTGTGAATCAACAAAAAAGTAAACAATGCTACCACTCTTTTTGTTAGAACAAAATCAAGTGGCATCGTAAATTTCCGTTATAAAAATATGTATATAAATATTTAAAAATCGTTGGGTGAGTACTTGTTTGTCGCATAAACAGGAAAATACAGCGTTGACAAATAAGACATGATAATTTATGAGAACGCATGGGTGCTTTTCATTGTGTTTATTTGCAGAAAACAATGCAATATCCACCTGCGTTTAAGTTGCTTTTACCTTGTTTTGCTCTCTTTGCTATGGTTTTTCATAGGCACTCGTGTTGTGTATATGTAAGCCCCAATTAGAGTTCATCCCCATAAGACACTCTTGGCTTACACTGTCTTTGCAGCAAATAAGAAACCTTACGACGACTTTTAAATTTAAAATTGTAAAAATTTTGATAATAGACAAAAAAAAAAAAACAGATAACGCTGTTGCTTAGTTAACAAATAAAAACTAAAACTTAACGATTTCTTTCTATTAAATAAATTTTAACTACTAAAAGCTTTTAAACATCAGTAAGAATACAAGCCAAATAATTTAAAATAACCAAGTAACGAAATAAATTTTTATTTAATAATAATTGTTCATGAAAACGGAAAGCTGATTTTAAAACCAAAATAACAGTACATATTGAATATATTATATAATATTTGTGAAAACGAAAATATATTTAAAAACCCCTAAACCTTAAAAAATTAGACTTATTAATCACTATATAAACGGGTTGGAATACTTGAGAAAATACACAGTAAAATATGTCGTGTTTGTCCAGCATGAATATCAAATTTTTAATATTGGAGTTTTTTCATCATAATCATATGTATATAACATTACATCTCTATATACATATGCGGCGTTCAGCGTTTTTAATTTATTATATCATATAAGCGTTTATTCCAACAAACTGTGGCAACACACTAGTCAGCAGTAGTATACCAGATGTTTACAAGGTTGTATTTTATTGATATATAAAATGTCATTGCAAAATCGCTGTGAAAAAATAACTAAGAGGAAAATAAATTATTAAATTTGTAAAAGAAATCATAAAGTTTAATAAAGGATTAAAAGAATGCAGTGTATGTGCTCATAAGCTAAAGAGAATTTAGCTTAATAAAATAAAAATAGCATTTTTGCAAAAACGTTTTGAAGTCTCATAAAATTCTTTTTTCTATTTTAGCAAGACTATAAAACAAAAGGAAATAAAAAAAAACAAAAGAAATCTTTTTCTATATCAAGAAACTTTTTAGATATTTTACAAATTTTATAGGCAATCAAAACAAAAAATACTGATATACATTTAACTCGTGCAATGGAACCAATAAAAGGCTCTTTAAAGAGTCAAATTAAGCCACAACAACAACATGAAATTCAGTCAAAGAAAAAGTCTAAAAATAAAAAGAAAAGCTATCAAAATGATCTTAATTCAGAGGCAAGACCTTCTATGGACCCGGTGGTGCAGGAAAATCTTCAGTCTGCAAAGGAGGTGGTGTTTGAAAATGGACTGACGGAGCAATTGAAGCAACAGCTGCATATACGCAGTGACAATAGCAGTTGCAGTAGTAATTGCAACAACAAGGTCCATGACCTTATGACAGATAATTTAGAAATATCTGAAACCTGCCCTCCTTTTAATAGAAATGATAATTATCGGCAGCAACCAGCTATTAACGGCCATTATATGGAAAGTGAAAAGTCATCTACTGTTAATGGCAGCAGCACGTGTCAAAATCATGCAGTTATTAAAAAATCTAAACGAAAACCGAATAACAAAAAGCAAAACACATTTTTAGAGGAAAATGAAACGCAACTAGAAAATGGGAACTGCCCAGAAATAGAAGTAACAAAAAATGTTTTAAGCTATCAGGAACCACAAATTGTGACAAACGAAGAAAAACCAAACACTGCCATTGACGATGCCGCCACCAATACCATTAAGAATACTAGCACACCTTGCAAAACAATTTCTGATATAAAACCTGACTGCTCTGAGCTGGATTCTCAAGAAAACCAACAAGCAGCGGCTATAGAATGTGTAACTTTAAGTAAAAGTCCGGAAGCACCAGATGAATTGAATTTAGCTAATGTTCAAATTGTCTACAAGGAATATGAGTCCGAACTACAAATGCATGTACGTTTTTAAGACTTTTAGTTTTGATATACATTTTTGAATTGTATTATTTTTTGTTTGCAGGATATTATGCGTTTGATTCAAGCTGAACTATCCGAGCCTTATTCAATCTATACTTATCGCTATTTCATTTACAATTGGCCAAAATTATGCTTCTTAGCTGCCCATGGAAATGAGTATGTTGGTGCCATAGTGTGCAAGCTTGACATGCATATGAATGTCAGGCGTGGCTACATAGCAATGTTGGCCGTGCGCAAGGAATATAGGAAACTTAAAATTGGCACTAAATTAGTGCAGAAAGCCATAGAGGTAAAGTTTAAATTAAATGATAGCCTTATTGTGTTTGGCGTACTATTATACCAAAAAAGACTGTTACAACGGCAACCACAATAAGACCGAGTGTTCGTACAAGATAATTTTAAGCATATATAACATTGTCATAAGTTTTTGGAGGATTTTGCAATATATTTCTTTAAACGTTTTTTTAATTTTTTTTTTTTATTTAATAGGCCATGTTAGCCGACAATGCCGATGAAGTCGTTCTGGAAACAGAAATGAGCAATTTGCCTGCTTTGCGTTTGTATGAAAATCTTGGATTTGTTCGTGATAAGCGATTATTTCGATATTATTTAAATGGTGTCGATGCTCTTCGCTTGAAGTTATGGTTTAGATGAGATCCTTAGTCAAGAAATCATTAGAAACAACAAAAAACTAATTAAACGATACTTTTAAACATTAAATGTTTTTTTCGAGTGTTTGAGTTTAAAAAAAATATTAACCCAAAAATAAAATGTAAAAAACTACAGATTTTTAATTCAAATAATATTGATTAAATAAAACCTAAACTATTTAGGCAGTTGGTTTACTATTTTTGCAATAATTGAAAAAAAATAATTAAATTTTAAAAATAGTGAAAATAGTAAAACTGAGAGCAAATAAACAAGTTAAACTAAAAACTTTTATCTTTGAAACTTAACGAATTTAAAAATATTCAATTAAGTAAATAGAACACGTTTTGTAATGTGTCAATTTTTTTGTGAGCACAAATTTACTAAAAGAACTCAACTGATTCTATTTCTTCAAAACTATTTAAAAAATTTTGAAACCGAGATTTAATTGATAAAATGTGTATGTGAGAAGTAGTTGTTAGATGCGGAAACTTTTACGGAAATGTAAGCAAATCGGCCTGTCATAAATGTGATTTAGCAAGAACAAAATAAAAATGGAAAGCAATTATTATTTGGTCTTCGTTACTAAGAAACCAAACCAATTTCTCAAGTTAAAAATATTTGGTATGTATATATGTAAGACTATGAACAACAATAACGAGGGTACAGCGCCAACTATTAATTTAAAAAAAAAAAATTTTAAGTGTCTTGTGCATTGAATTTAGACAAAAAGAAACAAGGTAGAATTTTTTATTAGATTTTCTTTCCGCTATGTGTTCAATGTCAAAATTGGTGAGCATGATAGAACCTCTAATCTCCTACCCATGTTCTTAAAATGTAAATTCAAGGATTATCTAAATATACGTATTTTACTTAACTTTTACAAGGTTATTAAATCTGGGCGACCTGTTTTTCTTGCCAATGAGTTCTCTTTTATTAACTCGACGCGCAATGTTCAAATTCTTGTTCCTTTAGGACATCTAACGATTTTTGATCGCTCCTTTTTAAAAAGAGTTCACCGTATCTGGAGTTTGCTTCCAAGCGATCTAAAACTATTTTCTTACTCTTATCCCACTTATAAGAAAAAACTCCTGGATCATTTTAATAATAATCAGTTATAATTTAATTTTACGCCTTGGATATAGGGTTATATTATATTATATTGTCTTTATCATTTATATTTACGTTACGTTTTGTGGTAATATTTATATGGCTGGGGAGCCAAATCAACCAAATCAACCAAATCAACCAAATCAACTAAATCAAATAATCTACCAATTAACTATCGAAAGATAGTTATCTGTATTCTGGTTTTTAAATAGACTTTATTTTTACTTCATATGTATGTTTTTTTACTTAAAATGCATATATTTTGTTTTGTTATATTTATCTTTTCTGTATACTTACATATGTAGAATATTGATATTTCTTTATGCATAGTTTAATTTGTACAATACATATTTTATTGGCCATGGAGGCTTCATTGTATTGATATTAATAAAATAAATAAATAAATAAATAAAAATAAATAAATAAAATGAATATCATAAGAACCTTGAGTAGAGTAATATATACAAAATGCGTAAAAGGTAATAATTTGTTTTAACCAACAATTGGGTACTTAAATATTTTGTGAACACCATTTAATGATGTTTATTTTTTAATTAAAACCTTAGTTTGGCTCCTTTTTGTAGGAACTCATTAAACTTGTTTGAAAGAAAAAAAAAAAAAAAATAAAATTAAAACAAAGAGCTAGTTAAGCGTAAAAACCAAGTAATAAATGTGTAGAAATATTCAAAATAATTGTCAAAATAGAAATTGTAAGTTACCTTAAATATTAACAAGGAGACTAATCCATATAAGGGTAATATTCTCTTTTTAATAAAACCCTTTACCATGCCTTTTCATAAAAAAATCTGTCTTTGAATACTTAAGAAATAGGGACAATCTTTAAAACTTTCATTATACATACAGATAATTTAAAATTTTATGAAAATTTACTTAACAATTAACAAACAAAATTCTTATTTAATACTTAATATATGTGTAAATATAAAAAAATAAATAAATAAAGGTTTGAATTCCAAAACGCAGTTTGCTTTGCATTACAAATTTTCAACTTCTTCTCTTATACACTCCTTACAATTTTGACAGCGTTTTTTGCTTCCAGGACACTAATGTAGCTGTAAGCACTCATTTGGAAGTAGAAGATATTATCAAAAACCTTATCTTTGCTTTCAGGAAAAACTTGAAATTTTGTGATGCAAAGCAAACTGCGTTTTGGAGTTCAGCTAAACATACATATGTATATGCAAGAACTATATATTAACTTGGGGTACATTTCATTAATAATTCATTATAAAAAAGGAAAATTGTCCTTTAAAGCTTTTGTTATAGTGTAAACCTTAAAGTAACTGATTATATACTCTTTTTGTCGTCTCTTTGAGTTCTGCGTTTACCACAATCAACATAAAAATTTCATTTACTATTAAGCTCATTTGAACGCGAACCTGGTGAAAATTCACGCAGAAGAGAAAGACCAAAACTCCAATTGAAGAATCAAGTAAAGGAAGACACCTCGAAACTTGGTGTCATTAATTGAAGTAGCGCTTAGAAATCGATATGAAAAAAGGTAAGGTTTTTGGGATGCTTTTAAGATATTGAGCCTGTTTGGAAATGCATCACTGCGCTGCATTATAAATTTTAGGGTAGGGAAAAGAATATTTAAATGCATTGATTTGCCTCAAAAAATTTTTTTAATAAAAAAATGGCCGAAACTGTAGCATTATTTATATTTTTAAAGCTTTTTTTTCGTTTTTGTTAAAATTTGCACTCGTTATGCAGTGCAATTATGCTTTTACAAACTGGCCCATTGTGCTAAACTAATTTAAAGAATATAATAATAATTTTTTTATGCTTTGAAATTTAAAAAAAATTATTTTTTTTTGGTTTATTTCGTACAGAAATTAGTTGTCGAAAGTTTTCTAATACTTACTGAAACAAACAAAAACGCATATTATACAAAATCTCTCTCTGGCAACATGACTTAACCACGTACGTTTTTAAAGAAATCGTCGAATTAGGAAATCTGATTATTTTTTGGAGCAACAAAATATATTATTTTTGTTTGAATAAAAAAAAATAATAAAAAACTGATATACCTAAGAATAGCCCAACAAAAACTTCATTGTATAATTTAGTCTTATGTTTTTTATTACATCAAATTTGCAAGTCAAAAATGTTTTCTTTATTTTTTTCGTTAATCAGCGAAATTTTTTAAAAATAATTCTTACATTTTAAAACTAAAATAACAAAAAGTTGCAATTTCTAGTTTAGTCTAGTGCAATTAGTTAGCCTTAATGCATATTAAGACTTTCATCTACTCCTTTTTGAACCTTTAGATGAAGCCGAAATAGTCTTTAATGTTGAGTTGCTAGAAGAAGCGTTTAAGCGCATTTGTTTTATATCCTGGCGTGCGCTAGACTTAATATTGTCTACTTGTTGTTTTAACCGGCTATTTTTGAAGTCCACTGAAGTGGTTGTTAAAGAGTTTGCAGCAGGTTCAGATGCTGGTATCTCCGATTTGTCAAACAAATCACTTACTTCTATAATACGTGGCTTGAAAAACATATTCGGCCTTATAATAGATTTCTCTGTACTTCTAAATAGGTTTAAAAGACCCCAGGTTTCTTGATTTGTGTCTAGATCTTTTTTAAATTGATTTTCCACCTCTGATTCCAATACCCAGGCTGCATTTCGTACTTCAATGCGTAAACGCTCACATTCTTCTAGGCTGACATTTTTACTTACATTTAAAAGCTGCTCCAAGGGATTTACTATATACAGAGCCGAATGATCGGGTTTTGCTATCGCTCTTCCCTCATTCAGGGAAATGGCTTTATTTTGAAAATCAAATTGCGAATAAAACTCAAAGAATTGCAGCAACAATTCACTAGTTGTGCTGGTATTTTTACTACTAAAACCCAATGACTGAACATTTCTAGCAAATGTACAATTTATACCATCTTCGGTAAAGCGTATATCGTCTTGACTGGCTGATTTTATGAGGGTATTTATGGCAGGTAATATTGATTGTTTGGTTTGTTGCAAAAAGAATATAACCAGACAGGTTAAGGAGAAATTCGAAATCCATCTTCCGGGTGAGGGGTTCGTTAGCCCACATGCACTGCCCCAACGTCGTATACAGAAGGTAAGGGGTTTAACGCGTTCATCAAATTCACCAAAAATATACAAAATCTCCGACATATAAAAACCAGAGCTGAAAAAATAGAGAAATTTTTAAAGATTCATAAAGTTTTAAAATAAATGTATACTAATATCTGAAAGGTTTTATTTGTGTATCCAATATGAACATAGATATTTTAAGTGTGATCATTTGCTACAGAAGCGTCTTAACTTTAAAATATAATTAATGTTTCAGAGCAAATAAATAAAGGTGAAATTCATAGATAGCGCAAAGAGTTCGCTTATTTTAAAAAATTCAATCTGATTCAGCTTCCAATTAAAGTAAATATTTTTTTAATAAAAAGTATCTTAAGTCAAAACAACAACAACATAGGTCCACACTACATTAGCACCTCAAAAAATATTTTCAGAAAAATTCAATAAAATCAAAAAATAATTATTTTTTGAGATTGAGATTTTTTAAATAAATATTTATTGATTTGGTTTTGAAAATAAAAAAATAATAAAAATTTATTATACAGATAATATTTGATTGTCTTTAAGAAAATGTTTTTTCGCAAATAAACGAAGAGAATAAGCAACAAAAGCGGGCCGGGTACAGCTAATGTTAAATAAATAGAAACTTTTAATTGTTAAAAACAACCTCTTTAAATTCTTACCAAACCATAATCCAGCAGAATACAACCAGATATTTGTAAGAATACTTCTGTTTTTTTTTTAACAATTTGTTACAAAAAGTAAAAATCTTTTTGGAGAGGAGAAAAGAGAAAATAGATTTTTAACAAATATTTATGGGGGCAAACAATTTTCGTTCAAGATGTGTTAAATAAGTTTTTTATACTTTTTTGGGTAGTAAGATTAATTTTTCTTTTCCTTTAAAAAATTTTAAGTATATTAACTTGAAACGGCAGATATACATAGGTAACATGAAGGCTGACTAATTAACTACATTGTGTCTAGAAAAAAATTAAAAAAACTTAACAAGAGCATGTAATATACGGAAAGCATTTTTTAAAGACATAAATTATTAAATTTAATTTTAAGTCTGTTTGTTGTCTTATTGTAAATTTTGTATTTTTCTATCACTTTTTCTATTTATATTCATTTTGTATGATAAAACCTACTATGAAAACAATTTAGCAATAATATTTATCTTATCTTTTGGGCGCTCTACATATCTTATCTTATCGTAATATATTAAAACGTAAAGTTTAAGTATGAATTCCTAAAATACAACAAACATACACAACAATGCCATCATCAAATGGGTTAACTACTTAACAATAACTAAATAATTGTAATCGAGTAGGCAAAAAAGAAATACAGTTACCAAAAACGAACAAAACTTTACAAACGAAAATAACATTAACGGCAGAGAGCGGAGTTTAAGTTGTAGGAACATTTTTGAAAGCATATAATTGAATAATTTAAAAAAAAATTAAAAAGGTGAAGATATAAATGAATTAAAATTAAAAAAATTAATTATAAAAGAAAAAAACTAAAACACAGAAATTTAACTGAAATAAAATTAAAAAAAAATTATTGGGACTTCATTAAATTAAAAAGAGAATAAAAATAAATTGTTATTTCTTAAATACTTAAAAAAAAGAAAGTAAAGCAGTGATATTAATTGATATTGACAACATTACGTTTTTGGCTTAGTATTAACAAACTTTATAATTTTTTAACAAATAAAACTGCTACTTCCTTTGAAAAGTAAAAAAAAAACAGCTTTTATCTTACAAACTGATGTATAAAAAGTGGCTACTTGCATAGTTTTTGTTGTAACGCATTAATCATCATTGAAACAGGTTAGCTTTGATAACGCGGTTTATTTGCTAAACTAAAGAAATTTTACTGATAACAACTTAAGGCAAAAAACTTTCTGTGACAAATCCATAGAAAAAGTAACAAAAATAATGAATCATAATAATTTACTTGAAATTAGAAATGTCAGAAGGCAAAGAGAAAAGCAGTCCCAGAAGCAAACAAAGTAAAATTAATAAAATTGAAATTTTTAAGTAACTTTTTTGGAACATATAAATATTGTTTTAAATTTTCATTGAAACCATTAAATAATTTAAAACGATGGGAAATTAAACATTGAAGAATAAAGCCTTTCGTCCCATATGACAGATGGTTGTAACTTAGTGTATTTGGAAAATGATTAACTTCGTCCCAATGCTAAAATAAGCGTTTCGCTACATGATTTACCATACATTTTTCAATTAGTAAAAAATTTTAAATGACATTTTAAAACATGTCGAAATCTGTCTGTGCAACACTGCGTTTTAATAACATTACGGACACATACCTTGTCAAAGTCAAACAAAATTACATTTTTAAAGAGTATTAAATAGGGTGGCAAGTGCACAGCAGACTTTTGTTTGTGCCATAAAGTATTAAACTTTTTTAATTTTTTTTTTTATTTTAAGACAATTTGGTTATTATGTATTTCTTCAGGCTCAAGTTCAATCCTTACTAAATTCTTATTATTTGCAATTTTTAGTATTTTTTTTTGTTAAAAACTTTTATAGCTTTTTTTGCTAATTTCTAAATTTTTTTTTATTAAGTGATATTAAACACATTTTAGTAAACAACGAAAATTAAATTAATGTATTTTTTTAGTGCAACAGTGGCACATCTTTTAATTTTTATGTGGTGTTCGAAAAATTGAACTCCAAAACACTTAAAATCCAATGGAAACTCTTTGAAGTATTTTAAGCAAAACAGCATGATTTACTCTCAGTGGAAGGATCTTAGTTAGTTTAAGTAAAATACAAAAAAGAAATTCCGTTTGCCTTTCTAGATAGCATTTGAAATAAATAAGTGATACTTACAGCTAAAAACACTACCTTTCAAAGAGTACTGATGATGAAAATGCGGAGTTGGTTTCGAAAATGCATTACACGGCTAGTTTCTTTCAACATAAACGAAAAATATAAACTTCCTTTTTATTAAAAAAATTTTAATTAAAAATAAACTAAAGCCAAAATATTAAAATCAAAAAATTGTGTTAAAGAAAAAATTTTAACTAAAATTTGAAATTTGTTAAAAGTTTTAAAAATTATTAAACGTTGTTTCTTTTCAGTTCCGCTTAACTCTAAAAAATGGCCGCCGAAAATACTTTGGAAAAACAAATAGGTTGTATTAAATACACACTCTTCTGCTTCAATATTATCGCCTGGATGTTAGCAACTTCATTGTTTGCCCTCACAGTATGGCTAAGAGCCGAACCTGGCTTTAATGAATGGCTTCGCATACTGGAATCCCAATCATTTTACATAGGCGTTTATATTTTAATCGCCATAAGCATCATCCTAATGGCTGTTTCATTTTTGGGGTGCTTAAGTTCCCTTATGGAAAATACCCTGGCCCTATTTGTGTTTATAGGTACACAAATTTTTGGTTTTATAGCATCGACAGTTGGAGCCGCCCTTCTTTTGGAATACAGTACAATGCATTCTAGTCTACAACCTTTGCTATACACTAGTATTAGCCGTTTTGTTAGCACTTCGGAATATACCTATTCGGCCTATGTATTAAATATGATTCAGGAGAATATTGGTTGCTGCGGGGCTACAGGGCCTTGGGACTATTTGGATTTACGTCAACCTTTACCCACTTCCTGCCGCGATACTGTCAGTGGGAATGCCTTCTTCATAGGATGTGTTGATGCCCTTACTTGGTTCTTTGAGAGTAAAACTGCTTGGATTGTGGCCTTATCGTTGGCCTTGGGTTTGCTCAATGTTATTTGTGGTGTAATGAGTTTGGTTTTGGTGCAGGCCGTGAAAAAGGAAGAGGATGAAGCCCGTGCTTATAGACATTAAATAAAGAGTTTACGAAAAGCTTTCTTCATATTTAAATTATTATAAAGAAAATGTCGTTTTTAATATTTCCAGCAGTTTCCGAACACAGAACATAAATTCTGAATGAGCTTTTTTATACACGCATAAATATAATTTTTAAGTAATTTTTATGGTAATTATCAAGTTGAAAAAATAAAATAAAATATATGTTTTAATTACTTTTTGATACTATTTGTAACTTTTAAACCAGAGATAGAAACGTAATTCAAACTGCGTACGACATCTCTAGAAAAATACATTTTTACATATCGAGCCTTTGGTGCAATACCGTAGTAACTCAAAATTTCAATATTTTGAGCTGGGTATGCAGAAATTATCTTTGGGGAAATATCTATCTAAAGAAAACAAGATTGTGATTCCACCTCTAACTGTTCAGATTCTACAGCTAAAAATGTCTTTATTGCCTCTAGGTATTTCCAACAATATTTATTTGCAATAATGAAATATTTCCTTTATGACAAGAAATTTACTAACAGAAAGCAATTTACGAAAAAAGTATAAAGCAATATTATTTTTTGCTACGTTTTAGGCACAGAAACAAAACTGCATAATTTGATTTCTTTTTTACTTGTTCGTATTATTTCATATTACAACTTTGTTAGAAAAAAAAATAATTAAAAGTTTATTTGCTATAACGATATATTTCGAATTAATTTTTAAGTTTGTCATAGGTTTTGTGACAATAACGATACATCATTGATAGGTTGATACAAAGTACTTAAATATAAATAAATATTTCATATTTTTAATAGTTTTTGGCCTTTTTTTATTTAAAAACATTCCTTTTTATTTAAAAACTTGTAAAAAAATAACTTTAGTAAACGAAAATACTATCAAAAAGATGGTTCAAACCTTCAAATGCATTTTTCTCAGTTCACGATTTTTTGGATTACTACGGTATTGCACCAAAGGCTCGATATTTTTAAAATAGAAAATTAGAGATTCTGGATTTAAATTGTGTAGAAAGTCGTGCAAGTTTTACATTTTTTGTACGCCAAGTACTTTCTCACGTTTAGTACTTCGTTTTAGTTAATATTTAAAATCGCGCTTGCAAAGTAGCGGGCAAATGTGTAATATTACCTACACAAAAATATGTGAAATTTCTTTGTAATGAAAATTTCCTTCATGACTCTGAATGTTACTTAATGTCACAATGGCATTGTTCATATATAAATGTTGACCAAAAAATTGTATAAAGTGTAACAGAAAAAAAATAAATTAGTTCTACTTACAGATTACTCATTGATAAATCAACTTCCAAATTTAAATGCTCGTGATGATACTTTATAATCGGTACTCTGGCCTGCAAGATACGCCTTACATGACAAACCCCCGGTAGGAAGAGCTGTAACATATCACCAATACTTTCCATTTGCCTCTGTGTCTGTGAACGACCGTTAGTTAAATTTTCTTTCGTATGAAACACTAAACGTGACTCAGGCCGATTTTTGGCTTCAGAACCTTTGCACTCTTGATCCAAACGTAAAATTAAATCTAAATCGCAACCCATTTTTCCAAATCCGTTAACAGAAGAGCCGAACGGCAAAGCATTGGCCAAGGGAAACATGCCCGATATTGACTTTTGCACTTGGTAAGCGGCAAGAAATCTCAAACGTATTCCTAAATCATTCAATTTTGTCCGTTGATATAATTCAGTTATTTGCTGTTCGATATGCGCACACTCCCTTAGCAACGAGTTTAAGGAACTTTTGTCCAAAATGCTATTACCATTTAAAACAAATAAGCTAGGTGCTTCCGAAAGTTCTGCATTTATGCGCTTTAAAGCCTTTTTACCCGAAGCTCTAAACCACAAAAAGGGGGATCTGGCAGGCACTCCTGTAAATTCCTCATTGTAGGATGTTGAATCTATAGCCTCCGCTGCTTGCTGACTGTTTTCATACTCTAACAATATGTAATGTTGAACATCATCATGCTGCACACAATAATGATGAGCTCCCACTATTTTGCCGTAAACACTGCAGTAGTTGTATAACTCATTAAAAGATCTTTCTGAATTTACTTGTACCACCACACTGCGGGTAGCCTGCTGCTGGCGTTGCAAAACAAAGTCATCAAAAGATAATTTTAAAGCTAAAAAAACAAAAGTTTTAAAAATATCTTAATTTATTGCAAATGCGATTTGAACTTACCGGAAGGTGCTGATACCGGTGTTACGGAATATTTGGCTTTTAAAGCATATTTAGGAAAACTTGAAACATTATGCCAATGTTTCGCTAATTTATACATACTTTAAGTGATAAATTTAAAAATTACCCATATAATTTTACTGATGGCTAAAAAAATAAAAAAAAAATTGGCAAACTTGTCTTGTTAGAATTGGCAGTAAGGTTAACAATACAGCTGTTGAAAAACTGTCATACTATAACACCCAATAGAAAACAAGAATTTAGTAGACAATACTTTGTAAAATTTTTTATATTAATTTAATACAAATTTATTTTTTAACATTTTTTTAAAAAAAAAGAATTTGCAAGTACTATTGTCTATATTAGAAATAATTTTTTTATTTTTATTAAGATATCTGTCAAATCTATTGAATAAATGACAAGTACGCCCTTAATAAACCAACAATAAGTGTTATGAGTATTAGTATTATATTATATTGGTCTGCAAATAAAAAAAATATAGTTAATTGTAATTTTTAGTAAAGTATAACCATCATAGTTAATGGTAATTTTTAGTGAATTATAACCATGTCTTGACACATGCTAAAATAACGTATGTATAGCACAATATAAAAACATCGTTTTTTTATTTAGAGTTTAATGTTTGTGAAGAGATCGATTTGCTCCATCAAGATTTTCATAAAAAAAGAATATTTTTAACTTAATTTTCTTAATATAACTTAAATATATTGGATAAAATTACAGTCGGCGGCAAACCCAATTTTTTGTGTCGCCCTTGCTTTTTTTATTTTCTCATCGCCGTTAAACTTGTTTGGCACAGATATCTTACGCACGTGAAGTAAAAAATTTTGTTTTGTTTGCAAAGTTAGTTAAATTTGCTGGTTTAAAACATATTTATTTTGTTTATAAATTGTGAAAAAGTGGGATTATAACAAAAATGCCTGAAGGCAAAGTTAATAAAAAAGAAAAGCAAAAAAGTGATATTAATGCAAAACAAATGTCGGCAGAAAATAATGTTTTAAAGCCAAAAAGTGGCATTTGGCAGGATGAACGTTTTCAACACTTGGTTTCTGATCCGCGTTTCAAAGGTCTGCCTAAACATCAAAGAAAAGTTAAAATTGATAAGCGTTTCCAGGGCATGTTTACAAATGACAAATTTAAAGTGAAATATACGGTGGACAAGTACGGCCGTCGAGTAAACAAATCGAACGCTGAGGATTTAAAGAAGTATTATGAATTGGATTCAAGTGGGGAAGAAATTGAGGAGGATGATGATAAACAAAAGGTAGAAGCAGAAAAAAGTGATGATGAAGATTCGTTAAGTAGCATTTTTGATGAAAATGAAAGGAAGGAGGAAGAAAAGGCAATAACACAACAAGACAGTGATTTAGACAAAAATGATGCATTGAGTAGTGATGGCGAGGAAGTTCCCAAGACTTTGCGTGAGCGGTTAGTAGACCCTAATATAGATTATGCCAGAGGGGAAGGACGCTTAGTAACTGATTCCTCATCAGAGGATGAATCTTCAGAAGATGAAGACCCTGACATGTACATAGATCATGTATGGGGTGAGCTGGCCAATGATGCAGAAACCACGGAAGAATCTTCTAAAAGATTAGCCGTCTGCAATATGGATTGGGATCGTGTAAGAGCAGTAGACTTAATGGTGTTATTTAGTTCCTTTCTGCCACCAGGCGGTTCAGTGTTGAGTGTTAAAATATATCTTTCAGAATTTGGAAAAGAACGTTTAAAGGAGGAAGAAATACATGGTCCTCCGGAATTAATTGGACTTGACAGAGATTATGCTGGTAAACGGGTATGTTTCAATATTAATTTTGTTATTACCTAGGTATTACAAAGGTAGTAAAATACAAATATATAAACAATTTTAGGTAAGCTAGGTAGGTACTGCATGAAAAGTCCAAATTAGGTTAGGTAAGATGGAACAGGTGGCTGCGGAAGTGATAAAGGAATATTGTTCAGCCCACTTGGATTCGTTTCTTCGGTCCCTTTGTGATACCTGAAAACTTTTGTTTCTGTTTTTAAGTAATTGTAAATTAACAATTTTTTATTTCTTGATATCTATTGCCATTTTTTTCAATGAAAGGATAGGTAGGAACCTAAGATATGAGAAAACTTAAATATTTAATTTTAAAATAAATTCATTTGAAAGTACAAATTTTTAATTTTTGCGAATTAAGGCTTACAAATTTTTTTAAAGATATTAATGCTCATTTTGATAGGGTGGCATCAAAACTTTTCGTTTAAAAAAACTTTATATTTTTTTTAGAAATCTTCTGCCAAGAAAGAGGAAGAAAAGGATTCATCCGATGATTCCGACAGCGAGGAAGAATTAGTGCAAGAACAAGATAGTGATGCTGGAGAAGGTGATGAATATCATATGGAAAAGTTGCGTCAATACCAACTAAATCGTTTGCGCTACTATTATGCTGTAGTAGAGTGTGATACCGTGGCAACTGCAGACAAAATATATCAGGAATGTGATGGCATAGAATATGAAAGCTCTGCCACAAAAGTGGACTTACGATTTATACCCGATGAAACTTCCTTTGAAGAAGATGAGCCCTCAGATGTTTGCACTGAATTGCCTGATGCCAATAGCTACCAACCCAGGCAGTTTACAACTACGGCCTTGCAACAGGCTAAAGTAGACTTAACTTGGGATGAAACAGCTGTAGACAGAAAAGAACTGGGTGATAAATTGTCGGCGGGTAAATTAGAGGGAATAAGTGATAAAGATTTACGCAAAATAGTGGCTTATAGCAGTGAAGAAGAAAGCGAAGAGAGAGAAGAAGAAGATGGAGATGATAGGCAAAAACAAGAATCAGAAAGAGATCAATTGAATGAAGTTACAAAAACAAGCGAAATATCTGGAATAGAAGAGAAAACTCAAAGCAAAAACTCTAAGAAAAAAGCTGAAGTCATTAACAAATATAGAGCATTGTTGGCGGAAATAAATGAAAGAGAAGAAAAAGAAAAACAAAAAAAGAAATATGAAATGGAGTTTTCCTGGGAGGTACAAAATGACAAAACCAATCCCTTTAAAGATGATGAAGTTGAAAACAGTAATAAGAAACAATCAAATCTTACGCCTATAGAAAAGGTCTTGCAAAAGCGGTCCGAAAAGAATAAGAAACGTAAAGAGGAACGCAAGAAAATTAAATCACAAACTAATAATAGAGATTCTGAATCTGAACTTGACTCCATACCTGATGATGTTGACATAAATGATCCCTATTTTGCAGAAGAATTTGCTAATGGAGATTTTGTAGACCCAAAAAGTAAACGCAAAGAAAAACAGAAAAAACAAAACCAATTAAGGAACGAGCAAGAGGAAGAAAATGATAAGCAAGCCAAAGAATTAGAGTTACTGTTAGACGATGATGAAGAAGAAAATGGCAAACAACACTTTAGCTTAGAGAAAATATTAAAAAGTGAGCAACAGGCCTCCAAAAATAAAAAGAAACGCAAAAAACAATTAAATAAATCTAAAACACCTCGAGAGGAATTACAAAATTTAGAAGAAGATAATTTTAAATTAAATGTTAATGACCAACGTTTTAAGGCAATCTTTACCTCACATGAATTTAATATTGATCCCACTGATCCTCATTTTAAGAAAACTACAGCTATGGAGCAGCTAATATATGAAAAACTGAAAAGAAGACATGGTGATCAGAAAAGTGATATTACGAATTCCAAAAATATTGCCACTACAGATGAAATGGCATCTAAAAAACCTAAAAAACAGCTTGAAAGTGCTTTGCTTGTAAAGAGTCTTAAACGCAAAATACAAATGCAGCAACAAGGTAAATAACTTAATTTTGCTTTATTGGAAATTTTGTAGAACAATTTTTCATTAAATATGTATTTAATAAAATAAAACACAAAAGTAAAAAAATGTTTAAATCCCGTAAGAAATTCTTTGGCATAAAATTCGTTTTTGTTCTCAATAAGATTTAAAATTATTCAATTCTTTGGTAGGGTCTTTGCTATTGTTTTTTTTGCTTTAAAAACAAAACAAGAAACAGAACAGGGTAGATTTTCTTCAAACCAATGTTTTGGTTGCGTTACAAAGTAAATGATAAAACTAAAACATTTTAGTATGTTGATGTATTTTTAAATTTTTGTTTGGGGGTGGGATACATATATATGTATGTATAAACTCGCTTGTCTGTTGTGATTAACAAATGCGATATCTTTTGTTATTGTATTTCTTTTCATTCGCTTCCAGGAGACCTTTCTTTGTATTTCGTTTAGTTTGTATTGAACTAATACAAAGAAAACTTATTTCCTTATGAATCACTGTAGGGGTTCAGTTATGTGTAATTTTTTGTTTGTCTCTGGTCGATCGTTAATTCTAAACCTAAACCCTTGGTACATTGTTTTACTGGGTCATAAATGTATGAGTGTGTGTGTGTGTGTCTATGTATATGAATGAGTTCTCGCATTACTTTTTTAGCTATTTGCTTGTTTGTTTTAAATTCAATTTTAGTTCTTTAAATAGTTCTAAAATATTAGCTTCAGTGTTAAGACATGTTTTTCAAACTACTAAAGAAATTTGTGCTTTTGATTTTAATTTCTTATTTTATTATTTTGGCAAAAGCCAAAGATATCAAGGTTTCTTGTAAAAACGATTTTGGTGAAAATGTAGACTGGTGCGTATTTTTTTAAAAAAAAATTTGTCAGGAGTAAACGATTGTGTTTATTTTAGGTTTTATCTTTATAAACTACCAGCCCATTACTCTAAGGATAAAACTATTAGTTCGGGCTTAAATTATATGTATTTAACCGATACTTTCTACGAAGGCTGGACTTTATCTCATAATGAAATTAATGAAACAACTTCTATGATTGCCTTAACATTAGAACATTTGTTTGATGATCATTCAGTTTTATTGATGGCCTATAATGATGAATTTCCCAATGGCCATGTGTATTTCGATGGAGGCCATACAAAAGGTGTTGTAGCAACTGATGGTGTGACTGGCGTTTGGTTAGTTCACTCTGTTCCAAAGTTTCCTTCCATTACAAAATATATATATCCTTCTACTGGAGCCCACTATGGACAAAGCTTTCTCTGCATTACTTTAAAAGCTACAGAAATGGAAAAAATAGGCAAACAGTTACTGTTCAATGAACCAAATATCTATTATAAACGAGTGCCAGATAGTTTAGATAAAAAATTTCCACATTTGGAACAAGTAATGCAAAATCAATGGATCAACTCAGAACCCTATAATAATGTTTTAGATTTAGAATCATTAAAAGGTTCTCTATTCAAAACTTTTGCTAAATCTACAAAATTTAACAAGGAATTGTATGAAGATTTTGTGGCTCCCGTTTTGGATACAAATCTTTTAGTGGAAACCTGGCGCAATGGTGGAGGAAATTTCAATTCTAATTGCTCTCTTAATGACAATGTCTACAATGTTAAAGCAATATATATGGACAGTTTTGGTATTGATTTTACCAGTACACTTGATCACTCCAAATGGGCAGTTTCACAAAGTATAGGTTTAAAGTTTTGGCGCTGGCTTTTACCCTCTACCTCTAACTGGATTTGTGTAGGAGACATTAATCGCCAAGAGCATCAGCTAAAAAGGGGAGGTGGTACAGTATGCCATCAAAATAAATATGTTGCCAACCTCTATAGGAAATTGGTTAAAAAATATGAAAACTGTTCATAATTTTCTAAAATAAAACTTTCAATTGATATTTTTGTTTAGTAAAGAATGTCTTCATTTTCTTCTTTTTAATTTTAAGTTTATAAAGTAATTTTTATAATTCACATGCTTAAATTTACAATTTTTGTTTTTAATTTTAAATCTTTTTTTTTTTTTTTTGCTGTTAGTTTTACATTTATTTCTACATAAATTTTATTCTCAAACAAAAACAGCAAAATTTTAAACATTTTCTTAATATATATTTTTTTAATACAATAAAGAATTAATTTAATAAACTGTTTTTAATACAATAGAAAAGTGTTTGTGTTAGGAAGGAGGGGGAGGACAAAAGGAGAATATCGTTTTAAATACTTACAATAATATAGTTTTTTTTAAATAATTTTGGTTTAATGCTTTCAATCGTTACATAAAAAAGAACATTTTCTCTATATTAATACACTTAAATATAAATTATTTTTATATTAATAATTTGTGTAATTTATAATAATAATAATAATATAATTTAGAAGGGTTTTGTTTGCAATTTGCGAAATTCAACAATTTAAAAAATAAACAAAATATTTTAAAACTCAATAAATATTAAAAATGGCAAACGTCATTTAACACGAGATTCTCTAACCTATTGGCGTCTTACGGTACGTTCACGACTTTCTTCCCGATGAAGGCCATGTCTGGGTGGTGAAGTAGTGCCATTGCTGACTTTTGTTTTACGTGACCTTTTAAATTTTGCCATATCTTCACCAAAAACATCACCCGTTCTTAAGGCCGATATAAGATCATCGAATTCTCCTTTATTGTCGGTTTTAACTGGACTGCCTGGGCCGTTAGATGATTTTAAACCCAAGTTGCGGGCTACCGATGACATAAGACCCTCCTTGCTTTTGCGCTCTATTGTGCGTTTTTTTAGTTCGGCCTCTTGTTTGGCACGTTTTTCTTCCTCCTCTTGGCGTTTTCTTAGATTTTCATTATCCTGTTTGGCTTCGGCGAAAGCTGTTAGGAAAGTATCAAAAATACCAAAGAACTCATCAGGTTGCAGGACAGAGCCATCTTCTCCAAACAATCTAACTGCACGATCGAATCTTGTTTTCATATCTTGGAATTTATCTTCTAGCTCTGCAAATCTAACAGAGGCCTGGGCATGAAATTCACGCATTACAGGCAAAAATCGATCGCCCTGTTGGGCTGGCCCTGAAGAACGATGGAATTCAATTTCGCGGGCTACGTCAGCCAAACCGGTGCGAAGCATTTGTATATCTTTATCCATTTCACCCAATGACACCTTGGAGGCTTCTCTCACATGAGGTATATCCTCTTCAAGTTTGAGTAAATCTTTAAATTTCTTATCGATTACTTGAACTAAGAAATGCAAGAGTGTAGTGCCCTTGGCGGCACTTGATTTAGTATCACCTAAACGATTTAAAGAAGCCAAACGAAAACCTGAAGCATTACCACGAGCCCCGCGATTCATGTAGTTTCCTAAAGTACAATAATATTACAAAGAAATGTTTTGACAAATATTTAATTTTATACTGACCTAAAGCTAATACCAGTTCCAATAATTTTCTTAAGCGTCTGGAGCGCGCTACTTCTCTGGAAGCTTCCATGACACTAGTAATGCGTGGTATTAAATCATTAACCG
Organism: Melanophora roralis; assembly: GCA_963583895.1. Classification (NCBI taxonomy): domain Eukaryota; kingdom Metazoa; phylum Arthropoda; class Insecta; order Diptera; family Rhinophoridae; genus Melanophora; species Melanophora roralis. The sequence continues at coordinate 95,866,321 of OY757190.1, read as the reverse complement.
TTATCATAAATCGTTTCTTATAGTGTAAACTCTTTAATCTTTGTTCGTAATGAGGAATTCTAAAAAAAGCATAGAGAAGCAAATAAGAATAGAAAAACCTCTTAAACATTTTTTGTTAACGGTTTTGCTTACTTTGATATTTCATATAAGAAACGATCTGCTCTTGCCAAAGATTCTATATCCTCACTATGTTCATCCAATAAAGCTCTTTCCTCGGCGGAAGGAGTAAATTTCAACAATTGCTCGACCATATCCAAAGCTAATTGCTCATTTGAATCCATTGATAGAATAGCTCTGTAAAATGTAAATGTAAGTTTTTAAACAAAAAGAAAAGTTTAATTTATTTTGTCAAAACTCACTTGGAGATTTCTTCATCTGTCATTTTCAATTTACTTAATAAAATTGTACAGTTTTGGGCACGTCTTCCATCAATAACTGATAGAACTTTATTGCGTGGCTTACTGCCCATCATCCGCAGATCCTCTATGGAACCATCTGGTACTTGCTATAATTTAAAGGAGTTTGTTTTGTTTATTAAGATTCAACAAACTAAAGGAATTGTTGGTACTTACAGCAACTCCATTCTTTTGATAGGCTGAGAAAAGCTTGTCTATTGATTCCAATTCAATATTGTTATACCATTTGGACTCGTCTAATTCACTCCAAACAGTACCCTGTACTTTGGCATCTGGAAGCTTAGACCAATTGAAACTCTTTAAAGGATTCGTTGGCTGTGGCACGTTTTTCTTGGGTACCTCAGGCTTAGGAGCTGGTGGGGCTACACCAACATGTAATTTATTAATTTTAATGCAATTTACTTTAAAAAAAAAACAAATACTTACCCATAGTTTGGGTCATTGAGGGCGGAGCAGGTGGCCCTGGACAAGGTGGCGGTGGTGGTGGTGCGGCCATCATTGGTGGTGGAGGAGGTGGTACGATTTTCATAGGCGGAGGTGGTGGTGGAGGCGAAACAGCACCATTACAGCCCGTCAGGCCAGCCACCTTTTGATCATCGGGTATACTGCCTTCGGTTACTAATCTCTCCAAACGAGATCTTTCCTGTTGTTCAGTGATTAGTTTATGATGCAGATCTTCCAATTTCATTTCGGCAGTTTGGGCTCTCTGTACAGCTTGAGAATGATTAGCCGATTCCTTTTCTAAACGCTCACGCATACGCGCCAGACTTGTCTCCAAATCCTCTTTCTCTTGCATGCGCAAATCAAGTTCTTGTTCTTTTTTCGCTAAACGCGACTGTATATCAAAGTTTTCCTTTTCCAATTCATCAGCTCTCTTGCGGGCCTGGGTAAGCTCTTCTTCCTTCACCAAGAGATGCACCAATTTGGAAACATTAATTTCCAAAGGAGCTACATCGGGATCATGTACAGGGGAAATAACATTTTTTTCCTTATTAGGATCATCCATATCAATATCACTGCGAGGTCTTCCCTCGGTTTGCAAAACAATTTGTTGAACCACACGATCAAACAATAACCAATGCTGCGTACAATGGCCAGTATCTAGAAACAAAATAGCTTTTAATTCTTTGCTTTAGAAAATTAAGACAAATTTAACCTACATGGCAATAAGAGCATGTGTTGAAACAGAGACAACATATGAGGATAGGCTGGCGAATGACTTAGTTTACGTCTTAACAGCTCAAACATGGCACTGGCACTTTTTGTATCCACATGTTCATGATCAAACTTGCGAGCTAGTTCTTTTTCATCTTCGGCTCGAACCATTTCAAAAAAGTCCTAGCATTTTAAATTGAATGTAGTTAAAAGTTTTACAATATGGTTTCGGGGTGGCTGCTACTACAACTTACCAAATGCCGGTCCAGGGTTTCATTTTCATGCTTCCTTAGCTTATCAATAATGGGTTGTATGCCCATCATAAGAAATTCATAGCGTAAATGAAGCCTAAATTCCAAATTCTCTTGGCCAGGACCATAATTAAGCACAGCGTTAATGAAAGACATAATGGCGGTTTTTAAATTAACATCATCCCTATAGGCGCCTGTAGAACGGTCCAAATCATTAACAATGCTTTGGAATCTAGTTCTTTCGGCAGCAAATTCTTGGAAATTCAGCATGGCCTGCAAAACTTTACGATGGCCACCAGGCACCAAGCAAACTGCACCCAATATTTCCAAGGCAGCTACTTTAGTCTTAATATTATCGGCTGCCAGTGAGCGGGCAATGGTATCTATTGAGGTGGGATGAGCCAATACATGAGCACGTCCAGTCTATTTTCAAATTAAAGAATTCAAAGTCATCAAAGATTCTTAATAGTTTTCAATTCCAAGTTTAAAATTTACCGAATTATTCATTAAAGCTTTAATGCAACCAATAAGACTAGTATGAAATGGACTATTCGCTACGCGTATATCCATTTTTTGCAATAGATTTAGGAGAGCTGTTAAACCCTCAAATTCCACAAATCTTAAAACAAAACTATGAGTCGAAGTTCTTAATGCAGTTTTAAGGGCATCGAGGAAATGTGTATGGCTTTCGATGCGTGAATTGTATTCATGACACGGTGAGTCCTCTGGACTTATTGATATATGCATGGATAAGTCCTTAAGACGTTCCACATAATGCTCAGCTGTTGGTGGTTGTGTAATATTGCTGGCAGCACTTCCATCTATGGTATCCACTGGTAATTTTCGCGAACAATATATTTGCCATTTCTTTTGGGGTGGTAAACTAAGCATAGCCTCCTTATTGGGGGCGGTCAAATCCAATTCTTCTACCAACTCTGCAAACTTGGTATCGAGTTCATCTACCGACGGCATAGGCTGGGTGGGTGTTAGCGTTTGTAGTGTAAACGCTCCTTCAACCACACAAATTTCAGGCGGTTCGTCATCCTGTAATAAAACAAATTTTTTTTATCTTTACTTTAAATAATTTTTGTTAAATTTTTTTATTAGAAGCAAAGAACAATTCATTGTTAATAGTGCATAACCAATTAACTATTTGTATGTAAATATAGTGACAGAAAGAGGGAGAGAGAGAGGGAGAGAGAGAGGGAGAGAGAGAGGGAGAGAGAGAGAGAAAAAAAACTGTGTTTTTATTATTCGCCGTTAAGTGAATTAAAGCTTTAGCTTGAAGGAGGTTGTTTAGTTGGATTTCTGTTTGCACTTCTAAAGTCAAATGGACCCAGAGCCGTTTTGCGGCTGCTCTCGTGGGAAGTTGGCTGCTCTAAGGGATGCTGAATTTGCTGGCCCCTGGGGTGAGGCCAAGGGACAGCGACAGACCAAAAGATTCTTGACTCTTGTCTGAAAGTAGGTCTAAGGGGCTTCTGCGCGTAAAAATCCAAATAATATGCAGGCTTGGACATGTGCAAATAAATGAGGATGCTCCAACAAAAAAGACAGCACATGAGTTAACAAATGGCTAACAATATGGCAACCGAGTAGTTTTAATTGCCGTTGAGTAACGCAACTAAAGTTGGGTTGATGTACATAATCGCCACATAATGCACACAAAATCAAGTAAATAAAAAAATTAAAAAAAAAAATAAATTAAGAAAAATCGGCGGCTTCGTTTTGATTTAAGAACCATTTTTTTTCAAAGAGTTTTGTCGTAATTTTCCGCATAAAACATTCCGCTACGATTTTGACATTTTTTTTAAAACATTTCGCAAAATAATACATTTATTTTTGAGGAGAAATTTTAAATGTTTTAGGCATCTTAAAAGTATTTTCTGAATTATCCCTTAACTTTTATCAAAAAGTTAACTTTTTTTTTATATACTGCTCGACCACACAGTCTTAGCTTGTAGCTCAACTAGGTTTCCAACTCGAACTCTGGTTTGATCTTATTCGAATATAATGATAACCCTCTTTAGTCAGATCATTTATCAAATTTTGATAATGCGGCTTCTAAGTTTCAGTGTTACATCTCTTACAGTTTTCCGACTCTGTAACGGCTTTAGGTTACAGTAAATGTTAATTTGCCGTATGAAAAGTTACAAATACTTTAATTTTTATAATGTTTCTAAAAAAGATGTCTGACTGGCTGCAAAACGCAGACATACAATAATTAATTTAAGTTTTTCTTGCTCATTTACTTAAATTGTCACTATGAGCAGAGACTTCTTTAAAACTTTTTCTAAATTTTAATTAAAAGGAAGTAGAAAGAAATAAGAAAATAATAAAAACGCTCACCTGAAAACACCCACACCAACCACGTCTTCCTCTAAAGGCTGGCATTTTCTTTTGCTGTTGATGTCTATAGAACTTTTGTAAGGGAGTTTCTTGTAAAGCTTCACTTTTACTTCCTTCTTTGCCACCAAATTGATAGCCAAATGTGTAGCCTAAAATATTATTGGCATAAAACGAATTGCCACCACAACCACCACTACTACTGTCAACATCTTCTTTGGGTTGTAATGCAGCTGGATCGTTGGGATCGTTGGCGCCGTTGCTATGCTGTTGCCAGTAGCGTTGTAAACTGTGTAGACAATTAAGTTCCGGTAGACGAGCTTTTAATTGACTAAAGTCGAAACGCTGGTGAAAGGATGTAGATGAAGTATCGCTGGTAGCACTATTACTACTGGTATTGTTAGAGTGAGGATGATGATGTTGTTGTGAATGTAAATCGTTGTTGCTGGTGTTAGTGGTTTTATGAAGGTTGGTTATGTGGTTTATTTGCTGAGTCTGCTGATGCAAACTTGTTGGTTTCTGTAAAGTACTATCTGGTGTGGTCTGCAGCGAATCGTTGTTGGCACTTAAAGTGTCAGGCTCATTTGTACAGCTGCTAATAGGACACGACTGTAAAGTCTGCAATAAATTAAAAAAAAAAAAAGAAAATTTTATTAAACATAAATTAATTTTTCTAATTTAAAGCCAGTTAGTTAAGTCTCAAATTCTTTTTTGTGTTTTCTTAACTTAACAGTTGTAAATTACTTAAAACGTTATTTAAAACGACTAAATTGCTTAATTATATTTTACCAAAAAAAAAAAAAAATATATATTTGAGATTCATGATGCAACTTTTAAGGTGTTGGCAATTGGGGGGACTAATGTGTTTCTGGTGCATGATTTCAATCCTTCGAGTTTTTTTGCGTCCAAAAATTTTTATTTCATTATACGTTGTTAATAGTTGTGTTCAATAACTTTCCAGTAATTACTAGCAACGAGAGAGTAAAAAGAAATATTTTCAAAATTGCTCTCAAAAATATTTAAAAGTAAATGAACACTTTTACAGTCAAAACTTGCAAGCAAATGTATTTTGTTATTGTAAACTTATAAAAATTTAAAACTTAAATTTTTTTTCAAAGCATAATGACAGAAAGACTGTTTGAATAATAGGTGTGTTCATTAACAGAAAATTATCACTTATTTTCGATAATTATTACTAGTAAGTGTTCACGTACACAAAAAATTAGCAGCTAGAGAGCCAAAAAAGAGCGTAAAATGTTTAGAAACAAAAATGTTTCTGATAATTTCTGCTAGTAAAAATTTTACTATCAGAAATTATTCAAACAGTCTTTCTGTCATTATGCTTTGAAAAAAAATTTAAGTTTTAAATTTTTATAAGTTTACAATAACAAAATACATTTGCTTGCAAGTTTTGACTGTAAAAGTGTTCATTTACTTTTAAATATTTTTGTGAGCAAATTTGAAAATATTTCTTTTTACTCTCTCGTTGCTAGTAATTACTGGAAAGTTATTGAACACAACTAATTTCTGATAGTAAAATTTTTACTAGCAGAAATTATCAGAAACATTTTTGTTTCTAAACATTTTACGCTCTTTTTTGGCTCTCTAGCTGCTAATTTTTTGTGTACGTGAACACTTACTAGTAATAATTATCGAAAATAAGTGATAATTTTCTGTAAATGAACACACCTATTAATATGGAGAATGTACTTTTTAAATATTTATCAGGTAATTTTTTCTGAAAGCGCTCTTTTGAAAAAAAATTATATATCAACTTAAGCTGTTCTTTGCCATCACCACACAGATAAAATGTACTAATTGCTGCTCCCCACTGTATATATGTTTTTTGCTGGAACTATTGTATTCTGTCTTTTTAATTAAAAAAGACATTTTAATTTTTGGTTTTAGCTATTTGCTCCTAATATTTGAAAGGTGTTGTTTTTTTTTTGCTTTTTGCTTTTAAGATTGTGTTTGTTTGATAGTGTTGCAGAAACAGTTACACTATTTTGTTTTGTTGTCCATTAGGTGCGCGTGCTTAAAGGCAATTAACCCTTGCTTAACTATGTTTATATTTCTATGTATACTTAAGTATATTTCTAATGCAAAATATTAAATAATATTTTGCAATAGATAGAAGGCGAAGTGATTAAATTTGGTTTATAATGGGGAATGTCTTGCGCTCCAATTCAAAAAGTATTTTAGTATAATAAACCAACAATAGTTAAAAAGCCGGCCTAGGCAAATCCATAAACATATCGCCAATTTGAAAATATGAGCTTATAAATAAAAGCATTTGATTTAAAAGTTTTTAATACACCCGAGTAGCTATTGTTGTGAATTTATATGCCCCCTAAGGTATGCTAATATGCCCCCTAAGGTATTCTATATCTTTTCCGTTTGCTTTAAAATCAAGTGCTACTAACATGTTTAAATGTAACAACAAAGAAAGTTACAGTCGGTCAAGCGCGACCATATTAAACGCTACACCAAGATATATGTATATGATATATGAGCCGTTTATTTTGAAAGTGGCATAAGTCACTTTTGCAAAAAAATCGAGTTAATGGCAACACTAAATAAAATTGAACGGTATCTTTTCATATCTTTAAATATCTCGATTTTTAAAAAAAAATGACTGGCACTTTTATATACATTCAGCATATCGCTTGCTCAGTATTACAAGGTTGTATGTGCAAACTCAAACTGCAGAACTTTGGCCGACTTTTGTGAAACAATTATGAAACACTGTTGCTAAAGGAGCCAAAAACGTCCCACCGTCTTTGAACCAAGATTTAAGTTTGTAAATTGCCAAAAATAGTTTGAAAACATTATTAGCTAGAACTAGGAAAAATATGTCACATATAGCCTTGTTATATTGAGCAAGCGATGTGTAAAAAAATTGTACAGGATAGGTGATTTTCAGGATTGGGACTTATATAGGACGCTTACTCAATTAGGGACCGACGATTTTAAAATTCTTTATGACAGTTATCGATATTAAGTCCTCCACAAGCAAAATTTTGCAGCATGATAGTTGTACCGGATATGGGGTTATGTGAAACACAAAGGACCGTTAATTAGAAAAGGTTTGTGCGACAGTTGATGGTATTAGCTCCTACATATACGCAAAGTTTTGTAAAGGAAAAATAACATTCGTGGCAGTTTTAATCTAAAATTTTTTATTTAGGAAAAGATTTTTTTTGTTTTGTTTCTGAACAAAATTAAATAAAAATCGACTCTTTCGCAGAGCATAAGAAATTAAATTTTCCTTTTCAAAGTGAAGTGCCCCGGTAGGTCAGTGGTAAGTGCACGAGTCTACCAGTCAGGGGGTTGTGGGTTCGATTCTTACCAGAGACCCTGGTAAGTCTGCTTCATTCTTCTGTTCTTTCTTTCTTTCTTATCTATCCTTCTCTAAATTAATTTTTTCCTACCGTCTCAACATATTCTATCTGCTTCTCCAGGTAACACAAAGGGACCGAATTAAGCGGACCCAAGTGAGCTGAATCCTTTCTTTCTACGGCTGCCTGTTCTACTTAACCTAACTTAACTTAACTGAAGTGATTTCAAATTAAAATTTTGAAATTTTATGCAAACAAATAAAACAAAATTTGTTTGTAAAAATAATTAACTTTCAATATTTCTACAAATTTTAAAAACTTATAACTCACGCCTTGCGTGTTTAACTAAATATTTTACAAAATTGTTTTTATTCAAATGTTCAAATTTTATTTGTTTTGCTTGGTTAAATACATACAAAAATTTACACAACATTTATGTTTAATTAATTAAACAAATTTAATACATAACGTGTTTATTTAATACAAACAATTAATTGGCAACACTTTAAATTTGCAGTAAATTTTCTTAAAAAAGTTGAAACAAAAAAATTGCATGACGTTAAAATCATACAATAAAATGCTAATGAAGCAAATAAAAAAGTGCATTTGAAAATTTTTTATAATAAAAATTAAAAAATAGTTTGAAAGCTTATAACCAAGTAATAATTTTCCAATGAAAATTTATATTGAAAGAAACCAATAAAAAAGAAACAAATTTGTTAACTAATCATTAAAATGATTTTGATTGTCATCTCAATAATGTGAAAATAACATGCGTCCAAATTATGTTGTATGATGTCGGTTTAGTTGTGCACATTCATACATACATACATACGTACATACGTTTACATAAATTTTTATTATTTATGGCGGCATCTGCAAATATTGCAACTTTGCAACAGTCATTATCAGTTTATGTATGTCTAAGCGACGCACACTTTTCCTTTTCATATACGGCCAACATTAGATAAATGTCCATTTGAAAATAATACTTTCACTTAAATCTTCAATAGATCAGCCTAAGCATAGGCAGGTGGCGCACAATAATAAAAGATTTAAAAGAAAAATTTAATGAATTTCCGTTAAATAACAATTGTTAAACATGTGGTGGTCAATCCGGTAGGTAGGATACGGGTACTTTTAATTTGTTTTTTTTTTCCAAAAAAAATATATATAATTTTTGCACAACTATTCAACTGACATTTAAGATTAATAAAAATAAATAAATAAAATAAAATCCTAAATAGAGAATTTAGTGTTTAACAATTTTGCAAACATCAACCCCAAGTTCTGGCAAGTTATCTCGGACGACAAATGCGAAGGAAAGGGTGAGAAAGCCTCTCAATGTCTATTTTGCCTGTAGAAACTTCATAAGTTAGAACTGGGGGCTGCAAATGGTTATAGTGAACTAGATTTCACATCCGTTGTTAGACCAATTCTTACATACTGAGTCTCGCGTGGTGGATGGCTTTGGCCAGGGACGACATAAGAAAGCTCTTGTGAAAGGTCCAGACAAGTGCTGTTCTAGGCATTACAGGAGGCAAGAAGTGCTGGACATCATTCTGCATCCTCTTCCCATTTAGGATTTCGTTGCTGGCATTCTGGGAAGAGGTGGGGATGGCCGAATCCTGCGGCAGTCGGGTTTGACTGTCTTTATGGTCGCTAAACTTGAGTTTAGGATCTTAGCGCAGTTAGTGTTTCCACATTGGGAGGCATGGAAATGATCCGAAATCTGAGGGGTGTGCAGTCTTCACCGCTAGATCAAAGATTAAGGTCGACACCGGGGCTAGTGTTAATATAATGGAGAAGGGATGCCAAAATGACTTCCAGACGAGTGCAGCGTTTTTCAGACTGAGATTCTGGTGATGACGAGAGCTGCGAAATTGATAGGGGAAGACGCGGAGGGAAGTGGGGGCGTGGCAATTTACGTCGATAGCCAGGCCGCGCTCAAGGCTCTAGAGGGATATTATGTCAGGTCTATAGACCTGTGGATGACTGTAAATGTGCTTTCATAACTATCTTGGGGAGACGCAGGGTCAGGCTCCGTTGGGTGTCAGGTAATTGTAAGTTGCAGGTGATGAAACTGCTGATAAATTGGCGAGGAGAGAATCGGCCCGGGATATTGGGATGAGTTGTGAGCCGGTAAGGCCAGCAAATGGGTTTCTATTAGGAATTGATAGGGACTTGGGTAATTGACAAAATGGGCTAAAACTAGAGAGACAGGACTAATTGCGGGATCTCTAGGCTTCTGTGGCCCAAGCTGGACATGGGGAGGAGCCCTAACCTTCTGCTAGAGGAGAGCAAAGGGGTTATGAGGTGTATAACTGACTGCGATGTAAGATATATGACAAGTAAATGGGATAGAAACTCTCTAGACTTCTGCAGGTTAAGCGGAGATAAAGAGAAGCTAGAGACTGTGAAACACCTTCTCTGCCACTGCCCTAGGCTGCAGATTCCGCTGACAAAGGTGGTTGGAAGAGCGCCTCTTAGATAGACTTGGTGAGGTCTCTGGTTGTGGTTTGGGGAACATCATAGGACTTATCAAAGGGGTTAGGTAGCTGGGTAAATAGGTGGTTTTAGCGCCTGCTATTATAATGGCGAACAGTGTCTCAATTTAATATAACAATTGGGCAAAAATAGAAACGGTTAGCATGAAGTTTAACAACTTGATAGACAGTTTTTATGTTTTCTAAAAATCTTGATAAAATATCTTGAAACTTGTACATAGTAATACGTATACATATCCCTGTTGATAGTTTTATTTTAATGAATTTAACAAAACGAGGAAAAGTACAACCCTTGAGTATACTTGATATAGTCGATTAATATAACTCATACGCCAACATGTCTAAACTGGCTCAAAGTTTTTTCCTATTATTTTTTACCCAAAAATAATCCACTAATTTTGGCAAAGACTAAAATATTAATGAAAAATTTAACACATTCGCAATTTTTTTTTGTTTTTTTCATTTCGCAAATTTTACAAAAATCACAAAACAATATAAATAAAATTAAGCTTCCGTTGTTGATAGTTACCAAAGCATAAAATTTACAAAATAATACTTACGATGATGATAAAATCTTAAGGCTGTAAACATGATTTCAATGATACAAATTAATAAAACACTTTCGGTTTCTATTTCAAATTGCGGGTACGTATTTGTATAAGATTTTTTTAGATGTGACTACGTGTTGTAAGTAGTAGTTGGTTGTTAATTTTTATGCCCACACCACAAAGGTGGTAGGGGTATTATGCGTTTGTGCAGATGTTTGTAACGTCCAAAAGTAATGGTCTGAGACCCACCTTCAAGAAAGCCAATCGATTTAGAATCACTTTCTGATTTGAGTTAAGCATCAGCGTCCGTCCGTCTGTCTGGGTGCCCATATATTTTTGGGAACACGCTACAGGTCGCAATTTTGAAGATATTTTGATGAAATTTGGCACGGATAAGTTTTTTGGGCACTGGCACGAAGCCTATTGTTTTTGGTGATGATCGGTCTTTTTTTTTGAAATAGCTCCCATACAAATGTCCCCCGGGAGTAAGCTATAACAGACTCGAATGTTATTTTATTATAGTAAATACAAATATCATGGGTCTATTTTTCTATAAAGCCCCCATACGAATGTGGTCTAGGGTATAGTATGGTCGGGCGTGATTAACTTATTTACTTGTTTAATTTGAAAAAAGGCTGCTGGTTTGTTGCTATTATTTGTTGCTGGTAAACAAATAACTATTCGCCCATGTTCTGACAATCGCATTTCGCAAAATATTGGCGATGCGATTTGAAATCGCATAACAGGTGTTCTGAAGTTCACAATCGCAAGAAAGTTTGCGACTTCAAATCGCAAGAGGTAGATTAGGTGAACCGATGTTTTTTGCCCAAACTAGGTTAAAAACAGCCAATCAAACTATGCATAATAATAATATATGGGGTTTTTGTTATAATTTTCACAATTTGTTTTATTTTTTGTAAACAGTCTCAATAAAAATTAAATTTTAAAAAACTGTTAGTTATGTACATCTTCATTTTTCAGTTGCTTACTTTTTTTATGTATGAACTTTATTGGAAAACAAGAAAGAAAAAATGTTGTTGCAGAAATAGGTACAATTTTTTATATATTCCTTGGTTTTTTGTTTTGTATTTTTAAAAGAAACATGTTTTTATTTTCGAATACATCATCGAAAAAAAACAAAACGCAAAAAAAAAACGCGTGAACTACAGAACATGCAAACAAATTTTTTGCGATTTACAAATCGCATGTGATTTGACAATCGCGTGAGAGTCAGAACATGGGCGATTGTTTAGAGTAAACGAACGAACGCTGATGGCGGCCGTGGCAAATAGTTGATGGTGCTGAAGATGGTTTTCGTTTGATTACCTTTAAAATTTAAAATTTTTTTGTTGCTTTTTCAAAGCACATTTCGTTTTAACTAACAAGTATTATTTAAGGCTATAACGGTGGAAGTTTTAAATCAGTTTTTTTTAACGAAAAATAAAAAAAAAGATTATATGGGCATATGAATGTACATATGTATATGTTTTAATATAAAGAAATAAAACCAAGCAAATTTGTGGATTAACAAAAGCTACTTGAATGGGTAGAAATATACTTTGAATAAAATAATTTTGTAAAAAATTGAAAAGAAAAAAAATCCACTTGAAACTATTATTGTTATAATTCTAAAAAGGGTTAAAATTTAAAGAATGGCTGTGGCTCTTTAAATGCTTTAATTTTTTCTAAGTTTTACATAATTTTATTAAATTTAAAAAAAAAATTGTTTATCTTACATTGCAAATGTTTAAAAAGTTACAAAATTTCCCTTTTCTTCAGATAACGTTAATGACCCCCACAGTTGTAAAATATTTTTTAAAAATTATTAGTTTATTGCTATAAATCATTAACATTTTGCATAAATAAAATAATAAAGCGAGACTGCACTATGTATATCGTTAGCTAAAATGCAAAAGGGCATAGTCAATAAGACAAAGATTGTACATAAGAAGTAAAAAACTTTGTAAAATAAAAACTATTAATATAACTACGTCTCTTTGTTTTTTTTCTTGTTAATAAAAACAATTTTGATTGCAAAAGTTGAAAATTTTGTAAATTTTATCAATCAAGAAGTTGATTTTTAATTTTTTGTAAGTTACCCCTTTTTGCATTTCAGCCTACAATACCTTTCTTTGTTTGCCTTCAGACGTTTTTTTTTTAAATTTTATCTATACAAATATGGTAAACAAATTTAAACCCTACTCCAGTTGCATTAGGTTAACAACATTTATTGCTCTTCGCGAACAAAAAACACAAAAATCATATGCAAGAATAATAAAATTGAAATAATTAAACAATTAAACGGATTTTAAAGACAACAATTAACATCTGAAGACATTTATAAGGTGACTAGCAATAAGACAATAAAAAGTTTGCATAAATTTAAATTAAAAAATTTGTCGTATTTCATTAACATTTACAATCTTATTTAAAGGTTTCCTAAAGAAATATAATGCTAAATTGCAGGCATGGAAAACCAAGATTTGAAAATTGCTTTTTTTTTTGTTGAATGCAAAAATAACAAACAGATTCGAAAATGTTGATTTATGCGGTTAAAATAAGACAAAAAACCCCTTATCCCCGTATCCCTTAAATGACCAGCCTTTGTAAAATTTAATGGTTTATAAACCAAAATTTAAAGTTATTTAGGTTTACTAGTTTATAAAAATGTTTGCTTTTTATTTTGACTTAAGTTCATTATATAATTTCTTTAAATTAGAAGAAAATATTTTTCCGTTAATGTTGAAAAAAATTTTATTTGAAAAAAACAGGTTACTTTTTTGTATTGAAAACAATTACATAATTCAATAAAAATAAGAATTTATAAAAAGTTTCAAAATTTTTGATTTACCAAAACAAATATTTTTTTTAATCAAAATTTAGATCATTTAAATGTAGCGGTAGTAGCGAAATATTTGAAATGATAAAAGTAAGAAAAAAATTCAAAGTATGAAGTTTTCCATCCCTGGGTATGCTATGCACAAAAGCTTTGCATGTTGTAAAATTTGTTAAGGTATTTGTTTTAACCTGTTCTTTAAAAAAAATATATTATTTTTACACTTGATTTCCATTAAGTTTAAAAATAAATTTTTTAATAAAAAAGTGAAAAATGTTTCAAATTGTATTATGAAATATTTATTAAGGAGTGTTCAAATGCTGCCATTTGATAAAAAAAACAAAGATAAATTGTGGCCAGCTTAATTAGGTTAAAATACTGAGATTGCAATCTTTGTTTTAAATAGTTTGCTTAGGAAACAAGAAAAAATAAATTGAGATTTTAAAAGATAAAAATGTTTAGTTTGAACTGTAGTTTACAGGTTTTTGGTACAAATTTTTTTATGCGCGATTGCTGGTTCTAAATGTTAGATAAAAGGGGGTAATAAAAGTTATCACATGCTACAAATTTTAATTAAAATTGTTTTAAAAAAATTTGTTTAGAGGTTTTCAAATTAATTCTTTATAATTATTAATTTTTTTCACCACAAACGCTTTTACTTGCTTTAAACTTTTACTAGAAAAAAAATAAATAAAAATAAAAAAGTGGCCACTAAAGACATTGATTGTTAGACAGACAGCGGCTTGTCAGGTGTACAGCCTAACAGCCATCAGCAAAATAGCCTGGTCAGCTCATCTTGTGATCAACATCATTAACAACATTTCATTGCACTGAATGTTTAACTTAAGTTAAAAAAACACATTTTTGTTAAAGAAACAAAGTTTTGAAATTCAATAATCACTTGAAGTGGGTAAAGATGAGATTAAACTTAAAATTGTTTGAAAAACAAGAAATATATTTTAGTTGTCAACAAATTGCAAAAAATAATTAAGTTTCATGTTTTAATTATTTTTTTAATTTTTAAAACACTACTGGCCAAGATATTTAAAGAAAATCATCAACACCATTAATAGAAAAATCTGGTCGATTCAAGTTTTGTTAGAAAATGAAAATAATTTGAATGACAGATGATTAGGAAAGGTTTTTAATATTAAGTTTAAATATAGTTTAAGGAAACAAAAATTAAGCTAACCATGAGATAAGTTCAAACCGAAGTATTTAAGATAGGAAACAAGTGAAACTTTTTCCTAATTATCTGGCTAATATTTTAATATTAAAGGTGGATGCCAGTTTGTGAAACTTCTATTTGATCACAATTTAAAGTAATCTTTTAATCTCACATTAGAGGTGATGGATAAGGTAATTTAATTCTAACAAGACAAAAGACAACGCACAGTGTGGTAAAGGCGGCCAAATTTGCAAAAAAAAAAAATGTTAGAACTTTAAAACTTTACTGATGCAGCCTTGTTCTAGGACTGTTTTAATCAAGGCATATCCTTGTTCGGAATTGATAGAAATTTGGAAAGACTAAAAAGCATGTTATTAGTTATATCTGTACATAATTTCATTAAGCTATCGAAATTTTTCTCAACGTTAGGGCTTATTTTATTTTAAGGATATATGGGAAGGAGACTAATCCTTGAAATTGAAGTTATAAAACTAAGGTTTTATTAGATTTTATCAAATCCATCATGTGTGCCAAGTTAAAAAAAGGAAATTTTTATTTTTTGATTTTTTTAAAAGGACATGTTTGAGGTAGGCGTATCCTTGCTTGGAATTAAAAGAAGTTTAGACGGATCATAACAAACATGTTTTAACAAATGTGTGTACACAATTTGACTCAGCTATCAGTTGTTTCTCCTTGTTATGGCAATTTTTATTTAAAGGATATATGGAAAGGACACGAATCCGTGGAGTTTAAGTGATACAATTTTAGGTTTTTATTACATTTTATAAATGAAAGTATTCGTACTTAATTTAAAAATGAAATATTCTTATTTTTTGCTTGTTTTTAATTTTTTTCAAAAAGGACATTTTTGGGGTAGACATATCCTTGCTTGGAAGAAAAAGAAATCCAGACAGATCATAAGGCATATTACATACATATATTGTTTCTACAAAATTTCAATAATTTGTTATATTTTTCTCTGCGTTATGGCAATTTTTATTTAAAGGATATATGGAAAGGACACGAATCCGAGCTTAAGTTATAAAATTTGACTTCTGATCATATTTTATTAATTTATTTATGATAGCTTCTTCTATTTTTTGCCACTTGTTATATGAAATCACTACACTGTGCAACGGACTGACAAACAAAAACATTTTTTTTTAAATTTTATAGATTGGTAAACCGCGTTCACACTCACGTCAGCTTAACTATATTAAACTCGAAATCACATGTGTTAATAGGATGAAACAACAGGTTAATTTTTAAAATTTGTTGCAGATATGTTTATTTTCTTGTCATAGCCTATTCAAACTTTCTCCTAGAAAGGTTCTACTAAAAACAAGCCACAAATATTATTCAATCAGCAAAAAATTTCGGATATCTGTATTTGGTTATCTTTTATCTGGCATAAGCCAGCAACAGTTTAACTGGATCTTATTGTATTTGGTCTTATATAAGTCATACTGCCGGAAATAAATTTTCACACCATAAATTGGCATGAAAAAATCTTTTTCAAACTTAAGTGACCCTAAAAAATTTTGTAACAATCAGTCTATTATTGACCCTACGCCGGTATCAAAGAGAAATTTCAAAATAATTTTTATGGAAAAAAAATTTTTGTCTAAAATTTTGGCGCAGTCGGTCTATTTTATTTAATGGGTGCCTAAAAAACGACACTTACAAAAGTAATATGACTTTTCTGTTTCCCTTTTTTGCAGATGTTGGTACTTAATAGAAATTTCACAATTTGTGGGGTATAATGTGTTCAAGCTTGACCGACTACAACTATTTTAATTGTTTTAAGTAATTAAAATGCTGGTGTGCAACTAACCCCTTATTACTTTACTTACTTTACATGATAACAGAAAAGGAAAAGTATTTGCCACCGTTATTTACACCTTTACCACTAACATCTTTAACTAAAAGAAAATCATGTTATTTAGTCTTTGCTGGCTTTCTTCATATTTTTTTTTGCAAATTTTCGTTTGGCATGTTGTCCAACGAGTTTTTTTGTCTTTAACATAAATTTTTTTCACTCTTCATAAATTCACGGTTGATTGTTTCGTTTCATTGTCTGTTTAAGTTAACTCTGCTCTTCTCCACTTCCAATATACACAAATTTCAATGTATCTTTAAAGGGCTCAATAGATGCGCTTAAAATCGAACACCATAGTTGATGATTTATTTACGTTTCGTTTTCTTAGCTTGAAAAAAAGTTGCGGGTGTCAGGTACTTACTTCGTTTAGTCAGTGTTTTTAGCTCGAAACTCTTGTTTAAGTTAAACATTTGTTATTTGGTTTGTTTTAACATAGTAGTTAATGTCTAACTAATAGTTTTTGCTGAGCTGGTGCATGTTTAAAAAACTATTTGGAGGCTTGGCAATTTGCTTTTTTTGTATCTACTTACAAACGTTTAGATATACAGGGTGTCTGGTAGCAAATTTATATTTTTAAATACGATTATTTCAAAAAGTAATAAACGATGCGGAAGGAGGGTGGCGCGGTTGGAACTATCGATTGTTCGGATTTGTAAGTCACGATGTCGCAGTGGTGGAGTGAGCATTGCGCATTCGCTGTGGAGACATTCTTTAAGATTAATGATTCTAACGTAATTGCTCGTCGACAATTTTGTTTAAAGTTCGGTATTCGGCGAATACGTAATGGACCGAGTGTAAATTTAATTCGTTCGTGGGTGAAGATATTTCGCGAAACTGCTTCGGCTATGAATGTTCCACGGCCAGGGCCCAGTCGATCTTTGGGAACACCCGAAAACATTAAACTGGTTGAATGCAATTTACGTGAAAATCCGTGACTTTCAATACGAAAAAGAACAGCCTCAATGGGACGTCCAAGAGCGGTTATTTATGAAATTTAAAAAAAAGGATCTAAAGTTTCATCCTTTTAAAATTCAAATCATTCAAGAACTAAAAGAAAGTGACTTTAATTTACGCAAAAATTTTTGTGAAACAATTTTGGAACATTTTAGCACTGTTTATCCTACTTTTCGGAGCAACAAGGCTTATTTTCACTTAAACGGTCACGTGAACAAGCAAAACTTCCGTTACTGGTCTCCAAGAACCCGCAACCCTCGATTAAAACATCAAAAATCATTGCATTGCCCCTGAATAAATGTTTGGTTTGCCTTAACCTCGCATGAGATAACTGGAACTTTGTTTTCAAAAATTCTCGAGGCCAGGCGACGAATGTCAACAGTGAAAATTATCGCCGCATGATTACGGAATTCTTTTTGCCAAACCTGCAAGCTCATCCATCGTACTCTTCACACAATTGGTTTCAACAGGATGGGGCGACTGCACACACAGCCAGAGCTTCGATGAATTTGCTTAGGGAAAATCCCCCTGAAAAACTGATCAGTCGCTTTGGGACATTCCATGGCCACCGAGATCGGCCGATCTAACTTCCATGAATTTTTTATGGGGCTACTTTGAAGAGAGAGTTTATAAAAGCAATCCACAATCTCTTGTGAGTTTCAAGGAATATATACTTTATAGAAATCAGATTATCTGAACCAAGTTTACTGTAGCGTGTGGCACAGAACACAAGGCTCCGTCTTGAACAGTGTGTTCAACTCCACGGAAGACATCTGGATGACATACTTTAAAAAAAATAAAATCCGAATTTCCATTCTATCGTTTAATGCTTTTAATAAAACTTTGTGTCAATTATTACGTTATTTATTTAGGTTTGAAAATATAAATCTGACACCAGACACCCTGTATTTTAAGAGTGTTGATATTTTTCCAGGCTTTTAGATTTTAATAAAATATCATTTAATTTGGAAATACTACATTCTAAAAGTTTAACTTATTTTAAGGTTAGGTACTGTTTTATATTTATTTTTTTAAAGTTAAAAGTAGGTTGATTTAGAATTTGGTTACGAACAGACATTAAAAATTTAAATAATATTTAAAAAATGCTTTAAGTTGATAATAATCAAATTTTCCAATGAAATTTTTAATACTTTTGCATTTCCTTGCAAAAGACCAATTTATTTTTTTAAATATAAGAATATACTTAGGTATTTATGTAATCCATTAACAATTTTGTTTTTCCCAAAGTCGTTATATTTTTTTGCACTTTGTGGTGTAATATTCAATGAAATATGAGTTGCTTATTGTGGTAAAAACGACTGCATGTGCATCAGTTTTTTAAAAATAAAAAATATTTCCTTAAAATATTCAATATTTATTGCTTAGTAATTAAAAAATAAGACTGAAATGAAATTTTTAGTACTAAGACTCATAATTTAACCCTAAAGGGGCCTAAGGGGTTAAAATTAGCTAATTCAGTTTATTTATTAAAAAGTTATTGGTTTAAAACAATTTGAGTCGTACAAAAGCATTACACAAAGGACTTCGCCTTAAGTATCAAGTGCTTTCCCTAGTGTTGCCACTTCGTGGTTAAATACCCAAATTGGGTGTAGTTTTTTTTCAGGTGCTAAGCTTTTATACTTTAGTTAAAGTAAACATTTTTTTAATATACGTGGTGGTCTACATTCATAAAACTAGTTTTGTTTAATAAGAGTTTTTTTTTAAATTATTTCATAGAAATTTGTTTAACAAACCCTTATTAAAATTAAAAAAAATTTATTTGGTCCTTTTTGCGTTTGATATAAATTTTACATGTTTGTTTGTCTATTGAAAATAATCTGTCCTTTTAGTTCTAAGCATGGCCAGCATTTTTAAAGGTGGATCGTGATTATAAAAAAGAGCGTCGTGAGTGTATTTTATTTTATTTACAGTATTTTCTAATAAAAATATTAATTGAATTTACAATTTGATTTCAACAACAAAATAATTATATTTGGGCATACTACAATGTCGCGTTCCTTTCCATAAAACATCATTTCTTATCAGTTTGCCACGATCGTTGTAACCAGATGGCTAAAAATATTAAAATAAACAAAAAATTTTGTGTTTTTGACTTAAAAAAAAATTATTTTAAAAAATTACCACAATGAATATACTATTTTTCTTGCGAAAGT
This sequence comes from Melanophora roralis, assembly GCA_963583895.1. Lineage (NCBI taxonomy): Eukaryota > Metazoa > Arthropoda > Insecta > Diptera > Rhinophoridae > Melanophora > Melanophora roralis. Next base: position 95,846,752 of record OY757190.1, on the reverse strand, counting down.
GTGTCACGTTCTCTATTTTATTTGTAGTTTTAATATAATTTTTTGGTTGAATTTGGTTGCAAAAAAATTAAATAGAACTATTTTGCAAGTTCGCGTAAAGAAAGTTCTTTCAATAGTGTTAGAGTGGTTAATAAAAGAAAACTTTAGGTAAAACAAAAAAGATTTTTTGGACATAATTTTGCTTTGTACAAATGCGTACAACAGTGAGTAACTAGTTTAAGTTATAGTTAAAGTATAGTTAAAGAAATGTCGAAATCATTATCGAAAAAACTTGAGGGGGATGAAATGTTTTAGTCATCAAAACATTGCATCATCTCTCCTATGATTAATAGTTAAAAATTAAAATTAAATTTACCTAAAAATCCCGTAACTAATACTTGAAAACATTACTACTTTCACGTTTTACTATGGTAGATGTGTAAAATATACATAAATATGTGAATAAAAATATATAAAATTAAATCCACTTTTAAGATAAAAAATTTTAAAGTAATGTTAATTTAACTAGAAAGGAAAATTTTGTCGCGTTACAAACGTCGCGTGCCCTATCATACTTAAGCTTTTAAAAATAAAACGAATTAAAATATGTTAACTAAACATATCTTTTAAGAAAGCGGAATTCGCAGATTATTGCATTTTTCTAGATGGAGACAAAAGTAAATTCCATTTTTTGTCGCGTGCGCGTCCGCATATTAATTTCCTGTATATTAGAAACAAAGATTTTTACAAACTATGTGTTTCGCATTTTATATATTGCTACTAAAATGCCTAAAAATTAATATCCAGAAAATATTTTTTGGGTGCTTTAATATGTATATTGTGTTCACTATAAAGACGTATGAATGTCGCGTTCCTATTCCTGGAAGTGCGAATTTACGATTGGTTATTAATATGCACATATTTTTTAAATTTTAAACTTTTTTCAATAGGCTTTACTTCCCCCTTTTGCATTACCAAATACTAAATGATATCAATCGAGTTTGTTTAACATAAATATAAATTAACTGTATTTAGGAAACTGTTGACAACAAAAAAAATTTAAGAACTCAGCTCAAAGCAGTAAACAAAATGTTGGTGTCGCAAAATGTATTAAAAAAAAATACGTGACATTAACACTTGATTCGTTGCATAAATTAACACTGCATTTTTTATTTAGTTTTACTTGCGATTAATTTTGTTGTTTTAAGTTACAATTGTATTAGTTGTTGAAGTTTGTATGCAGCGAAATAAGCACTCCTGCACTATACAAACATACAAATGAACATATGTAGGTGTAATTGTGTCTGTTACAAATGAGGCTAAAATATTTCTTGTTTGTTGGCTGTTATTTGCAAAAGTAGTCGAATGTTTGAATAAGAAGTTTAAAAATATTTTTTTTTCCTTCGATTTTGTCTAAAATTATAATTTTTAATCCAACTTAATCGTGTATTGAACTTTTTTAAGTGTTTTGCTGTTGTTTTTTATCTCCAATATTTTACTGTTTATTATTGTTTTTTTGTGGTAAAGTGCTGTCTCTCCTGTCGATTTTCTAACAATGTTAAGATTGTTATGAGGATAAATTCGTGTTTGGCCTAAAGGTTTATTATTTTCTAAAGTTGCACTTCAGAAATGTATACATATCGTTAGCTTAATACAGAAATGACCTAACTCGTATTTTTTTATAAGTCCAGATTTTCGTTTATTTCAGTAAAATGTCTGATCATCTATCGCAACTAGCCAAAAAATCTCGACTCAAAAAATGCGAGTTGGGGCCTTTCTATATTAAGGTTACGATATGTTTTGTACCAATATGTACATATTTGGTTAGAACTGTTTGTTTATGGTAATAAAAACCGTTAGTTGTTCTTTTAACCACACAACAAAAATTTATCAAATAATTTGATAATTATGGTTTTTTTCTTCACATACACGACACAAGAAAACGTTTTGCAAAAACATTTAGATAATTTTAAGAAATAAATTTTATTTATTTGATTATGTAGAAAATAAATACTTTATTTTATTTTTTTCAAGTAAGAAAGTTATAGTTGGTACAGCAATTGATTTGGCAGACTACTTTGATTTAATCCCTGAATATATTTTGAAATGGTTGTAATACAGAAAAGTTTTGTTTTCGGTACTCTTTTAAAACATTTTGTGGTAACCAATGGCTATCCAGATGTAAAAGGGAAAAATAAAATTAAATCTGTTGAATAACGAAAAATGGTTTGTTGGCGTTTTGAAGGAACTCTTGAAAGTTTTGGTTTGTTTAAAATAATTCTCAATAAGTTTATTAAGGTTGTTGTATAAAAACATAAAGTTTTCATGAGGTTTTTTTTAAAAACTTGGTTAAAGTCTACTGATTATTTGGTGTAAGAGCCAATCAAATGATAACCTACAACAAACCTTATAAATAAACTGAGTAGAATTTTTTTGCTCTTTTAACTAAGAAATTGAAATTTTTAACACTTAGTTAAACCAATTAACAACTTGTACTATAATTTGCACTTTTTTCTAACACAACTCCCACATTGTCTTTTTGTCTTTAGCATTTTTTACTTCTATTTGTCTTTTGTTTTTTCTACTTCTTCAACTATTTAACGTGTTAAGAATTTTAGAAGAAACATTTTTCATTTAATAGCTTAAGTTTGTTGCATTTAATATTTGCATAGAAAACTTTTTCATTATTAAAATTCAATGTATATTCGTACTTCGCACACTTTGAAGGCCGTATACAATTCAATTATGAGTTTAAACGTATGAAAACAGTCAACCTTAAAACAAAATCAATATTAACATATTTGCTTTAAAAAACTATAGATATATTGGAAAAAAATGCATAAAGTATTAAGAAAAACTTGCACTGTCGCCTTTAAAACTGTGTTAATTTAGAACTAGTTTTAATTTTTAACTTGTAACTACTGACCCAAAGAAATGAAAAAAAAAAACACACACGCAAACGCACACTTTTCTTGGCATTAAAAAAAGATACGAAATTATGATTGTAGTACGTGAAAACATACACACATCAAAAAATAAATAAAAAACACTTTAAAATTTTAACTGACGTCAACGTTTAAAAAGTTTTGAATATGTTTTTTCTAACGCGTTGTTATATTGATGTTTTTATTTATTAAATGGATGTCGTTTTTAATTAAATTATAATGAAAACAAATTGAATTGTTTAGGTATTAGTAAGTCTCTTAAATAGTATTTTTTAATTTAAAAAAATCAATAAATTTTTGAAGGTTATTTTATATAAGAACTGCTTCGAATCTTATTAAACCAGTTGAAAAAAATTACCTCTTCTTTTACAACTAAACATTTTTCAAACGTTAATTAAATTGTTAAAATGAAGATATTGTAAAATCATAATTAAAATCTCTTACAGTATCAGTTTAAAGCTTTTATCAATTAGTTACAGTTAGAGATCTTTGGGATAAAATATTTTTAAAAATCATTTACTTTAATCCATTAACCTATTTTTTAAAATCGATTTCATGTAATTATTTTATTAAAATTGTATATGAAGCAAGTCATCATTATTATTATTATTATTGTTCGTTAATTGAGAATTAAAATATCTTAAAGAAAAATTGCTTAACGGATTAATGATCACTGATTGCAATGAAATGTGTTCTTACCCCTGGTTGAAATATGTGCAGCAATTAAAAAAGACTCATTGCTCTAAAGCATAAGCACAATTCTTAAACATTTATGAAACATTGTTCTTTATTAAAATTGCTGACTAAGCGGCATAGCTAATAAATTAAGAGAAAATGTTTTCCATTTGAATAATTGGCCCATTACAAAGTAATTGGGAAAATTATAAAGAACATACTACATTTCAACCTAAAACCCATAGATAACTGAAAACCTAGAAAATGCAAGAAGTACAAAATTTAATGATTTTTTCATGACAAAAGAAGTTGAGATAAAGTCATATTTGACATCAATAGCGAATTGTTTGTTTGAGCACACATTCAATACAAACTACGAATGCGTGTCTAAAGCCAAAAGAAAATTATTTAAACGTTTAATACAAAGCTTTTGTTTCTTATACCCTTCACATAGTGATAAGGGTATATATCAGTTTGTCATTCCGTTTGTAATTTCTTTATTATCCATTTGCGACCCCAGAAAGTAGTTTCTTTATCCTTATAGATAGAAAAGTTAATTGAGCGATGTATGTCTGTCCGTTAATCTGGTTAAATCAAGTTTTCGAAGTCAATTTAAGTACTACGGACGAGGTATTGGTGTCAAACTATCAGAATTATCCCTGAGATGGTCGCTTCACTACGGACCTAGATATACATAGGCAATAATACTGAGTTTGACAGCTATAGCTTAGTATCGCTGTTAACACTCTTGCAAAGACAAAAGATGTTCATCGTATCATACCTGTATATTGTTTTTGCTTAATTTGTTTTCTGGATTTTAAAAGCCATAGTGTGTGTGTGATTGTTGTTATTCCCTTTTCATAGTGGCAAGGGTATATATCAGTATGCCATTTTGTTTATAATATTTTTTAATTTAAACTGGCGTCCCCATTTCGGATCCTTAAAGATAGGAGTTCGATGCTATTGTTCAAATGATGTGAGTTTTCTGTTTTGAAAACAACTTGCCTAGCTAAGGTGACTGGATAAACAAAAAGACAAACGTAAAGGGTATATAAAATTCGGCACCGCCTTATATAGCGCTCTTACTTGTTTTGTTCTCTAATATTCTTAAGCGTTTATGATTCGTTTTTTTTTTAAATTATGAATACAACAGCAGTCAGTCGCCTTAAAAAAATAGGGTCAATATAAACCAGACAACTTGACTGTTATTCTAATTTTACATTTATAAATGCAAGCATGTATGTATGCATGTACTTGAAAAAGGCCTTTTAGTCATTTGTGCAATTGTAAGAAATTTTAAAATTAATTTTTTTATTTGGTTAAATACAGAAAAATATTATTTAATCGATTTAAAAAGTGATTCTGAGTCGATTCGTATAATTTGTGGATCTCGAACTTCAATTTTTGAGCGTTACAAATGTATAACATCTAGGGTGACCATTCGTACTGATTTAATCAGCATTCGTTCAGGGGCCAAATCGTCGCATTCGATTCGAATCGAAATTTCACTCGATCGATCGAGTTGTCAATGCTTTAAGTATATGAATTCTAATAAGAATTTTAAAATTTCGATTCGAATCGAATGCGACGATTTGGCCCCTGATTAAAAATGTGTGTACTGTATTGTCAGAAAAATGTATTGTTTTTTTTTGAATATTTTGCGTTTAAAAAATTAGTAAAGTAGAATAACTACACCATTTCCAAGTGTATTTTAAAGTTTTTAATTGTTTTTCAGAAATTGTTCATTCAATTTCATAAACGAGGATAGAATATAATATTTTTAACAAAAATAACTGACATAACAAATAATTCAAGTGAAGGTTTTTTGTTTACAAATATCACTTAAATAAATCTCGCTATTCCTGAATTAAGTAAAACAGTGAAATTAAGACAATTTCGTTGTGCCGATGGGATCATATTGCTCACATTTTTGCTTATAACTCGAACAATTCAAAATTTTAAATTAAAACGCAGCTGTGATTTTCAAAGCTGGTATGTTTTTAAATGTTCAGTAGTAAGTAAACACTAAAAGGCCTTGTGACAAAACTGTACCGGGTGTGACCTATAAGTTTGAACTTTAGAGAATTTGAATTTAAAACGGTATAACATTTATTTGAGAACAGGTTTGATTTTTTTAATTAACGTAGTATTTTAATGTATTTTTCATGGTTTTTGATACTTTGTTTCTACAGAAAAATGTTACGGGTGTGACATACATATGTATTGAAACGTAAAAAGAGAAGAGTCGATTTTTCAGAATTTTTGATTTTCAACTCTTTAAACAGAAGAAACATTTTTTTCCTGACTTTACGGGGAATCGCCCATTAATAAAACAAAATTAAAAAAAATGATAAAACACAGTTAGGGGATTCACAAGGTTTTCTATTATGTCATATTGTTATAAAATTTCACAATGGTTTATTTGTCTTTCATACGAAAATAGTTCTTAAAAAATACTACGTCGTTTAATATGCTTATTAAATTGTTACAACAACTCCAAACACACATGCGCCGAGTGACCAATAGTTGGTTAAGATTCTTAAACCATTGTGAAATTTTATGATAATATGACAATAGGACAAATATAACAACTTGTGAATCCCCTTAATATTTCATTGAAAAAAAAAAAATTAAAAATAAAAAAAATTCCTGGGGGAAAATTACGGCATTCTATTCAAACCGAAATTCTACTCGGTCGATCAAATTGTTAATGCTTTTAATATAGGAATTCTAATAAGAATTTTTGAATTTCGAATCGAATGTCGTGCTGATTTCGAATCAGAGGTACATATATGAACATGAAACATAAAATCTTTTTTTGTTTTTTAAATTGTGATAAATTAAACTTACTTTTAAGATAAGAGACTAACTTCTTTTAACATCACATAGGAATATAAGTAAAGACTTTATTACTATAATTATCTGGAATTTGTGGGACGAGACTGTTGCAATTTGCCAAAAGATTGAGATTGATAATGCCCGAAATGAAACACACAACAAATTAAAAGTTTTTTATATTGGAATAAATGTTCAAATATCCTTGCTATCCGTCCTTCCTGCTAAACAGGTTATTAAATCTTTTATGGTTTATTTTAACCATTTAGTTAAATTGAAATCACCGATTTAACAATTATTCTTGCCTGGCACCACTAGTAGCCCAAAAGGGTTTATGGGGTCTTTTAGAATCAGTTTAAGGTAACCTAATCTTTATCACTGTTTCCAATATTTGGCCATAGGTAGAACAAGCAGTCGTTAAAGACAAGGATACAGCTCACTTGGGTGCTCTAAAACGGCCCCTTTGTTTTGCCCACAGAGGCAGATAGAAAGAGTGAAGATAAAGATAGGATTAGAAAAAAAAAGAAGGATGAAGAAGACTAACCAGGGTCTCTGGTGGGAATCGAACCCCCAACCGCAGACTGATACACTTGCTCACTGATCTACCGGGGCAAATTTAGGCTTGGTGTCACAAAAGAAAAAATAACGCACTAGCGCGCAAATCTTTCGCCTCCAAGCTTTTAAAAACAGTGTTCAAATCACAAAGCTGGCAGCAACGCTGCCTACTACGCCATGGTTTAAAAATAGCTTTAACCCAAAAAGTTACCTTAAATTCCTAAAATAAAAACCGAAACAGTTAAGGGAATCATATCAGCTGCATCTTCTAATATTTTTCGTTCGATAGTTAGTTTTACATTTTGAAAAATATATGAAATACAACATGGAAGTTGTGGTAATTGTAGCGGTTAATCGCTTGAATGACTTTTATAACAACTAAATGATTGAGCATTAAAAACAATAACTTTATTCATTTACTATTTTACCGCCAGACCAAAATATTTTATAATGATCTTAAAATGTTGTTGTTTTTTTGTTAATAATAGTTTGCAATTTATTTAATATTACAAGTGCAGTTTTTTTTTTTTGAAAATTCTTTAATGCAAAATGTTAAGTTTTAGTTTTTTTCTCTTCGAATGCCACACAAAATTTAAAGTAATTGACATTTTAAACCTAAAAAGTATTTTTTTTTTTTTTTGGTTAACAAAATTATTTAATACAATACCAGACATTTTGAAGTGGTTTTTATAGATAAAACTAAACTGGATTTAAATGAGAATTGCCAAAAACGTACCTAAAAAGAAATAAAAAAGAAAATAATTAGTTTTGATATATGTAGACCTGCAAATTCGTTAATCAATATTTAAAAAGTATTTTAGGTAAAAAAGTGTCTTAATAAAGTAATTAAATACTTAATGTAAACGATTTTAAACGTTCAAAATTCAAGGTTAAACTGCACAACTAAATTTTAATTGATGCAGTTTTTTTTAAGAGGAAGTAGTAAGAAAAACCAAATTACAATCTCTTTATAATTTCAAATTTTTTGGTATTTTGTTGCTGATTGTAAATACTTTGATTTACTTGTAACACATTTTTTTTTAACAAAATAAAGGTCAAACTTGCTGTAATAAATTTAAAAAAAATATAAAACATAAGTTTAGAAGAAATGTTGTTAATTTGTTTTTTTACAACAAAATATTTGTTCATTACGGATTATACTTAATCAACAATAGTCAGCTGAAAAACCATTGTTAATTATTTCAAACAATTATTTATTTCTTTAAAAAAGACCAAGATTTTGTAAGTTTTTTTTCTGTTTCCTGATTCCCTTTGCTATAGAATTTTAATCTAGACCTGACATAGTGCCCGTCTTAGCCTCGAGCACGGCCTGACTATCAACAACTTCCCTCTGCGTTCTACCTGTATATAACGCGGTCCTCGTGACTACTAAAATCTCAGCTTGGAAAACGCTGCACTTATTGAGAAGTATATATGACATCCCTATTCCCGTGTCCAATATGTAAATACTAGCCACGGAACCCACCTCTGTCTTCGATACGTCAATGAAGTCTGCACACCAGTCAAACAATCTCTCGGAGCCCTTCCATGCCTCTCCATCCGGAAAAACTAGCTAAGGTAAGATCCCAAAATTCAAGTTTCCCGACCTTATAGGCAGTCAATCGCGTGGGAGATGAACCTGACTGCCGTGGGAGTCAAACCCAACTGCCGTAGGAATACTCCGACCCACTCCGACCCTTCCAAAAATGACGAAACAAATCATAACTGACTAAGCCTAAGCAATCTTTTTGCCACCATTTCATCTACGATATCGTCAATAGGAAGAAGATGCAGGAGGTGCCTGTTGTGTACTACTCCTGGCTTATGTAATGCCTAGTGCGGCACATCTCTAGACCTTTTTCAAAAAGCTTCGTTATATCGTCCGTTCCCAAAGCTCTCCACCCTACGATACTACCGTAAAGAAACATTTGTCTTACGACGGATATGTAAATCAAGTTCACCATATCAGTTTGCAACACCCAGTTCTTATCTTTGCATTTGCGCTCCAAGATAACTTGCCATCCGGGACGATACCCAGATATATGGCCCTTTCTGTTAGTTTCAGCTCAATCCCATCAAGCACTCGGCAGCTCAAAGTCTGCCATCTTGTACTTTGTAGTAAAGAGAACTAACTCCATCTTCTCTTGGTTAACTCCCAGTCCCTTGTCCTTGGCCCAAGCAGGCAGATTGGATAATGTATTCTGCATCACCTAAGTTGTGGTGGACAAAATGTTCCCCATCACCAATACCATGACTACCTTTATCCAAAAAAATTCTTTTAAATTTATGGTTAAAGTAACCCACAGTTTAAGCCTTTGGTTTGTGCTTTGCGTTGCACACAAAAAACTACAAAAAAAATTTTTCAAACAAATCCTTGTTCAAAATAATTTATTTTTTTAGTCAATTAATTTAATAGTCTCTAATACTATTTTTATTTGATTTTTAAATCAAACAAAATTTTCGCCTAGACAAATAAAATATTTAACCAGCTCAGCAAAATTTTTTAACAGAAACTAAAATTCTTGCAAAATTGTTTGTCTAAATTTACAACTTTCGTTGTAGGTCCTCAGCCAGACAAAATATTTACTGATTCTCTGAAATTTGTTACTGATTCTACAACTCAGTTTTTTCTGTGTTGATGACGATGGAGTCTCGTTACTCGTCATTTTTAATAGATAAAAATCAACTAAAGAATTTATTTTTTCTTAAAGGGCTTGGTTTTTCCTTTAAGAAAATATGTATATAATATGTAACAAATTTATAAATAAGATTAACTACAAACGTAACATATTACAGTTGGTAAAAATGCATGCATGTACGCGGTAATTAGCAGAATACCCCAAAAAATTTTTTAAAAATCTCTTGAAATAAAATATTTAAAAAAATATTTATTACATGCTTTTTGGAAGTTTTTTTTTGTGAAATTAAAGCGAAACAATAAAACAATTATTAAAACATTTTGGTTTCGTTTTCAATCACCAAGAATGCGGAACCAAAATGACAGCAAAGAAAACGTTTAAAATATAAAAAGAAAAAAATAAAAATAAACACTTTAAACTAGCACTTGTTTGTTGCAAACCTAAGAAATACAAATTAAAACAAAAAAAATTAAAAGAGCACAATAATAAAAATTAAACGAAACCAGACTCAGATTGTTTTGTTTTTTTTTCTTTTACTAGAAACAAAAAACTAACTTAAGGTGGTGATTGCAATAAAACTATTTTAAAATCACGTTACTTTTATTAAGGTGTTTTTATACCCACAACCACATACGTGGTAGGGGTTTTATGCGTTTGTGCAGATGTTTGTAACGTTAAGAATAATGGTCTAGGGCCCACCTTCAATTATACACGATCGACTCAGAACAACTTTTTGACTCGATTCATTCATTTTTGTTCGTCTGTCCGTTGCGCTGGGGTGTTACTTACATTCTTGTGAATACAGAGCAGAAGTTCACATTTTTAAGGTATTTTAAGGAAATTTGATTCATATAAGTATTTGGTGTAGGAACCAAGCTAATGAAATGTAAAGTTAATGATTCAATTTTTCGACATCTCCCACATACAAATGCCCTCCCGAAATATGCAAGTTAGGATGTATTTATCGCCTAAAATTGCGAACAAATAATAAATAGTGTTTTCTAAATGACCCTACCAAACTTTGTGAAGACTGACTTCACCTTCCAGAGTAGGCGTTGAGTCAAAAATCATGTTAAACCCACTGACGAAGGCCATAACAAACTTCGTTTATTTGGTACATACTCTGGTGTTTAATAAGTATAAAACAAATTGTGGTGTGGGGTATAAAATGGTCGGACATGACCGGCGATTTTTATTATATTTTTGTGATTTTTCTACTGCTGCCAAATTTAGGCAATTTTTTTTGGTATAAAATATGTTAAAACCAGGTTTGAGACTTGGGAGGATCTCAACCCGAACGTACGTCGTACATTACGACGAATACGTCGGGAAAAAGTCGCTGTTTAAATACTTGAAAAATAACTTTGAAGATGGCAACATTGCATTGATTTGTTTGTCGTTCGCCGGCATATAAAATATAAATAAATATATTGCTGAGTTCGTCGCGTACGATTAATTTCGACGTACGTCGTTGTTGTGCGCATTTTCATATACACAAATATATTTTATTTATGGCGACGAATATTCGCGGCGAAAGATTCGTCGTACGTCCGTGTTGTGTTCCCTGCATATTTTGATTTAATACGAAATATTTTTTTTATTTCATTATGAAAACTTTTATCTGGCATCACTTCTTTTAAAAGAAAACGGTAACAAGTTAATTTGAAAAGTTAAAAGATTAGGCACGCATGCAAAGACAACTAAAAAGGGCAATTGCTAGTGTCAGGTGAATACATAGGGAGACGATATAGTACCCAGTAGCTTTGAAGTTTCAAAAGGTGTTTAATTTGTTTAATGCAAAATTTTTTTTATCAAATTGGTTGAAGGCAACCTCCATTAAAAACCAGTTTGAAGGACAAAGTTTAACCATTTTTATTGTTTTAAGCTTGACTGGTTAAAGTTTAACTAAAAAGTAATTTGATGGAATAAAATTAGTTAAATGTTTAATTAACCTACAAACAAAATAAGTTTAAACCACCATTTTACAACTGCTTCTAAGTAGTTGATTTAGGAAATATTCTAAACTCCATATTTTTTGTGATTCAAGAACAATTTGTGCTTTTTTCAGCAGTGAGTAATTATCAAAACAGTGTCGTGTAAATGGCTACGAACTGTCGGGTTTTTGTTAGACTTTTACGTTTTGTAAGTACATAATTGTATATTAAAAAACGAGAATAAAAATTAAAAGCAAAAAGACCAAACGACATGACATGTTTTAGTTGCTGCTTTTTTTAAAGTTTATTATTTCTTTTTTGTTCTTTTTTTTAAAGCAGTTTAAGTTTTATTTAAAGACATGTTTAATAACTTTAAATAGGGGTTTAATTAACTAATAGTTTTTTTTTTAATTTTTATTTTATGCTACTTTTGTTAGCCCTTAGATTGAAATGTCCTTTAATTTTATTTAAATTTTAAATATGCGGGTAATTTATGAAGCCTAGATCAAGGTGAACATTTAAATTGAAATAATGTTGAAGAGCAAGTGCTTAAGATAATGAAGCAGAAAAAAACACATTTTTATTTTAAGCAATTAGAACAGAAATGTTTTTAAAAGATCAAGAACATTAAGAAATATTTGAATTATCTAAAAGACTAGTTCGTTTACTCATCTGCCGGTTAAAATTTTTTTACAAAAGCTGTCGGCTATAATATATTGTGTTTTTAGTTTTTTTTAATTTTGTTCTCAAGACATACACTTTAGCCAGTGGACGGCTTGTTTTGAACTCGCAGCAATGGAACAAATAATTAATGGTGAGAACTTTATAAAAGTTCGGTGACGCGGGCGAATTCTCTCAACTTTTCTAGGACTTTTATATTGCACTTTCTATCCATAAATGTCAACCATACGACTGGAGCGTAGCTAAGTAGCTGTCTTCTCTTACTTTTCTATATAGGCAGTGTATCATATTTAGACCAAGACCCCATTTTGAGGGTAAGACTCTTTTGCATAGCGCGCAATATCGCTGAGCCTTTACCGCTCTTTATTTCAAGTGGTGCTTCCAAAGAAGTATGCCACCTTTAACTGCACATTTTTTACATATGTTTCTTTTTTAGTACAGATTTAATGAAAATGACTAAATTGTTAGCGCTAGTACTACAAATACCACGCCAACAACCATATGACATTTTTATATTGTAAATCCAGGGACAAACACCTAGATGTCAAAAAATGCAAACAAACACAGAAGCAAACTAAAGTAAAGAGTATGCAGCTTTTGACGTCTAGGTGTAAAAGTAAAGCAAAGTAAACAATAAACAGCTGACAAAATAATACCACCTTGTATAAAGGCACTTTGGCACTTACTTGGAACAAAAAAAAATTATCAAATACAATTAGGAAAAGATAAAAAATACTGTTAAATGTGTTTTTGTTCTTTATCTTGTCATAACAGGAAACCATAAACGTACAAAAGATAACAGCATTGTTGCATTTTATTAAAATAAATAGGAAAACGTTAGATACAAAAAGTTCACTTTGTACATATATATTTTTCTTGTTATATATTTTCAAAAACCAAGGAATTTGTTCGTAAAACTTTTTTAAAACGCATTAAAAAAATATGTTAAGCAGCGTGCGCATGTAGCTTTTTACATTTCGTGTACTGCAGGCTTTTAATATGAAAGGTAAAACAAATGCTTAGAAAAGTTGTTTAACTCACTGAGCAATTTTTTTAATATGTCAATAACCTTAATTGACATTAATTAAGGTTAAAAAGAATCACTTTTTTATTTAAAGGTATATTAGGAAAAAATATGAATTTTAAAGCGTTTATTTAAATCCTATTTAAAGTAAATAAGTGCTTTTGTAAAAACGTTGCAATTTTAAATGCTCTAAATATTTTTAAAAATCATTTATTCCACAGTGAACACTTTAATACTTAAAAAAAAATTTTTATTCATTATAAATTAAAAAATTTAAAACAAAAACAAAAATTCAAAAATTTATACGAATCAACAATGACAGCTTTGTGTGAACAATTTTTGTTGTTCTTTCACTTAGTAAAAACGAAAGTTAAACGCCTTAAAACTTACCAGACAATCACAACAAACTCAAACATCGCTGCTTTTATTGCACTTTAATTTTACATAAACGATTGTTGAATTGAAAACCAAGAAAAAAAATCTTGAACTCATAAATATTTTTTTCCCATAATTTTCTTTGCAAAACTGAAAAGCGTTTTTGCTTTGCCTTAATAAGTATGTAAAGCGTGTTAAGTGTTTGAAAACCCTCAGGCATTTTATTATTATGCATTTTTTTTTTGCTGGAACCATTAACAGGTGATTTGTTTAAGCATTTAATTTTTTTAAAGTTTTAAAGTTTTAAATTTTGTGTATAAAATCTTTAGTACATTATAAGGTGTATCTATACAAGGTGATAGCGTAGTAACAGCTGATTATAATTTACTTTGTTTTGCTCCAGCAACACCTAAATGCCAAAAGCTGCATACCTTGCATTTGTTAGCTTGTGTGTGCTTTTTTTATGTTTAGGTGTTCGTCCACAAATTTACAATGTAAACATGCCATACGGCTGTTGATGTTGTATTTGTAGTAGTATTTATGCTACCACCTTGTATCTTGTACATTACCTGCTGAAAAAACGTAACACATACATAGGTCAAAAGCTATTTTTTCTTAAGTATTATATTTGAAGGGAAATAAAATTGAAAAAAAAAAATAAATTTTTTCATCCGTTTTAATGTGTAAAAATGTTCTTCTGTGGGCTAAGGATATTATTTACAAACTTTTCCAACTTTGAAACAATTTTTTACGGTTTAATTTTAATCCCTAGACTTAGTGAACAGACCTATTTACTCATATGAGAAACTAAAGCATTTGATTAAGTTCCGTTAATTGCATTTTAAGGTTATTAAAAATTATTATGATTTTTTTTATGAAAGAAGAAAATTATTTAAAGCTGCTTTAAACAAGCACACTTTCATGTAAACTTTTTTAAAAGCAAATTGAAATTAAATTTTATATTAAACTATGCGTTTTTAAAAAGTTTAAATCAAAGGTCTTTAATACTACCATTTATCAAAAATCTGTATTTAACCTTTTTTAAATTTATTTCCATAATATAATTTTAAGTCTCAAATAAGTTTTATTAGTTACCATTTAAAATGACTACGATTAACAAGTGATTCAAACCTGACCTAAGTTAACCCTGATAGACAAATTAAGGAGAAGAAGATATTTTTCCAAATTTTTTTCTTTTGACTAACACAGACATTTTTTCATAAATATTCATGAGGTTAAAAATACCGCCTAAATTTTTATTGGAAAAAAAAGTTAAACGCAGTTTTCACTTTCTTTCGTTATCAAAAATCATTAACAGTGGAGAAAGAAATAAAAAAAACATGCCAAAGACAGCATAAAATAAACATTTTTTACACTAAACTAATGACAACAACATGGTATTATGATGTGTTTATATATGTACGTGTGAATGTGTGCTTTACTTATACCCGGCTGGCAAAGCAAAACTGGACATGTTAAACTTAAATAGTTTTTAAACACAAAATTTTAATTTGAATTTTAGAAATTAAGTTTTAAAATTTAAAAATATTTAAGCAGTTTTTCACAAATTTTTCTTTTACTCTAAATAAAATTTCGTCAATTTATTTCCAAAAAAGTATAACATTTATGAACAGCTTTGGCGTAGAAAGGCCATTCTGTACACCCCCCCCCCCCCCTCCCCCCAAGAATTCCCTTTTCCCCTCCTAGTAAAAATTTAAACAAAAATTTATTAGCAACATTTTGTATGTTCATGCACTTAAGGTTTCTGCTCCTCTTCCCTAGAAAATAATTGTAGCTACGCTTCTGATGGGAAATTAAAAAAATTATTAATTATTTATTAAGCAATAGTTTAAAATCATTTAAAACTAAATAGTTCGCTCCTCTGTTTTTGCATTTTTTTTATTGAAATGTCACACCCGTTCCCTTTTCTTAAAAGTTTTATTAAAATAAATTTTACTGCATACAATTTGTATTAAACAGGGACTGTAAATATCATAAATGATTTTTATAAAAATTTTAAAATTAAAATTATTTCTGCAAAAATAAAAAAAAATTTTTTTTTTGACAAGAATTATAAAATTCAAAAAAATAATATTTATTTTTTTGGCATATTTATAACGGTTCCTGATGATAATTTTTTTTCTTTTGAAAACAAACTTTTGTGTTTGCCGGGTAGCGTGACTTGGCTATGGAACGCGTTAGTTAAAGTATAAAATAAAAATTATAAGAAAATAAAAAAGTAAATAAACCAAATTTCATGTTTTTTCGGATGATGTAAAATAAAATTCAAATTGACCGGATGGATGCTGGTTTGGTGTTACTATGTATCTTAAAGATACATTTTTTACTTATACAGTGACTGCATTCATGTGTGTTTGGTTAAACAAATATGTATATTGAAACTAAAAAGAGTTGCTGCAAATTGTTTCTAAAGGTACGTTTAGACTATGCTAATATTTGTCCAAACACAACAAATAATGGTTTGGGCTAATAGTATGGTTTGTGACTAATATTTGGGCATGCGTTTAGATTGCACTAATATTTGTTTGAATTTTATTTGCACAAATAACAGAAGATTTTGTGTCAGCCATGTTTGGTACAAATATTTGTATATCCCTTTACACTGCACAAATAATTTTATTTGTTCGGTGTGTATGACAAACATCTGTCAAAAAATGTTGTTATGTTTATGAAATCCATCTGCCAAATAGTATCAAATTGTGTTTGTGAAGCAACGTGAAAAGTTAAAATGTTTAGTGAGAGTGGTATTGAAGATTTATTATTAATAACTGCTGGAGCTATAGTAGTTTCAGAAACCCAGTAAAAAGAAAAAAAAGATCCAGAAGAATGTGGGTTCGAGCTTGGGTGCAGCGTCGTAAAATGGAAGGATGTTGCCAAAAACTTCTGAAGGAACTACGTTCTGAAGAACCTTCGCTGCATAAAAACTTCGTGCGCATGGGTTTAAATGACTTCGATTACTTGGTAACTTAATTACAATATTCAGCATATTAACATTAAATATACTTATGTTAATGTTTTTCAAATAAAGCTGTATCTAGTGGCACCGATTAAAACAAAGAAAACCATACATTTGAGGGAACCAATATCTGCGTCTGAAAGATTGGCTCGGACTTTGCGATACTTGGCCACTGGCGAAAGTTTCTAGTCGCGGCAATATGTTTTTAGGATTCCACCATGCATGATATCAGGAATTGTGCCAGAAGTGTGCGATGCTATTTACAATGTTTTAAAAGCAGATTTTATGAAGGTAACAGTATTTTTAGTTGCAATGTTTCAATTACGTTTTCTTTAATTTAAAGGTTTCATCGAATGAAGAGGATTGAAAAAGCGTTGCAGATGAGTTTCTGGAAAAATGGAATTTTCCAAACTGCCTTGGTGCCGTTTATGGCAAGCACGCGGTGATGGTGGCTCCTAAGAATTCAGGAAGCGTAATTTATAATTATAAAGGTTGTGCAAAATTTACTTACCAATCAGAGACTGGCTTACTCAGAATAAAATTTGCTCATGATTAAATCATGATACGAAAACCTATTCAGTTTGTCTATTTTGTTCAAACGTATCACATGACATAAACGAATGCATGCTTTAAAATCATTTTATTCAATCTGTTGTTGTTGGCTTTTTGATTTTATTTAACGTTCAAAAAAATCAACATAAATTCAATCGTATCAGCATCAGTGAGTGAAACTAAACAAAAAATTCAAGCATTTAAGGGATGTTGCTTTTAATTAGAATAACAGACAAAAAGATGGCGCCATGCTCATGGTTCAACGTTAGGTCACGTAGTCGTTTCTCTTTAACATTGCCAGTAGTGTATAACGAAGGCTTGCCATAGTTCTTGTCATATTTCTTGTTTGGCACTAAAGGTTTCAAAAACAGTGCTAAGTGTTAGTAAAAACTTCTCTTTTGGCTAAAAATTATTGAATAATTGTGTTAAAATTGTCAAAAATTAAATGTTTATACTTTTTAAATATTAAATTGATTCACCATTATGCATAATTAACGTCAAGTTAATATTATTTTAAACGTTTATGCATATAAAAACACTTATTTTTTTGTGTAAAATTTTAATTAGCTGATGTAATGTGATTTAATTGTTTTCCAAATATGTTTTTAAACAATTAAAAATTTTGTAATATCAACTTAGAGCAACACTGATATAGCTTTGACAAAAGTACAAAAAACAACTAGCAGGCAATTTACGGCATTCAACTCGAGTCGAAATTCTACTCGATCGATCTAGTAGTCACTGCTTGTATTAACAAACTTTTTAAAAGGTTAATTTTAATTTTATATGCATAGCTTTGGTTTGTTTATAAAATAAACAGAAAGCGTTTACGTCGATGACTTTAAAAATTTTAAAACATCATCAAATGCGTAAAAACATTAAAAGAGAATTAATAATAATTAAATAAAAAAATTCATTATGTAAATCTGGAAATAGTTAAAAAAAGTTTATAATTTCCCCTTTCTGAACTTAAAGTTTTCAATTCAAAATTAGTAAAAAAATTTAAATTACTTATTTTAGCTGTTATTTGTATAAAAAGTGTCCTAAAAAATTTACTTAATATATATGTACATATATGTGTCGTTCAAAACTCCTTCTTGCACTTTTTTGTTTACTCTGATTTATTCACTAGCAGCCGTTTATTTGTTTAATTCAATCATGTGAGTAAAACTCACACAATGAATAAATTCATGCTTTGACCAAACGAAGCTGATTTTATTCAAGGCAGATTTTTATTCAACTCATTCAAATCACTTAAAATTTTAGCATCAGATTAAATCAAGAGAAAATGTGATTTTGCTATTCTCTGTTACCAATCTGTCAAACATATTGACCAATATTTCCATTTAAATTTATTTCGTTTTTTATATGTTAAGCACTGTCAAAAATAACTGTTGGCAACCCACGTTTCTACAATTATTTGTCGCTATTTGTTCCGCCAAAAATATTGTGAGAACAAACAAAATATTAAGGCAAATATTTGTAACGACGTGCTGACAAAGTGTTTACACTATGCAAAGTTTTATTCACAAACAAAGATTTATTTAGCCAACAAACAGTCGAAAAATATTTGGTGGCTAACAAATTCGAGTGTTTACACTAGGACAAACAAAATTTTTATGATTTTGCACAAATATTTGCACAGTCTAAACGCACCTTAAGGCTGTCGTTATGTCGTTTGTTTTTTGTTTTATGTTGTTTTGCTTTCTTCTTGTAAATGAAAGTGAAAACTAAATAAAAATTAAATTTGAATAAATTACAAATGTTTTACAATAACAACAACATCAGCTGAATCTATGATTAAAAAAATTTAAAACAAGAAAAGTCAATTGTAAATTTTTAGTTACGTTTCTTTCCACTGCATTAAGCCAAATACAAATATTTATTGATTGTTATCAATAAATGATCATCAATACTTAAATCAAAGAGAGACAATTATTTAACATGAATGACTGTATTTTGATCGATTGGTTTTTGAAATTTAATAACAAGAAAAAAATTTTATATTTTTCCACAAAGAAGATTGGAATACTTTTTTTTATCAAATATTTATGATACTGACAAAAACTTTTGAGAAAACGCCTCACCAATACTAACTGTAAACTTTAGAAAATTGTGATTTTATGGAATTTTTACACTTATTAATTGGCGCTTACCAAATATTTAAATTTTTAATAGATTCACGTGGTTCACTTAACTGAAATGCGGTAACTTTGACCTAAAAACTAAAACTAAAAAAGTCTATTACATTTCGATTGGAATTCGTTCTGTTCCGTTCTTATGTCACATGAAATAGTTGTTTATTCGTTTAAGAAAATTGCTAAAACAACAGATAAAGTTATCAATTTCAGTTTTAGCAATTTTTTTATTTACTGCTAAAATATTATCTTTAGTTTTTTTCTATAGATTACACACAATTTTTAAGTTAAAATTATTATAACATTAGATTAAAAAGGAATGTTTTTCAGTTGTCGTATTTAACCTTCAAACCTACATACATATAATAGACTTTGCAGCAATAAATTTATTTACATTTCGATCTAAGGACCGCTAATGAGGTAAACTTAAACACGTGACTTGCGCGTAACGGTTCATTGTCAAGATTATGGTAAAATTATTTACCAGGTGACCGCAATACGTAAAATTGAAATCAAATAGAATGAGTTATTTTAATGAATGTGCCAAGTTCCATTGTATTATTTTTCAATTTTATTACAATTTACCTTTTAATATACTAATCCTGTACAATAATTACATATAAGGCTTTAAGCCTTCTGTATGGCAGTACAAACTTAATAAAATAAATAAATAAATAAGAGAATCTCTCCGTATTGCAGTCACCTGGTAACACTGTTGCCACACCAGGATTTTTGTCCCTGACCTAAGGGTTATTTGTTGCCTTGAGGAAATTTTTGGGTTTTAGAAATGTTAAGCGGGGAAGTTTGGGGTTATTTTTGTACTTAAATTGTTTAACTCTTGGTTTAAATTTCATGGTGCTGGCTACGTTAAATTTCTTGTAAGAGAAAAATTATGCCTAAAAATGTCGAATGAATAAAAACCGGGAACAAATACTTAGTCCAAAGGTAAATATTTATATCTAAATTGTGCTCCTATATCGCTTATATACAATTGTGTTTTTTAAAAAAATTGGCAGCTCATGCTTAGATGATGCATAAACCTCTTCTTTTCGTATTCTTGTTACCCACAGAAAAAAAATTGTAAAAATTAATTCAATCCCGAATGGCGGTTAAAGCATGTCTGATCATCCCTCTGCCAAAGTATCGATGTATTTTTACGTTGAAATACAGAATGAATTTTTAAAAATATTTTGATAAAATTTTGCACAAAAAAGTTTCTGGATTTCAGTCCCTTTTGGTCTTAAAAAATTCTACTCACACCGGCATACAAACAAATACCTATCTAAGAGGCCATAATCTTACAAAAAAGCATAAGAGAAAATCCATTATTTGACCCGAGAGAAAGAAAACTTACGTATCTGCCCTGCGTTACGCGTCTAAAGTGGCTGGTCAAATGTAATGATAACAGAGTGGCCGTTACAAGTAGAGATGAGCGATATTTCTGTACCTGTGATTTTATACCTGTGACTTGAAAATCACTGGTAACGACAGTGACATAAACTGTGAAGTTACTGTTAATGCGATGTTGTTACCAGACTTAGTTAATTTTTGTCAACAACCTCTTTCATTCAATCTTTAAGCCCCATATGCATAAATTACATTGTGGTTCGTGGAAAAAATCAGAAATATTCCTGAGTAGCAACTGTTAACTGCAGTGTTGACACCTAAAATTTCGTATGTTATTTAAAGTAAAATTTTTGGGTCTTCCTGTAACTACATATTAACATATTTGTTTGTGAAAAATAATAAACAGCGACCACCGTCACTGTTAAAAATTACTGCTATTTAAAAATCACGTTCACTGTTTACAGTATTCTTCAAAAATCACAAGATCGCTCATCTCTAGTTACAAGCGAAGGAAAGTTGGAAGCGATAGTAGTTTGGATACACCAGTGCTATACCAGCCACCCTTTGTAACCAGATTGAGTGAGTTCTTTTGATTTTTATTAGCTTTAAAAATTTAATAAATACTTTTATATTTACGGTGAATTTATACTTAAAAGTTTTAATACGTTTTTGGTAGCAAGACAGGATAAGTACGAAATAAATAAAAATCAACTAGAAAGAAGCGAATCAACATTTTCCAAAAAAAAAAGTTCCAAAAAATTTTTAATTATATTCATATTTAGGAATGTATATAGAAATCTTGCCTTTCTCAAATTACAAATCAAAGTAATAAAAAAAAAAAAAATAAGCAAACAGAACAATTAATGCGACAACCTGCTACAAACCATTATTACACAACCTGACTTGTAGCACAAACTCGCTTACATTTTTGCTCCCACTCTTTTGACTAAAAATTTTAAATCAAGCCAGTACAAATTTGTTTCCTTTAGCTTTTATTTGCTAACACTTAAACTTGTTGGGAGAGTTGTTTTTTTAACTGCAATTGTCCGTTTTAACTATGCAAAACAAAAATAAAAAAACTCTTAAATTTATTTCTTAAAATTCAAGTTTAAAAAACTTATTCAAAGCTCTTTTATTTTATGGTTGTATTTTTTTTATTTCATCTCCTTATTTATTTTTTTAAATAAATTTTTGAATTTTATTGCTTCATTGCATTTCCCACTACTAATGTCTTTGTAAAGAAATGAAAAAATATATCTCGAAGCGTATTGATGAGGGTCAAGACAAGTCATTGAAAAGCTTGTATCTTACAATCGTGACATAAACTAAAATTATTTATATGAAAACAATTGATTTTTGGGTTTTATTTATAAAAAAAAAATATTTTGTTTTTGTTATTAAATATTTTTAAAAGACGCACCATTTTTTAGTTGCAGCTAAATTTTTAATCTTAATCTTGCATCCTCAAAATTAAACGAAATTGCGTTGTAAAATTTTGTTTCTCTCAAACGTCCTTTGTTATTAAAGGTTTATATTTAACTAATATTTTTTTGGTGTTAAAAGTATATCTGATAAAAGATCTTGGGTTTTATTAAAAATAATCTTAAACTTGAATAAAAAACAAATATTATTAATTTCTGTATTAAGGTGAAAACGGACTAACTCTGTTATTTAAAATAAATATTTTAAAAGAAAGTTTTGTTAAGTACTAAGAGTCTTTAGTTTAAATAAATTTGCCAGAAGAACCCATTTTATAGAATAACACTGTCATATTAAAAAAAAAAATATATTTTCAAAAATTCCTGAATGCAGTTTTTTTTTAAGAGCTTGAATTATTGTAATTAAACTAAGCAAAGTTTAAATTTTTCGTTTGGATAAGGAATTATTGCATTAAAATTTGGATTTTCATTTTTTTTAAATCAGTGAAATCAATTTAAAAACTGCTAAAATGTTAATTGATTTTTAAACTTTGAAATTTTTAAGGATCATTGTAAAAGGTACAATTTTTCTTTAAATCAACTTAAAACATTTTTTATTTCAACGCCTTTCCTTTTCTTTATTTATTTGCTTGTAAATTCAAGCTTATCAGTCATATATAATTGTTGCATACCCGCCCGCGGTCACACTTGTGTAAATAAATTATTTCAAGCAAAAAAAGAGAATGGGGGCAGCAAAGGTATTTAAATAAAATTTATAAAAAACAATTTATCAAAAAGGTGTTGTCTGGAATTACTGTGAAACCCATTAAATAAAATAAGAAATAACAATTAAAAGATAAGAGCGAATTGATTTATTGCAAGGTGGTTCTAGCCTAGAATTTTTTATATATTTTTCAGGCAGTTTTGAGTTTGAAAAAAAAAAACGCTTAAATAGCAAAAGATCCATCCCTGCTCCCGAAAGTCTTTTTGGTTTTTTTTTGAGTTATTCTAAATACTTAGATGTTTTGGTGTTCTTAAAAGTTAATTTTTTATTTTTTTAAAGTTGATTAGACTTAGGGGATGTCCCTTATATATGCATTGCGTTGTATTGGTATCAGTAGGAGGAGGGGGAAATGTGTTTGTGGACATTTGATTTCAATTTCTTGATATTAACAGGAAATATATCTTGAGAAAGCTAATTCCACACACAAACTATGTGACTAAAGGACGAACTGTCCCTGTAATGCGCAGTGCGGTTTACTGGCCAGTAGACCACAAAATGGGTGTGCTCTTCTTGAAAGACGCGTATCTCGCACAAAGGCCGGGTTTTAGAAACAAGTTCCCTGAATAATTCGGACATTATGACGGTACCCAAATAAAGCAAGACAGTGTGATACCCAACGTCACCGATGAGAACATTTTGCAGTTGAAAGAGAAAGATAGAGAGAGAGAGAGAGAAAGAGAGAGAGAGAGAGAGAGAAAGAGAGAGAGAGAGAGAGAAAGAAGAAAGTCTGATGATAAAAAGTTTTATCTTCTTTGAAAAATTTCAATATAAATTTTTTAAATACTGATAGGAACTTTGGGGTCAGCAGTCTGGATAGTCTGTTGAATGTGGCTAAGATATGCCTATCAAACGTATTACCTTTTATCGGGGATAATTCATTGTTCTCCAATAGGGGCTACGTAGGACTGGGTGCCTAATGTCACCAATAAAAACTAACCTCTACCGTCTACTATCAGGGTTTTGTTATATAAACTTCTTCCTTTCCCCTTCTTCGCGAGTATTACAAAGGAATTGAAGTAACGGACCTTAGTGGCACAAATCTCATAATTTTCTCCCGAACTTTATTTCAATGTCAAAAAACTTATCTGTGTACCAAACATTAAACTTCGACTTCAAAGTTTACATTAAAAACTAGAGAGGTGAACAGACGGACGAACAATATAAATATCGATTAAGGATGTGATTTTAGTTAGGTTAGGTAAAACAGGCAGCCGTTGAAGGAAAGGATACAGCTCACTTAGGTCCGCTTAATTCGGTCCCTTTGTGTTACCTGGAGATGCAGAAAGAATAGGTTGAGATGAAAGGCAAAAAGAAATTTAGAGAAGGATAAGAAAGAAAGAACAGTAAATGAAGCAAACTTACCAGGGTCTCTGGTGCGAATCGAACCCACAACCCCCAGACTGGTAGACTAGTGCACTTACCACTGACCTACCGGGGCACCCGGCTTATAAATGTTAGACTTTTTAATTTGGGGACTTAATTAACCTCAGCACAAACTAATAATACTGTTTTTTATCTGTTATATGTATGCGGTGTAGGGTATTATTAGTCGGACTTGACGAACTTTACTTTGTTTACATACTGTTACCACTTGTTGTTTTTCAAAAATATTTTAAATATTTCTCATGCCTGTTTAGTTATTTTTCCATAAAACTTAAAAAAAAAACAACAAAGTAAGAGTATTTATTACATAAATTTTGTTTTAAAATTTATTTCTTTTTAATTTTGTTTACCCTTAAATGTCGACCGTTTATGTTATCAGTTAATCGATACGTAACCTGTTTAATCAATCATGTTAATAAATAGTTTAAATTGTTTTCATAAACGGTTATGTTATGTGATTTTCTTTTATTAAATAAAAAAAGCAACAAAACAACAACAACTACCTGGTCTTAATAACAAACCTGATAAAAGTGTAAGATGTACAAAAAACCAAATGATCAAATTAAAAAGGAATTACACCTACTTTTTTTTTTGGTGCGAAAACCATTTTGGCACACTTTTGTTTATTGTACAATTTGAAGTATTAATTGCTGTCAAATAACGAATGAAGTTTAAATTTTGTTATTTTTTTTCTTGTAAAAGATATATAAATTACTCTAAAATTATTTATTTAATACAAAACGAAATAATTTTTAAGGAAGAGAGAAATGGAAAAAAGGTGTAGATTTTACTAAAGGGGTTTTTTGAGTTTTTTTTTAAATATTTCTTTTGTTCAATAGTTAAATAATAAATTTGAAACTTGATATTTTTTTTAAATATGCTAAGTTATAATAATAATTTTTTAATTGTTGTGTAATTTTTATTTGACATGAAATTTAGAAACAAAGTTTTTCTTTAAAGTTTTAATTACATTTTAATTTTTTCACGTTCTTAAAAAAAATAATTTATATAAAAAAATCCAAAAAAACCAGCTTATGTTAATAGTTTTTTGTATGTAAAAAGAGAAATAAATTTTGTCGTTTTAAAATTGTAAGAAAATATATTTCATTTATATTTTTCAAGGTTAATTAGTTAAATACCGTTAAGTCCAGTTTTTTTTGCATTTGAAAAGTAGTTTATCCGCAATTGCAAGTAGTTTTTAATGTATTTGTTTAGTCTTTTGACTTACAATTATCACTTCGAAATCATTAGTTTAAATTTATATGTGTTAATAAAATCATAATGCGGTTAATGATATATGACAACTTGTTTTAAAATGTCATAAACAACTTTTAATTAAAACAACAAAAAAAAAATGTGAAAAACAAAGCCAAACCAATAAATAATTTCATTAAGTACTAAAATACATAATAGTATGTTTATAGTTGAAAATTGTAACGGGTAAATAAATAAGTAAAATAAAAACAAATTTTTTTTTTTAATTTCGATCATTTTTATTATCTTTAAGATGTTAATTCATCAATTTATTTAATAAAGAAAAAAAAAACGGGTTTTCACCATTTTGGGCGGTTTTGCGTGGAATCGACCATACATACACACATCTTAACCGTTAAGCCAAAAACCCCGTGATTTTAATCTGACTAATTTGATGTGACAAATTTATGTTGCTCCACACTTTCTAGGCAAAGGGTTTTGCAAAAATAAAAGACGCCAGACAGTTTGTTTGGAGCACACGAGCGCTGAACAGTAACACAATCAATATTCAGCAGTCTTAATATCCCTCGATACATCACAGGACCTGCAATCATCGGTGAACAGATGTCTTGCTCCTTTGGCATGAACCACTGTTAAAGCTTGAGCTGTTAATAGTACCACTAGGAGTCTAATCAATCCCTTGTAAAGATATTACAACATCGTCACACCCTGCCCCCCTGGTATTTTAGCAAACTCCTGTGAGCTTGATCCTAACAGCAGTGCCTATACTACTTTTGTGGATTTGAAGGGGGGACGAGCATCCAATGCCATTTTCGTTGGCAGATGCAACTTCTGATTTGCAAATTCATCAATAAGAGGTATCCCCGAGTCCAGTAAACGTGCACCTCTCTCATGGCACACAATCTATTAATAGATTGCTTGCATGCTTGGAGCAATGCATGAAGAGCAACCTGATTATCAATAACCTTTCCCAATACGAGCTCTCAGTCTGGAAAGGACATTTTAAGATCAGCGGACATCTTAGCAGCTATAATCTCTGAGACACTGCATTCATCAGGAAGTTTTTATAAGTCACTTGTAAAGTTGTACGTCCTGTGCTTTAGGCGAAAACCTGACAACCAGCCGTTTTCCTTCATACTTACACCTGGATTTCTTATTTTTTTAACTTAATAATCCTGCTCTGGCCTTATGGTACCTGCTTAGATTGCCTGGTTACTCCCAATCAAGTTGCAGACCGCCACGCAACACCCTCTGCAACCAGAGTGATTATTTTGAAACCAAGATTGCATCCAGCGACTCCGTAGGGGTGCAACGTTAAGCAGCAGTTATACACAGTCCTGTATGTGAGAGGTTGTTTGGGGGTTTTCTAACTTTTTATTTTAAATCATTTACTTAGTATTTTGCAAATGGGCATGCTTACCGTGTATCAAATTTTAATCACGTAGCCATCGACCAGGGTTTCCTTATATATTTTTATATTTTTTTTTCTAAATTTTTATTAAAATATCGAGTAACTAATGTTTTTTCTTTATGGCCAGTTTAAAGTTTTTTTTTTACTTAAAATAAATATTTATTTTAAAATCCTAATAAATAATCTAAAATAGTTTTAAATTTTTTAATCCTATTGGCTATTCCCCAGATTGCATTTTAACAAGACGTATTAGACATTTATGTCTAGGCTTTGTTTTTTTAACCAAAATTGATACACTAAGACAGGCAGACAGACATGTCTTACAATACATTCACAATAAATTATTATTATTTTTGGCCGACAACAAAACTAAGTCAATGTTTTATTACTGGTAAAGTGTTTAAGAGCCAAGTTTTATTTAATATTTCTATTTTTAAATTAAGTCTAAAATATGCATTTAAAAGTTTAATATTTTTTTACTTCAGGCTTAAATATTTTAATTTTAATGTTGGTTTTTTTTTCTATGATTTATTGTTGCATTTTAACTTATCTGCATCAATGTAAACTGGTTAAATTTTAAACGTTTTTTTTTATTTTAACGAAATTTCTAATTTTTATTTTGATTATTTTTTTTTTGGCATTGATTGCTGCTTTAAATTTTTGTCCATTTTTTATGGCATTAATAATTAGTATTTTGCCGCCTCATTATGTTAATTATATTATTAATATGTTTATAAAAAAATTATTTATTTTTAATATTTAATTTAAAAAAATAATTCATGCATATTTTAAACATTAATATTTTAAAGCTTATTAAAAATCTTTATACCAAATTTATAAAGCCGGGAAAAGGAATTTAAAACTATATTTAAAAAAATGTAAATTATGTAATTAAGATAGTTTTTAAACACTTTCTAGGCCGAAATTTTTTTTAATTAAAAGTAGGTTTTTGATAACAAATTTAGAGAGTTAACCAAACAATTTTTGAAAGTTTTCTTTTAAATTTTTTTAATAAAAATTTTTACATTCCCTTTTAATAATTTGTCGCTTGGCTTTAATAAACTGCTTTAAATATTCTTTAAAACTAATAATAAAAAATATCTTAAAAAATTTGTGTTATGTATTTGGATAATTTAACTAATTTGCATGCACATATATTTAAGTTTCCATTTTGTGACACCTTTTCACCTTTTTTGTTGATTGGGTCAGAAAGTAAGTTTATGCATAAAGGTAGAGGGTAAATATAAAAATTTAAAAGTGGGCAGGCAATTATGTAGGCAGTAAAGGTGTATTCTAAAATCTTGCTAAAGTTTTTGCAAGAAGGTGTTAAAATATAATTTAATGAAACACCAGCACATAAATATGCACGTGTATGTATCATAAGTAAAACTTGTTTTAGTTTCTAAATTATATATCAAAGTAGAAAAAAAAATAGTTTTTTCTACCTAAAAAATAATAAAATGAGAACTTTCGATTTTGCCAGAATTTTAAATTTAACCTTTTATTAAACTTCTTAGGCCTTATGAATCGTTTATATAATTTTCTCCCAAACTTTACAAATATGTTGTTACAAAATAATAGACAAAAAAATCCGCTATAAAAGCTAAATAACCATGACATATTAATGAGCTTTTGTGGTTTAAATATGTTGTAACAGTAACAAATTAGCTTACGATTTCAAAATAAAAGTTTATTCTGTTAATTTGTTTAACACCAATAATTACAAAAATGTAGTCTTTCTTAAAGAAAATTTTATTTTTTTTAATTGTGCTGGCTTTAAACCTCGTTCATAAGAAATGATTTTTTAATTGTAACTTATATAAGTATAAATTTTATTATTAATTGTAATTAATAAAACCATTTAAAGCCCGTATTGACACATATAGTTAATACTTTTTTTTATAATTTTCTATTACTTATTTGTTTATAAACTTCCGCTTTAAGTACATTGAAACAGTAATTATGAGTTCATAAGTAAACCACAAAAGACTTGAGACACGAACGCGTCGTACATTATCACTTACATAAATACAAGCAACCATACTTACACATAATATTAACACAATAATTAAACCGTTAGCCAGAGCAAAACAAATAAAAAAGACTTAAACAACAAACTTGTAGTATAGACTTCATCAATAATAACAACAACAAATGGCGGTAGGGTTTGAGAGAAAGAGAGAAAAAAACAAAATATGTTACATTTTTTTCTTTTTAGAGAACAAAATAAATAAAAAATCCTGAACAATGGTGTCCTTGTAAAAAAGTTTAGAAAGTATTAGTTTTTCAGTCTCACTCAACGCTTTAAATATTTGCATCTATTTTATTAATTTTACTTCAAATTTTTTTTCTTATACATATTTACTTAAGAGGGTTAAAAATAATTTTAATTTGCCTTTGGTTAGTTGTTAAAAGGTTAAAAAGTAAGTTTTAAGCAGTTAAAGCAAAAAAACAAAAACTTGGTAACTTAAAGAAACTAGGACTTTTCTACACACATGACACAAAAAAACTTATCACAGCAGATAGGTTATAGTCAAATATATAGTTTAAATCAACGTTTTCTTTACTGGAAATCAATTTGCATATACTTTTATATATCACGTTTTGAAAGCGGTTTTTTCATAATTCGCGGTAGTGTCAAGTAACATAAAATCTGATAAAATTATATGAGTTTTCGGTTTTTTTAATACAGTTTTTTTAGTATATAGCTTAGCAAAAAACCTTAATGCTAGAGATTAGAAAAAAAAAATACACGTTTGAAATTATTGCACACTTTAAAGCATTAATATATCTTGATTTCCAATCTTCTTGCTTCCAGCTACTTTAAGAACATCTTAATCAAATGATCATTGGCTGTGTGTGCTAACCAGCAAACTTTAGATTTAATGCAATCAGCTTAAGTAAAAACTAATCTCTAAACCAATAGTTTTCAAAGAAGCTATAATCAAGTAAGTAATAAATAGCCAGTTAAGAAATAAATAAAGTAACCAGCTTAAAATCTTTAAGAATCAAGAAATATACTAAACTTAAATAACAAGCTTGCACAATTTTATTTTTTTTTATTTTTACAAACTCAATATTTATTATGAATAGAAAGAACTTTTAAAAGAAAGAAGAATACATCATATAAATGCATTATATAATAATTACACATTGCAAAAGCCGACTTTAAAATCCATTAATAATTATCTTCTCAATTTTCTAAAGAAATTCAGAAATTTTATAGTTTTTGCTTCCCCCTTTGGGGTAAATAATAAAGAAAACTCATGCTTAAAACATGACCTTGCAGATTTTTATAGAAAATTTAGAAGAAACAGAAAATGAAAAATCAAGCAAAAAATTAAAACGATAAATTAAAGAAGTTGAAAGTTAATTGTAACTTGTGGTGTTGTGCAATATCCGCAAGTTAGTTTTCTGTTGTTGTTGTTGTTTGTTATGGATTTCCCTATAAAAATGGCAAGTGCTTTTTAGGTTTTTTTAATTTGATTTTTTTTGTTTTAATATAAAATAAATAAAAAGCATAACAAGTGTAAACTGCAACAATAATTTCATGTTACATGCCATTATAATCAATTTTTGTCTTGTGTGGATTTATTACTTGGTCTTAAATATATTTTACTTCTTTCCTACATTGTTTTATTTGTGAATTAATGTCGTATTTATTTCAAGTCCCACATGAAAATTTAATCCACCTTAAAGTTTCCTTTACGATTTGTTTTGGCAATCATACCCACCGTAAGATTTTGTTTGTTGAATATGTATCTTTGTATATGCTGCGTATGTAATCAAATGTTCATATAACACTGACTAGCAAGTTCATTAATTTTACCAGCCGAAAACATGTTGTGTTATTGAAATCAATGGAAAATATTTTTAATAAGTGAAAACCATATAAAAAGGGTGGTAAAGTTCAACAAAAAGTAGGCTAGTGCTTTAAAAGTATTTGCCAAAGACAGACTGCTTTTATTTCAAGTAAGTCCTACCTACGCCTTCAGTAATTTGGAGTAAATTATTTTGGGTTGTAATTGTAGCATAAAGCAAACAATGTCCATAAAAATGTTTTAACATATTTTTATTAACAAATGCGTAAAAGTTTTAAATTAAAAATATTATTCGTGGTAGAAATCTGACAGAATTCGTTTAGAATTCTGCCAGTTTGGCAGATGTTTTTGTTGAATGTCATACAGATGTCGGCCAATTTTGCTGGCTGGGTATTTATTTGTTTGAGCTTGAAAAGTTTATTTGTATGCGTGAGTATTGAATTATTTTACAAACAAATATTTTGTCGTTTTCTTTTCGGGCAGAAATGTTGCCTAAATTATTTTAGCTCTTTTCTTAATTCGAGGCAATTGTTATGAAGCCATAATCTTTTTTTTTGATAACATTACATTTAAAAAAAAAAAGCAAAATGTGGGTCTCTCAAGTATTGCAAGGGCTATTTTCTGCCCTGTTAAACACAAGTCAGTTCAAAAGCAGTTTTTTTGAGTGTAAAAAATATTTTAAGTTTGTCCAATTTATAAACCCTGTTGTGATGTTCTGTATCGTAAAAAAATATTTTTCAAACAAAAAGTTTTTAAAACAAAAAAAAAACATTTAAAGCTTTTACAACGATACAACACAGATTGTGAATTGAAAAAATAAAAAAAAAATTTTACATTGAAACAACATCAAAATTAGGGACACTTTTCCTGTGGTCTCCCTTTATTATTTTTTATACCTGAAATTGGGGAAATTTTTCTTTTTTGAACTCATCCCAAATTTAAAAAAATTATTGGGGTTTTTTAAATTTTTAGATTGAATAGTAAAAAATAAAAATGGGAAAAATAAATATATGTCAGATAAAGTTTTCCCCCTTTGGACCCATCCTTTTATAGAAAAACATATATTTTACTCACAAAGTCGCCTAAACTGTTTCGGATCCCCTCTTTCATAAAGGCTTTCTTCTTATTGTTTCAACTATGATCCTTAAAATATAAAAACTTTCTTTTATAAACAAGTTAAAAAATTCGTTAAGACTATTTTTAAATTTGTTATATAACTTTAATGACCAAAAATCTAAGTTTTATTGGCGCCATTTCTCCAAAACCATTAAAGCATCTTATTTATTTTAGTTTTATTAATCATTAAAATTTTTACAACTCTCTGACACCTCTTAACTATTGCATATACTTTCCGTTTCTGCCCATACATTAATATATTAAAGAAATATCTTTTAAAAAAGCCAATAAACATCTAGCACACTGACATATTAAGAGAAAATAAAATAAAATAATAAAAAAAATGCAACAAACATTTAAAAGGCAACATGTTTTATGTTATTTTTTTATTTTCTTCTTAAAAAAAATTATAATTATTGAAAATATATTTTCGCTTTCACAAAAATTACTTGTAACAAATTTTCAAATAAAAAAAAAACTAATAATAAACTGTGGTAAAAAGAAAGCATTAGTGTCTATATGATGGTTGATTAAAAATTAATCAAATATTTTTGTGACACAATAAAGCAATAACAAGATCATCAAGGGGTAAAATTTTTAAAAAAGGAAAGTAAGAGTTTGGGCTTACAACGTTATTAAAAAAAATGTTTAAAGGAGCAACTTTAAAGGTGCTTGCAAGCACTGGCCAACCAGCAATATTTAATTTTGAATTATGGTTTTTGAGGTTTAAGTAAATAATTCTTGCAGTTTATTTTTTGCTTATCGTAAGTGTAAACAAATAAAAACATTTTAATTAAAAATTAGAAAGTAATAAGAAAGTAACAGGTGATAAATATTTATTTTATTAATTTTGTGTGTTTAAGCTACGAACGTACTGCTTGTGTACTTTTACGTATAAAACAATAAAACGTTTAAATAAAAAGTCAAATATACATACAAATTGCCCTGAGGTAAATTAGTGAATTTTGTTACTTTTATAACTAAAATGTATGCTAAATGAATAGCTAATTGTCGTCTGAAGTTAATTAACATTGCATTTCAGCAAATACCTAAAAAGGCCTTAAAGGTTCCACAGAGAAACTTTTTTTTTTAAATTTTGTGCACATAAAATTATATTTTATTTTTTAAAGAAAATCAATTAAGTAAACAAACCATAAATAATTAACAACAACAATTATAAAAAAAGCAGAAGCAAACCTTAATAATAAGTTCTTTTTTCCCTAAATGTTAATGGCTTAATACTAAATATGTTCAATCTACATACTTATTAGTGTTTAAAAATTACTGTTATTGTCATATTGTATATCAAATATAATTCTTATCACTTTAATAAAGAAATAGAAACAGTTATGTAACCTTATTAACATATAAATATTGTAATAAATATTTCTACTTAATATGTTTAAGCAGAGAAAAAAATATTTTTCTCTTTTTTATAAACAAAAATGCTTAAGCACAAAAGACAGACAGACAGATAGTCAGACAGACAGACAGACAGACAGACAGACAGACAGACAGACAGACAGACAGACAGACAGACAGACAGACAGACAGACAGACAGACAGAAAGCCTTATTAGTATGGCCGTGCGTTTAACGTTCGACTGCTATACTATTACAGGTGATAGTGCTATGAAGTAGGCATTGGTTGACATATGTCAGTGTATATGTATGCAGTTATGTGTAGCATGTAAATACATATGGGCATTCCCATGATGAGGAACGCGATATTCGTACGCCTTTAAAATGAAAAAAATATATTAAGAAATATGAAAAAATTATTATTTTGATATATACAAAATTTAAAGCATTTTAGTAGCAAAACATAAAAGCAAAACACATATTTTGCAAATTTTTTTTTATATCACGCGACAAAAAATGTAACTTAATTTCGACTGCATCTAGGAAAATGTAATAATCTGCGAACTGGATTAACATATTTTAAAGGATTTGTTTTTTTGTTAAAAAAGGACTAATTACGCTTTCCTTAAAGATGCGTTAAGTTAAAATATTTCATTTCGTTTTATTTCTAACAATTTAAGTGTTAGAGGGCACGCGACATTTGTAACGCGACAAAAATTTTTATTCTAGTAAAATTTTGATAACTTTAATATTTTTTTTTATCTCAATAGGGCATTTAATATACGTATATTATTTAGTTTTATATATTTTTATTAAAATTTGTATGCGTACATTAGGCATTTGCCATAGTAAAAGGCGAAGGTAGTAATATTCTCAAGTATTAACTACAGGATTTTTAGGTGATTTTCATTCCCATTTCCAAATGCTCATCATAAGAGAGATAATGCATTATTATAATATCTTAAACAAAAATTTGATAACCCTTTTATTTTCTCCTAAATTATTATGACATCCCTTTAACTTTAACAAAAACAAAATTTGTGAGTTCTAGGGTACTTACTGTTGCACGCATTTATGCAAAGCAAAATTAACTTCTAAAACATTATTTGTTATAACTAAAATTTTCGTTTATAAATTACCATAACACTATCGAAAAATTTTCTTTACACAAACTTGCTAGTTCTATTAAGGTATTTGCCAACCGTATTCAATTGATAAATTACATAAAAACTGCAACTAAAATAGAGAACGCGACACACCTTCGCAAGAAAATGTGACAATTTTCCAAAATAATTTGCGTTTTAGTTAAAAACACAACATTTTTTGTTTATATTAATATTTTCATATATTTGATTTCAACGATCGTGGCAAATGGATAAACAGTGTTTAAGGGAAAGCAACGCGACATTAAAATATACACAGAAATAAGTTAAAAATATACTCCTAATCGATCTTTTTTTGTAATTTATTATTTGATTTTGTTAATTTGTGGTTAGAAGAGGATTCATGGAATTAATTATAAAAAAAATATTCAATAAATAATTATAAAGTAACTTAAAGTTACTTAAAGTAACAAATATAAAGAAAAAATATTTGCTGAGTTTGAAAATCATTTTTTTCGTAACAGTTGCTGAAAAAAGCATTAAATTTATATTTTATCAATATTCAGTTAGTATTTGATTATACTGTTTAAAAAATTATTTTTTTGTAGGCATTAAAAATTCGATCTCGGTACACGTTCCGCTGGAAATGCCCATATGCTGTAAGTTAAACAAACTCCAACCACCAAGTTTAACCAGTATTTACTACATGTAACAAAATCTGCTGTTGATTTTTGCCAGAAATCCCACCGACTAAAACCAACCAGCCATCCATTCAACATTAAAACGTTATAAATTTTTATTTGTTTTTAAAAATAACTTCCAATAATGCAGTCAACCTCTTTTATTATGCTTCATTGGCTTCATATGGTTTACAAACATTTAAAAAAAAAAGTTTAATAAAAAATTTTTGTTGCTATGTAACTACTTTGTTTAATTTAGACATTTTCTTTCAAATTTATGTCATTTTTAGCGAAAAGAAAAACACATGTAAAGTTTTGAAAATGCATGTCGCCAACAGAATTGGAACGTTAGGCGCAAAAGAAAACTAACACAAGTTATGGTTAACATTTTTAAACTTTTAAAATGTTTACAAATACCAATATTTTTTTGGAAAAAATGAAATTTTTTTCAACAAAAAATAAAAACAATTTTTACAAAAATTAAAAAAAAAAATTAAACACTAAAAAATGTGCTTAGAAAAAAATTAAGCCAACATATCTGAAAGAAAAATAAATGACATTAGTTCATTCATAAATTTTATGAAATAAGTCTATATAACGTTTCAAAATATGATCCTTTAAATTTAAAACTGGAATAGAAAGCTTAAGTTGTTATCGAAAGATCAAAGAAGAAAAAATATAAAATCACTTAATCGAATAATCGATTAATGTTAAAAACAGTTCACTTTTTGTAGTAAAATTCAGTTCAACTGTCCTTAAAGACTTTTTTACATTCACCTAAAATTCCTAAGCCCCTGTCGTTTTCAGCCTGTCGCTTCTATTGCAATAACAGGTCACGCTGTGCAACAATTTTTACTTGCAGTCGCAGCGAAACTTAGCAGCTCTGCTCTATTTCATACTGTTGCTATTCTTGTGTGTGTGTGTATGTATGTGTATCTAAGATTTTAAAGCTTTTTTTGTTTATTTTATTTGTTTGGATTTTTTTGAGTTTTTTTTAATATGGAAATGAGGTTACATAAGTCACTGGATTTAAAAGATTCTGGTCTTACAACTTGTTGGTTTAACATTAAAACCGGCATTTAAAGTTTTATTGGCTGCAGACTTTTTTCATTTAAGTGTGTTATAATCGTTAGCGTGAAAAAAATTTTTATAACTATTTTTTTTTTGCAGAAAAAAAATTAAGAACAATAATCCTGTTGTGTTGTTGTGTTTTTTATTATAATTTTATAACATAACCAGGAACAAATAAATAATAGTTCTGAGAATTAATATCAATCGAATGAAATCATTTGGTTTATTATCGAGTGTTTGGTATTGATTTATGTCATATTAAGGTTAATAAATTAAACAACATACATACATACATTGAATTCTCATGACAACATGCAAAAGTAACATGTGTATAATACTTTTGTTTTATTAACATGCCAAGAATATTGTAAATAGTTTGCAGAATATGCAAAAAAACAAAAATCTAGACCGCTAGAACTTAAAGTTTAGCTTGAAAAACAAACTGGTTAAAATCTGAGATCATATCATGAAGTTATATAAAACTTGTATAGAATTTACTAGACGTTATTTAATTAAAAAGATGATTTAATGGTTTATAGCTGTGTATTTGCAAAAAAAGTTTTATTAAAAAAAAACTTCTTGATACAATTTGCTAAAGAAAATCTAAATCATAAAAAGGACAATTCAGTTGTGAAAAATTTTTAAAAGTAATTTTAAAGGAAAATTTTTAATAAAAAAACTATTGATTAATTTGAAAAAATTAATATGGGAGGATCCAGCATTCAGTAGATACATAAATTTTTTTATACAAAAATTAAATTACATTATTGAAAATTTAAAATGCGTTAAAAAAAATTAGTTGTTGTGAAAAAGTTATACGACTTAAAAAAAGCTAAAAAAAAAAAAATTGCCTGAGGTTAAGAAAGAAAAACTGCTTAAATATCTATGTAAACCTTCCCTCTTTATTGCCTCTTTTCTAGCCATCAGATTTCCGTTTAGAACTCAATGATGTTTTTCAGTTAACACCCCACCCCCAAAACTTCACCAAGCTCTGTGGAGTCTTTTACTCACTAAGGTTCTATAATCAAGGTCAGTGACATCCTCACACATTTTACAATAACCTTAAGTGCCAGATTCCCATTGACAAAAAATTACTTCAGTGAGTAAAGGATAACCTAGAGTTTGCTCAGCTCGACCCTGGCCATGTTGCCCTAGCTACGCGACAATTAGCCCTGTTTCTAAACCCTAGTCAGGCATTCTGTAACGCCGCACAAATTCCCTCTTTTATCTTAACTACACGTATACAAACCATTAGAAATTTTTAGGCAGTCTCAAATGAGTTTTCAAACAAGGCGCTTGATAAGCGCTTGTTTGTTCAATTAAACTAACAACAATATAGAATTAATATTATCTTAAACTGCACTTATACAAGAACAAATGCAATAGTATTAGTGTGCCTATCACTGTTCTTTACTAAAGATTCTTCATATTAAACACAAACGTTCTTATATTCTTATAATTGTAACCTACTGGTGGTCTCACAATTACCTCATTATAATTAAACTTAAGGGCCGAGTCAAAACGACCCTGCGCTTGCATTTTCATTGCCAACTTTGTTGCAGTGCCCCGAAACTCAACATAGTTAAACTTTGAAGAAGTCAATAGTTCCATCAAGTGCCTTAATATAATCCCTTAACAAATTAGACTTGAGGCTTTAAGACCCGCTTAAATGTTCACATAAAAAGCGAGCTCGCCTGCTTTCGAAAAATGTTTGAAAAATATCTGTTGCCCTTAATGGCCAGTAATTCTGCTTGGGGAACACTGCAATTAGCAGAATGTCTGTACACAGAAAAAAACTGAGTTGTAGAATCAGTAACAAATTTCAGAGAATCAGTAAATATTTTGTCTGGCTGAGGACCTACAACGAAAGTTGTAAATTTAGACAAACAATTTTGCAAGAATTTTAGTTTCTGTTAAAAAATTTTGCTAAGCTGGTTAAATATTTTATTTGTCTAGGCGAAAATTTTGTTTGATTTAAAAATCAAATAAAAATATTATTAGAGACTATTAAATAAATTGACTAAAAAAATAAATTATTTTGAACAAGAATTTGTTTGAAAAATTTTTTTTGTAGTTTTTTGTGTGTAAGACAAGCTGATGTCCTCTCTTATGATATAAGTAGTTGTCGGCTCCTGTGTCTATATCCAGCTTAAATTCTGTCAGTTACTGCTCATACTGACTATAGGATCAGGATTACTTCCAGTTAGGTTCTACCAAAACTGACCTCTCTGATCATATAGTCCGTCTTCGATCCTTGGCCTAAGTTAATTCCTCGACGTCAATATTCCATTATATCATTAGGAAAGTTTTCTAGTCTTAACTCTCCTAGTCTGACTACCACTATTCCCACTACTCACAGGTACCGTGTAGAGAATTCGGTCTAGTGACGCTTAAGGTGTGCTTCTTATGGCAGCAGTGATGCCAGAGTGTTAAAAAAATTATTTTTTTTTTAAATTTTAAAAGAACTATAACAATTTGGATTTTAATTTTTTTTCAAGAAAACAACAAATTATCAAATTAATTTTTTCATAAATATTTTTCTCGCAGCAAAAATGATTTTATTTACTGTCATACATTGCTTTATATTCTTTCATGTATTTCAAAAAAATTTGAAATAATTTAATATTTAATTTTTTATTATTTTTTCCTTTTTTTTTGTTTGAAAAATGAAGAATTAAAATATTTTTATATTTTTTGATTTTTTTTTAATTTACAAATTTAATAGCTTTTAAAAATTTTCAATTGAAATATTTTGACAGTCTTTTAAGAAATTTTAAAAGAATTAAAAAAAAAAAAATCTTGAAAAATTAAATTATTTTTTTTAATTTTAACATTCCTATGAAATATTTAATAATTAAAATTTTTATAAAAAAAAATTAATTTAACAAAAATTATCAATCCCGCTTAAATATTTTTTTTTATTTTCAAACTTTACAAAAAACCAAATATTATTGATTCTTATTTAGTCTTAAATTTTTCTTTTTTTTTATTAATTTACTGATATTCTTTATTTAGAAATGTTAATTAGATTTATTTGCCAAAACTTTTTTTGTCTAATTTAAACTTACCGTATTTATTTTTTCCATTATTGAAGCCATTTGATTTTTGGAACACATTCTTGCTTAAAAATTAGTTTTTTTTTGTTTTAAAATTTAATTTTTCACTTTAACAAAATTTTAGAAAATTTCTTTAATTTAATCTAAAAATTTTTAAAAGTCCATATTGTTATTATTGTTTATATGTAAAGTTTTTCATAGTTAATAGTGATGATGAATTATTTTCAACATTCCATAAATTTTTGCATTAACAAATTTAAATGCAGGGTCAAGTCGAAGATAAAATTTTGTAATAGAAACACAAACATATAAATTTGTATTGAAAAATAAATAAATAATTTATGCAAATGATGGACCTTTAAATCATGGACAGCATCTTGTAAACATTAAACTAAAAGAAAAATTAAAGACTCTTGTTCGTATGTGCTTTAATATGTAAATTTTGTTTTTTTTTGTTTTATTATTGTTAATGTTTTTTAATAAATATAAAAATTTTCCTTGATATTAAATCGGTTTTTACTTTTCTAGTTTTAGTAAGATTTAATTTTTTTAAATGTATTTTTTATTTATTTGAAAAAAGTATGTAAAAGAAAGTACAATTTGTAAACATGGTTGGCACTTCACTTAATTAAAATGTTTGCAAATATTACAAAGATTTTTCTTAAATGTTATTTCTGTTTTAGTTTTAACTTTTAAAAACATTTTAAATTTTTCGTTGGTATTGAGATATTATTTATAAATTTTTCTTCAATTTATTTTTAATTGTAATATTTTTTCAATAACACACTGATCGTTTTAAATGTTTTTGTTTAAATTGTTTTCGTTTAAAAAATACAAGAAATAAATTTTATTGTATTTAAGCGCGTTCGTGCATTAAGCTTAAAGTTTCAAGACGTTATGAATGCTTTGGTTTAAAGTTAAGACACTCTTAGCAGCCGTAAAGTAAGCAGCAAATAGATTCACTGCTGCTAGCGCGACTATTCACAATTAAAACAAACTTAAACCAAACAAAAATCTACTAATGCTACCTTAACAACAACAGCAACATGTTTGTTATTAAAGACTGGCAGCTTTTAAATATGAGTAGAAATAAGTCTAGTGCAAATATTTTTAACAACAACATACGTAACTGCATTAAAATCACGTAAGTTTACCTCAAGTTAAACAGGTGCTTACTTGGCTGCTTATAGCTAAAGAGTTTTAAATTTCCACTTTTGACAAAATTGAGTAAAAAAATACAAAACGGCAAAAAAAAAAAAAACAAAACAAAATATAAAGTTTTTTAACATGTTTTTTCATATTAAGACCCGGCTTCTTTGCCACTATGCAGTTTATATGTAAATGTGTAAAGTGCGAAACTGTTTTGCTAGACCTGCGCCTTACTAAAACTAAGAGATCACAAACTAAAGAGCTTTAAGTTTTTAAGAGATTTTTTTCTTTAGTTTAATTTGCCTTAAGCGTCTTTATACTTTTAGCTTTGACTGTAAATTTGTTGTTGTTGGTAAAATGTTGTTATGATTTTGTTAGTTTTTTTTGTTTAATTTTTTTTTTGCAAAATGTTATTTTACGCTTTATGGTTTTGTTTTATGCTAAATATATATTTTTGTTTTATTTTCTTGATTTGATTTTAAACATTTTGAAATTGGCAAACAAAATTTCTTAAACATTTTTGGAAAAGGAAAGGTTTAAAATATTTTATTATAATAAGTTTTGTACAATTTTAAACATTTATTGGAACTACGAAAAAAATAAAAAAAAAATAATATTTTACTTAGAGCTAAAAATTATATTTAGTCAGTGCTTCTCAAACTATTTCTTGACTGTCGTAATTAAAAACATAAAAATTAATTTTTAGGTTGTTATAAGTGTATTGAAAATAAAATAAAATTTTTCAATTTTTCTAAGACAGAGGACCGGGTGGAACGTGGAACACCATAAGGTGGCATTTTTCTCCACCTCTGTGGGTTATCACAATACACAGTCTACTAGAGATCTTGACTGATGGTGGTTTTGACCCAGTTTGTTACGCGGACGCTGTGATTATACTCCTTAGGATAAAAATCAGCTTTGTTGAAGGGCGGATAACGTTCTCAATATAGCGCATGACTGGGCTAAGCCTATAGGGCTGAGTGTAAACCGGACAAGA
This sequence comes from Melanophora roralis, assembly GCA_963583895.1. Classification (NCBI taxonomy): domain Eukaryota; kingdom Metazoa; phylum Arthropoda; class Insecta; order Diptera; family Rhinophoridae; genus Melanophora; species Melanophora roralis. The sequence goes on along the minus strand of OY757190.1, from coordinate 95,805,531 downwards.
TTTACCAGGATAACGAAAATCGCGTATAATGACGAGCCTAGTTTCTGGGGTAAAACCATTATAATATCCGAGAGGGTCAAGTACCTGAAAGTATTCCTGGTTCGGAAATTTGAAATCTGAAAGCATCATTTGGAGGAAAGGGCAGTTAAGGTCCAACGATGTTGGGCGCTTTTTAGAAGGAATATAGGCTAAAAATGAGCCCTCAGGCTAAAGGTGATACACCGGCTATATTTGAGCGTTATAAGACATCAATGAACACAAAGCGCAACACTGCGATCCTATAAAAAGTTTAACCCTACTCACACTAAGGCTTTGAGTATACAGCCTCTTAAAACCCGCGTACGCCACGAGGCGGCACTTGTGGCCGAACGCCTTCGGGCGCCAGGAAAATGGACTGATGGGGGCCTTGAGTCTTACCGAAAACTAATTTTAGAGACACTGGAGGGTTATATGGGCACAGTGCAGTTATTCGATCGTATACTTTTAGTGTAGGTGAAGACTAACTGCGCTGCGCTGATACCAGATCGGCAGTGTTTGTTGGACGAGACTCTAAGGCAAATGTGCGAAAGGACGAGTTGTTTTACGGGTGGCTCTAGGGCGGAGGGAAGAACGAGACTGGAAACCTTGTTGAAAATCCAGGGACCGAGATTTTATTCCGTCTTCCTTACTACAAAACTGTCCTACAAGCGGAGATCCGGGCAATCACGGAGTGCCTATTCTGGCTCAGGGCATACGCAGGTACAATGAATGCAAACATCTGTACAGAAAGCCAAGCGTCTAAAAAGGCAATTATGTCTGCGAACACTGGATCTAGGATGGTTTTGCAGTGAAAGAAGATGAAACGTGACAACTCGCGACATGGATCACTGAAATTTACGGGCACAGCTCGATCGTATTGGAGTTGTGGAAAACAGCAAGGGAAAGACATGCAGGGAGGGCATTAAATAGGGTCGATCTTAATGCTCGTAAGACCCCATGAGGTCTTATGACACTTTAAAGCAGAGTTGATCATTGGACATCGTCTGTATTAATGAATCCTATAAATATTGGGGAGACAAAAACTCATGTATTTGGGGCATGAAAATCTATTAGAATATCCGCTGGACGGAACACAGTTTTAAAAATATTTTACACCATCTGATCTTTTTTATACAACTTTATCCGAAATACAGTTCTCACGCAACCCTACGTAAACAAAAACTGGTGGTGGTGCTTATCAGTGACAGTGTGGTACCAAACCCCATATCGATACTTTTCATTTTGGTTTTCGTACAACTCAGAACAGTTTTTTTGTGAAATGCAAATCAACGCACATTTTGAATTAAGTTTAAAAATGCAGTATAAAAGATATTAAATAGCTATTTTTGGATAATGAGTACCCAAGGAAAAAGCAAATACTTTGCCAAAAGAACCAATATTTTAAGCAAAACGAACCCACAACGGCAGCAAAAAAATTTTCTCAATTTTACAAGTATTAAAAATGACTTTTACTGTAACAACAACCAAATAGTGCCCAACTGTTAAAAGATACTAAAGATTCGTCACCATCACATTACCATTCTAACTTGTTTTTGTTTTATTTAAATTTACCATTAGAGTTAAAAATTAATTAATTAAATAAAAAATTAAAAAAAATAAATCACTTGCAATATAATATTCCCACCATTTTATGCCAATAAAATAATAAAAATAAATCGTTTCAATTCGTTTGTTTATGTTCATTAATATGTTTATGCATATGTTTTATGGTAATTATTGTGATGTTGAAATAATTAACCAAATTACCATCAAAAGCGTAAGTTAGTGTAGGAGGCAACCGAAATGTGTTAAAGTTTAATTTGAGGTCATTTTAAAGTAGTTGATTGTTTCTTTTATTCTTTTTGTGGACAACCACATATTTTTAATATAAAATAGTTTATTAAAGTTTATTGTATTTTTTTTTATATTATTTATAGAAGTAACAATTATAACAACAAAACATTAGTTTGTCTAAAAAGTTTTTTAGTGATGACATATTTTTCACTAAATAAAAAGTTTTTTTTAATATAAAACTTAAAAAAAATTGCAGAAAACATTATAATTTAATTAAATTATATTTATATTTTCTTTATACACTTTTTTAGTTGTTAAAATAATTTTATATTTTTTCCAAATGTTAAAATCATTTAAGGATAAACAAAAGACTTAAGACACAAACTTGTTCTTAAAATGTTGCGACATTTTTTGTTAATCTCAAAAGTTGAGATGTATTTCGCTTTAAATAATTTTTTTGGTTTAAGTATAATAATTCAAAAACAAAAAAAAAATGCTCAAAAAAGAAATAAGGCGGCTTCTTAGCACACGTTATTTTTATTAGTATAACAGTTTCTTATGGTAAGATGTAAGTGCATACATGGGTTAAAATAATAAAAAAATTAAAAAACTTTCTAGTTTTATTTAAGGTGCTAATTTCTAGGTTTTAACTATTAATTTTTTTAATAAAAATTTTTCTTAGAATATTTACTTTTATGTTAAAAGGTTTGTTTATTAAAGCTAAATTAATCACAAGGAATTTTCTTATGACAAATATCTGAAACTCACTGGTAAAGCATGTTAAAAATGTTTACAATTCAAAACAGAAAAAAACCATTAGTCTCAACCTAATAAAGTAATAAATTCTCTAGTTTTAATGTAAAAATAAAAATAAAAAAATAAATTAAAAAGTAACAAAAGGCAAAGATCTTTAAGTTGCTTAATAGGTAGGGTATTCAAAAAAGGCTGAAGCAAAAACCGGTTCCCGGTTTATTTATTTAAAAAATTGTGTAGTTTTTAACATTGGTTTGTTTGTAAGCCTTTTCTTAGAAAACAGTAAAAACACCCGGTTTTTATATAAATTTTTATCTGGAACAGATTTTTTACAATTTTTAAACCGTTTCTTAAAATATTTTTACTATATCCAAACTAGAGGCCAGCTCAAGGCGTCACTAAATAAGGCATCATCTTGAATTTTCAATTCATTTCATATACCTTACGTGTGCACACACAACAATAAGTGCTGTGCTGTATTGTTCGCCATCTCTTTTGTTGACTTAACTTAACTTAAATGAAAAAAATATTTACACTTAAGCACACTTAAGTAAACAACAACGGCACATCAATTCATCATGATCACACATTTCAATTTCAATTCATCTCGAAACTTTACTGTTGACGGGATGTTCCTAGTGTGATAGTTTTAAAAACGGCGGTTGATTTTTAATGTATGTATGTAATGTAATGTAATTACGTATGAATTTTATATTGATTTGCCTGCTTGTATATATGTTTGTTTATGTATCTATTCAACATTGTGTCTAATACACACAGTTTTGTTGTTGTTGACCACACATCATGGCAGTATTTTTTTTTATGGACCACACATCATGACAGTATATAAGTTGAATTAACAGCAGTGCGTGACACCACTCTTTATTCTTAACTACACTACATTGCATCACACAAACTGTATCAGCTATTCTGCATTACAGCACTTAAACAGTTTAATCGCAAAACAGCACAAGAATTAGAAATTATCCGGGTCTTGAATTAGCTTGAAATAGGACTTGATGCAGGCCTCTAATCTAAATCTTGAGATTATATTAAATTTATATTAAAAGAAAACCGCCAAGGTTTTCTTTCATACTTAATTTTTTTTAAATTGGTTTCTTTCAGCGTTAAGTTTTTGCAACCTTAAAATAATCCTTTTACTGCAAAATGCTTAAACAAACCCCATAATAATGTTTAACATAAAAACTAGAGATTTAATTACAAAAATAAAAATTTCAATACTTAGAATGCATTTAGATATTTAAAAAACTCTTTCAAAATAGTTATAATGATTACAGCTCATAAAAAAGGGTTTCCTTTTGGTGGCTGGCGGCGACAAAGGATTTGATGATGTTAATGCCGTGTAATGGCCACATAAAATAGTTAAAATTGCAATTAAAGTAATAAGAAGACAGAGATTCTTTTTATGGATTTTATAATTATTAGAAAAAAATATTTTATGAAAGGCTTATTGCCATTAAGAAACGCATAATAAAAAAGCAAACAAATTTTAAGCGCCCATAATATAAACATTAAAAACTTGGAAATTCTTGTTAACAACCACAGAAGTAATTATTGTAAAAATATTTCAAATTTAAGAAAAAAATTTTAGCATTAAAAAGGGATAAGGAATCAAAAAAAAATTAACTGTCAAATGCTTTTAATGCAAATTAATTTTAAAAACGTAATTCCTTTAATAATATTTTTAATAAGTTTTGTACTTAAAACATGCACATAACTTTGAATTTCATAATTATTTAATAAGATCTTGACCATACAAAATCAATTTTGAATCATATCTGTTGCAAAGTTTACAGCTTCAATGTCATCCTTAACCTTTATGTCAAGTACAAATTCGCTCAAGTACATATTTGTCACAATACAAAAGACTTAAAACACAGTGTGTCTAATGAAAATCATTATCATTTTTCTTACATTATAAATATGTTTATGTATGTTTATAAGCATATTCTTTTGTTTTAAAACAAACATAGTTTTATCTCAATTGTTCAATTGTTATTGTGAAGAAATTAAACTGAAATATTTTTAAAATTTATTTTAACCTGAAAAGGAGATTTTCTGATGATTCTTAAATAGAAAAGTAAATTAAATTGCCAAATAGAAAGGATTGTGCAAAAATAAATATAAAGTATTGAATCATACCAAAGTCTTAATATGTTGCACAAAAAAATAAACATGCAGTTGCATGTTGCCAGTTTCTAAATGCAGAGGATAACAGCACGTCTTGCGAAGGAAACATATCAGGGCGAAAATAGAGAGGAGAAATGTCTTTTCGCACATCGATTCTACGTTCGGCTAATGGAACAATCCTTCTGTAATGGCCACTTAAGCAAGTAAGAAAGTAAATAAGTATATTGGCCAACAGATGCTGCTTTGGACTAACAAGGTCATTTTAAAGCAAATCAACCTTTGACAGACAATAATCACTCTCTACAAGACATTGATACCACCCGTGCTTTAATATTGCTGTGAAGTTTGGGTACTTGCAAAGGCAGAAGACAGTGTTTGGAGTGTTCGAGAAAAGAATTCTTCTAAAAATCTAGCTGCGCTAAAAGAGAATACCGGTGTCGTATAACCAAAGAGCTGTATAAGCTCTTTGCATCGTCCGTGTTGTAAGAATAAATGAAGATGCTTCAGCTAAGAAAACAAATAAATGCAAACCTGGTAACGGATCACGCAGAAGAGAAGACCGAACTCAAGTGAAGAAAGACATCTCAAGACTTGCTATCAGAATTGAAATCGAATTGAAATTAGAGAAGAAGGGCTTGAAAATCTATTTTTCGTTTGGCTTAAGGCATAAACGTTCTACAAAAGCCATTTACATAAGTAAGTTAGTATGTAAGTCCTGTGTAGTTGCAATTTTTTCCTGTATTCTTATATATACTTACTAATTGATTATAACTAGAATGAAATTTACGGCAGGCTCTTCAACGTCGATGTAAAAAAATATTTGAAATCTCCATTTTAGTCCCAAAGGACTATTTGACCTTGAAAAGTTATCTTCTAACAATTTTCAAACCACCTAGAGAAAGTAATAAATTTCTTCGGTTATTAAAACATTTAACAAGCCGTTGAGATTTTTAACATTTCCTCTCATGTTTAAAGTTTTTTATTAACAACTTGTAAGACGAAAAACAAATTTAACAAGAGTACAATCTCAACACTTTAACGCAAAACAATTTTTACTTTGTAGTTGTACTTAAATTACTTTGATAAAAAAAATTGTTTCGGGTTTTCTTTTTAACTAAGGGACAGGCATTTGGTTTTAAGCTCTTGAAGTGATTTTTTTTTTCTTTTCAAAAAGTGGTTATACATTTTGTTATAATAATTATATTTTTTTCTATTTCATACGTTTATTTTTTGCTTTAAGCTTAATTTTAAATAACTTTTAAGAAGCAAAAAATGTCATTTCAAGATAAATTTATTTAAATGGAAATTATTTATAGTTTTTATTCAACTAAATTTTTTTTTAAAGAAATACCTCTTATTAAACATATTTAAAGCACGTAATTTAAATAAAGCTTCTTTAAGTCAAAAGAGTTAATGGAATATAGGCCAAAGACGATGTTATCTTTCTTCCCAAAAAAATGTTTAAATTTTTCCTTTTATCGTTAATAATTTTTAATATTCAAAATGGTGGCCTGGGTTTTTCGGTTTTTGACGTTTTATTTTTTAACTTGTAAAACGACGCCCTTTATTTTGTTAATTTTCTATCTTGATTTAATTTCTTAATAAATCCATAACTAGTTGCCTTAACACTTTCATTTTTTTAATACAAGAAATTGTTAATTATCCAACAAAATCTAACCCCAAAAAAAAAAAATTTGTTATTTATTATCCCGGCTTTAACACCTCGTAGACAACATGAACATTTAACTCAATCTACTTACAAGTTAAATTATTATTTTTTTTCTTTTTTCCATATATTTTTGTTTAATCATCCATGTACTGTTTGTAACATTTTTTTCCCTTTTACACACTTTTTAATGCGGGGAAAAGAAATAATTTTATGACCAGTTGGTATGATGGTTTATTATTATTATTTCTATGAAATGTTGCAATTATGATGAACCTCATCTGAATTCATAAATAATAATCTCGTTAGTATGACCATCCGTATAATTGTGTCTGTTTAATCATCACGTTTTCTAATGCAACCTATATTTATTTAATTTTTTTTTCTATTTTATTACTTTTACGCTTAGCAATTTAATACCCCTTTTTTCGAATTAAAAAAAAACCTACAAACACTTTATTACCGGCAGATTTTTTAAAGTAAAAAAAAAAAATTAAAGAATGTGCTAAAGCAACTAAAAAGTAAGTTAGACGAGTGTAATAATTAAAGCGATAACGTTATAGGATTTTTAAAAAATTTATTAAAAAAACCAATGGTTGGAAAATAATTCATAAATATATAATTCTATAAAGATTTGGACGTAAAATTTTTCTTAGAAAATTTAATAGTGTTATTTATAAGGTTGAACTATCAGTTAATGATGAAAATGGTCCTTCGAACCAACTTTATTTCTAATTCATATTTTAATTTATTTGAATTAAAGTTTACTGAAGATAAATGTGTTATGAGTTTGTTCTGATGATTTTGTCGTTCATAAAAAAAGTCCAACATTCAATTCACACTATGCCGACCGAATCTTAAAATAGAATAACATTTCGAATTTACTTAATGAACCACCGTCAGTAACGGTAGGTGTCCATGTAAACCTTGTGCTCAAAATTTTCGAAACGAGTTTATGATGACGAACTTGACTCACTGCAGTTGAAAATTAAAGATGACGTCAATAAAGACAGGGAAATATTCTGTCACCTATCTTGGCTTAAATACACAAACTACATCAGAAACAAGGAAATATGGGAAAACCAGTTTAAGAAAATCCATAGCTTAAGATGCATTAAAATTACAGGCGCATTGCATACTTGTCCTTCATAGGCACTAAACACTATACGGCCCCTGGTTTATATTAAACCTCATATAATGTCAATATTTGCTAGTGGCACGGATACGGAGACTCTCACCTTCGTATCCAGTAGTGCGATTCAGTAACTTTAAACGATTCGACGATCGTCATATTTATCGAAAGAAATTATTGTTTGCTGCTACGGTTAAGTGATTCACTAAGACGTTTTTAACGATAGTGGATAAGTTGATTTTTGTTTGTATTTTATTAGTTGTAAAATAAATTTTAATAAAGCGAAAATCATAAATATAGAAAAATTATATAAAATATACAAAATAACCTTTTGTCGATACAACTAACAACACAAAAATTATTGCCGTTAAATTATCAAGTTTAACGATTGTAAAAATTGCTAAAAAGTTTTGCTGTTTACTTTACAATAACAGCTGACTTTGACGGAAGTGAATATCGTTAAAAACTTTACTGAATCGCAAAATCGTTATGTTTATTGTTAACTTATTTTAACGATACGAATATCGTAAAAATAAATTACTGAATCGCACTACAGGACTGTGTTACACCCAATACAGACTTTGATAAAAAGTTAAAGACTCTAACCCCTTTCAGAAATAGAGGAAGAGGCGATAATCCTAAGGAAAACTATGTCAGAATTTAAACAGACGGCCCTAGATTCACTGTGGTGCTGGATCCGGCATCTTCTCGGAGAATTTAAGGATTATTTCCTCATATCGCCTGAAGGATGGTTGTAGCGCATTTCAGGCCTAAATATTTGCAATATTTGGGTCAAGTATGAAACAACTCAGATATACTTATGAAAGGAATATTTGGTCGACAGCCAGGCGGCACATCTGTCCCCCAGTTTGCACACTTCAACGTCTTTTCCAGTCAGCCATTGTAAGAAAGAGTTATCTAGGTTGGGCTATTTAAGATAACTTTAGTCTGGAGCCACTTAAAGTGACCTTTTTGGTAAGAAACGAACAGACAGGCTGCGGAATCAAGAGGGAAATGCCCACGCACTTTATTAAAGCAGGTGAGAGTAGGTAGCGTATGCGTACGATTCAACTGAGAAGCTATTGTAGGAAGGATTTACCGAAGTTACTGTCTAAACAGTTCACATGGCGATAGAAGTGCAGGCAAGTAGGGTCGGACTTCTCAAATGGCAACTGTGTAAAAAGAAGAAGATGGGTTTTCACCTTCTCTGTGAGTATCTTCCCTTGTTGTCAGGAGGCAAACATTTCTCGGCAGATGACTCTAATGAGATTTAAAGTTGCAAGCTGACAAACATGTTGGGATACCTCTTGGCCCCAAGTTGGATCTATTACTTGAAGTCTTAGTTTAAGCATGAGTTTTAAGAGACAATGCAATCGCCAAGTGGTTTAAACAACATGTAAACAGGAGCGTTAATATTACCATTTAAATAGGCGAGAAGGTTGTCGTTATTTGGGAAGTTTTTACCTTTTCCTATAAATTTGCCTAACTTAGGCAAAAAAGGTTAGGAAATTAAAAGGTAAAATACATTTAATACGGAATTGCAAAAACAAGGTGGCTGATGAAAGCTGCTACCAAAAAAATAACTTTTTGATAAGATGTCGTACATGTGTCACCGAGGGTGGAGGCCATTTGAATGCAATTATTTTCAAAATTTCATGGATTACTTTAACACATATGCGGTAATTTTAAAGGCCTCCACCTTTATTATTTTTATTTATTTTTTGGAAGCAGCCTTCATCAGCCACCCTGTATTATACGTAGTTTTCCTAAAAAGAAATGGCAAACATTCGTTCTTCAGTTTAATTATATAAAATATTTTTTTTTAAATACAATTTTAAACTGTTTTATTTATTAATTTTTTCTTTTTATTTTTTTTATCAAAACTAATTATCATTAAAATATTTTTAAAACATTTATGGTCCTTCGCCTGAATATTAATATTATCATGTCTGCGGCTCTTTAACAAGTTATATTAAAGAAATTAATTAAAAGTTTTTTTAAACAATTAAATATTTTTATTTATCCCCGGCCATTAATCATTAAATTTGGCTAAAAAAAAGTAAAAAAGAAATAACAATTTAATACACACCTGCTATTTTTAATGTTTTTGTTGTTTCTTTAAGATTTAGGCGTTTAGGAAACACCTTTTCTCAAAAAAGAGCTGCAATAAAAAAAATTATAAAATTAATTGTAAAATAAATTTTTAAATAAAAAAATCTTTTAAGTAATAAAAATTCATTTTAAAACAATAAATTAAAATTTGCCCTTTTAAAAGGTTTTTTGTTTTATTAGCTTTCCTAGTGTTTGGGTGAAATTCTGATTTAAAAATAAAATTAATTTCACTTTTTTCCAATAAAAAAAAGAAGTGAAATTGTTTTAAAATATTTATAAACAAACTATTATGGCCATTAAACAGTAGCTTTGACATTAAGAGTTTTGTCATGACAATACTCGTAGTACACATTAGGCATTTAGAAAACAAATCTAGATTTCCTTAAAACAAAACAACAACCTCCCGTGTTGCAGCCTCAGAAAGTGATAAATCAAAATGGAAAAGCAACTGCCATTAAGTCATGGATTTAACAAAGTATGGTGCCAAATAGAAAAATAGAAGAAAGTAGAAGAAGAAGAAGAAGAAAAAGAAAGAAACTTAGGCATTGTAATCGTGCTTCTTTTATGTTGAAAATAATCTAATGCCTTTAAAGCATTTTAAGTAAGTAGTTAAATATAGGGTATTCACAAGGTAGTCATAAAGTCATATGTCTTAAAAAATAAAACGAAAAAATTCTACTGTTGTGAGCATCCGCTCATAATTAAATGTGATATTTTAAATTTGAATCAGCTGCTGGAGAAAACAGAAAAATAAGTACAATTTCAAAAATATTTTAAAATTAATGACTGCGACTTGTTAATTATATCAACGGCTTTACTAAAGAGTTTCGGCCGCCCGGCTCAGGTTTCTACTGTTTATGGCAAAACAATAAACACAGTTCAAAAAGTCTTATTATTATAGAACTTTTTTCTTTTAAGCACAACAACAATTTTTTTAAACTATTGTAAAAAAATAAAACTTTAAGACAATATGACTTGATAGCATACCGTTTTAATACCCCAATAATATGTTTAAAAGAGTAAATTCATAGAAATATTAGAAAAAATAAAATGGTCCTTCGAGTATACAATAAAAAAAAATTAGACTCATAACACTCCACTGCCTCTTCTATTAGTATATAAACCAAAGAAAATTTTTGTTATTTTTTTGAGTTTATGGACCCAGGCTTAAAGTATGGCTTAAGTTGCAAGTTAAATGGTCCTTCGAAATTTTTATTAAATAAATTAATAAAGTAACTATTAAAATAATAATTTGAAATATTTAATTAATTTTGGGACAAATTAAAATTGGTTCTTGAAATCTTTTTGATGTATGAAGTCCCAAAATGCCAACTTTAAATTCGAACAATTTTAGAGTTAAACGCTAAGGATGCCACTGTATGTACTACATACATATATACAAGATTTTTTAAAGTTTACTCACTTCTTACTACCAGTAAATGTTTGTTTTTTTTTAATTTTTAAGAAAGAAAGCTTGTTTACTTGTTTCATCAAATATTAACATTCTCCACACTTTTAGGTTTTTTTTTTCTATTTTTATTTATTTAAACATTTCTTAAAGAAGAAACCAAATTAAATACAAATTGTTTAAATGTTGTTAAGAAAACAAATGGTTACATGTTAAGCATTTTAATAATGAAGGTATAATCGTCATCATAAAAACATTAATTTTAGTCACAATTAAAACGATCGCAGCTGCCGAATATTTACACAAGTGCCAATTACAATAGTCATAGATAATAATTTACAGTGGGCTTAAAATAAAAAAAGGTTTTCACAAATTTTTACTAAAATTTTTAACTGAATCACTGTTAAAAAAGTTTGAACAAGAAGTTCTAAAGAAACATCAGTCAGATGATTTACATAACAGATAATTTCTTCTATGTTGATTTTTACGTCAATGTCCGAAACAGGATTTTTTCAATGTTGGTCCTTCGATCGATTTTAAAATTATTTAGGAAAAATTATTAAGAATTTTTGTAGAAATTTATAATCTAGAATATTAAGAAACCTCACTGCTTTCGAAATAACATTAAATAAGTTATTCGAGCTCTAATGCAACGTTTCCCATAAAGGTTTAAAAATTTCCCTTTAACCCTTAACTAAGTGGAAAGGGAAATACTTATGAATTTTTATACCGTTTATATACTAACATAGTAACGAGGCTGTATATCAGTTTGTCATTTATTTAATTTATCAAATTTTCAATATTCATTTGCGACTTTATAAAGTGAGTGGCAAAAAAGATGCTCCCATACAAACGGATCAATTTGGGATATGGGCAATTCCATGGTGGCGGGTGTGATCATTTGGCTTACGTTTCTGCTTATAACTTAAACATTTCAAAACTTTTATTTGATAAAGGGCTATGCTTTCCAAGGCTGGTATGTTTTTAAACGATTTTTGTAAGTAGACACTGAAAGAACATAATTTCTTCTCACAATGACCACTTGCAGACTGTGACGGATGTGGCCTTACAAATTTGAATTTAGAAAATTTTATCTTTAAGACCGAGTTGTGTAAAATATTGTTGAACACAGGCTTAATGTTTTTTTTTCACAATTTAATGTTTAAAGGAAATGTGAAGGGTGTACATTTTCATCGAAACGTAATATTAAGAAAAGCCTATCTTAAACTCTTGCGAAATTAATAAAAATTAAATATAGATCAGTGGTAAATGCACAAGTCTGCCAGTTTTGAGGTTGTGGGTTCGATTCCCACCAGGGACCCCGGTAAGTCTGCTTCATTCTTCTGTTCTTTCTTTCTTATCCTTATCTAAATTTCTTTTTTCCTTCCATCTCAGCCTATTCTATTTGCCTCTCCAGAGATCCAGGGACCAAATTAAACGGACCCAAGTGAGCTGTATCTTTTCCTTCAACGGCTGCCTGTTCTACCTAACCTAACCTAAATATAAATTAATTAATTTATATTTTTTTTCCTTTTTTTGACATAAATTCGTAGATTTTTTTTAACAAAGAAAAAAATGGTTCCCAATTGTGGGCTGTTTTACGCGGCACTGACCATATGTTTTATCTCAGGAATTATAACAGCTATCGACTTCGAACCTGCTGTTCTATAATTAGGCAAAGTATAATATCTACATTTACACGTACATGTATTTTCTATGTAATAGAAACAAGAAAACTGTCAAACCCAATTAAGAAGGCATCATAAAAACCGGCAAAATATTGTTGGTAATTGAAAGAGCGAAACAAGTAATTGAAGTCTTAATATATGAAAAATATTAAAATTATTTTAAACAAATTTTCTATAGCTTTTGTGCTTTATTAAAAAGAATAAAATAAATATTTAAACTATTTTCTTTATATTATTTCAACTTCGCAGCCACTATTTTTGAACAATCTTTTTTCTAATGCCAACTTATTTATTTAATTTAAATTGAGTTTCATTTTTATGCGCGTTATGTTTCAAATTTATAAGTTAAAAACCCCTTCCACTTTCAATATATTGACAATAATGATACGTAATTCATTATTATAAATTTAAGTCATTCAACTTTTATAAATAAAAACTAATTTTATGGTATTGAAAAAACCCATAAAACATAAACTTTCTTTCTGTTTAGAAATTACATACATGTATGCAAGTATCATCAAATAGGAATAAAAGTTGGAACGGAAGAAGAGCGAGGGGGGAAAGAGTGCGTGCTGGACATTAACAAGTTGCAAACAGTTGGGTGTTTTTACGTTGATATTTCTTTCTATAATTTTGTAATTTGTGTGTTTACGGCTGATAAGTGGAACTACTTATTACAAAGTGGTGAAACCAATTTTGCTGAGCAGAATTTTAAATTAAGGGTCTTGCCGGATCAAACATAAATATCTGAGCTTTATATACATTTAAGTATAATAATGTTAATTTGTTTTTACTTAATTTTCACTTTTTGTGTTGTGTATATGTAAGTATTTGTCATTTTATGTTAATTTCTTTTCAAACAATTGTGTGTTGTTGTGGGGTAGAAGGTGTCTTCTGTTTAGTCACTTCTTTCAGTTTTGTTTTTTTAAAAATTTAAGAATTCAAGTGAGGATGTTTTGGCTAGTTTTAGTCGTTTCTTTTATTATTATTAACCTGCCTTTGATTTTACTTTCGCTTTTTTTTAAAGTAAATTAGTTTTTATTTAGAAATAAATTGAAAGTTAATTAAATATAAATGGTTTTGTTATAAAATGCTAAATGAGTTTAGTAACTCTTTTAGGAAAATTTTGACAGGCTATTTACATACATAGGGGCAACGTAACCAGCGGGCCTACACCAAAATCCCACAACCAATTTCAGAACAACAGCCTGGAGTCAGAGTAAGGCCTTCCCTTCCCTGTACCTTCCCTGAGAAAGGTTAACGGCAAGGCTTATGTAGTTTTATTTTCATCTTTTGTTCTTCCAATAGGATTATTAAACTAAATTATATTGTTAATGTAACCCCAGTGAGGGGAAATCAATGTTATTATGTTGACTCTTGTCTCGGGGAGGTTACCCCTGATTTCCCCTGGTTACAAATCAATAAAAAAGGTTTGTATGAAGTAATACATGGTGAAATCAATACCAGGTGGTCTCGTCCTGGAGGAGAATTTTTAACTCCCCTACTTTTTTCTTTTTTATGTATGGAGTTTGACAACAGGGTGGAAGAATAATTGAAACCAATTGTCAAACTGCATATATAAAAAAGAAAAAAGTAGGGGTGTCAAAAATTCTCCTCCCGGACGAGACCACCTGGTATGGATTTCACCATGAAGAAACACAATGATATTTTAAACAAATGTTACGCTGAAAGAAAGTGAGTCAAAATTAATACAATTTTTTTAATTTAAAACAAAGTTATTTTTATAGCTTTGGGAATAACATTTTCTTTTTTCCCCCCTCTAGGTTCACGCAAGGGTACGTCTCTCAAATTATAAATTCTTAAAATTAAGTTTTTTTTGCTTCTAATTCGCACCATATTTGTTTAGAGAAAATTTTATCAAAAACATTTTTTTGCCCAGAATCGACATTAAATACAAAGAGACTACTTAGTGGACCTCCAATATAAAATAACAACAACAAAAAACTTAATGTAAAATACAGGGATGGAAAAATATTTCTAAGAAACTAAAACTTGTTTGTAAAAGTTTTACAATTCTTGAAGAGAATTTTTTTCTTAAGAAAATATTTTTTTTCAATATTTTTGGAAAATATATCTGCTTAAAAATTCCAAGTAGAAATAACACTCACAGCATTTTGTGAATACTTGAGACTCACTTGCATTCATCCGTTTCTGCTTAATGCTTATAATACACATTGTAGTCTTATTGCTAGACAGTCTTAAGACAAAAAGCTTTTGGTCTAGTCTATTAAATACTTGTTATAAGTAGAAGCAGAAATTCGACAAAATGTTTGTTGTTTTACCTTTTAAAGAAAAATGCAACCAAATTACCACACAATGGGTTTACAATTGGCATTTTGAGTGCGAAGATTTTGCCGCCAAATGTTAATGTTTTTTTCCCAATTGTAGCGAATACAATGGGTAGTAAAAAAAGAAAAAAACAAACATTAACAATTTGTTAAAATAACAAATTAAATCGGTAAAAATGTCACAAGTCTAGTTTTGTAGGAATCAAATCAAAAGATGAGCGAGAAAAAATCACAAAACGAAAAACAGCCAAGCTGACTGAAAGACAGACAGACAAAGTAACATCAAATATAAAATAAGTCACCAGGTTTCGGTTGCTTTTGTTTACATTTTCCCTAAACAAAGAAATGTTAACAAATAAAAAAATACAAAATTAATTTGTGATTAATGAATGTGATATTTTACCATTTTTGTTTTGTGCACTTTTTTCGAGGAAGTAAAATTGGTTTCAAAAAATAAAATAAAGTTTGTAAACTGCTACATGCGATTTTCTTTTAACATGAGTAAATCATGTTTGTAAGTTTGTGTAATCAAGATTAAAGTCTGTCATTAATCAAAAGAATTAGTGATTTTTTTTTTTAAAACATAAAATAAATTTTTTATTTGTTTTTATTTGTAGTTACTTTTGGAGAAATTTAAAAAAAATATTTTTACTAAATTAAAAAAAAATTTCGAAATCCATTCGGCGAAGCCAAACTGTGTAAAAAAGTCAAATTCTCAAAAACACGTTGAAAATCTTAACTTGAGCTTGTTTGAGAAAGGTTGCAAACAAAATTTTAGTCCAAACATAATTTTAAGGTGATAAAAACTAATTAAATAGAGCAATTCTACAAATTCCCAAAATTTTGCTGGAAATCTCCTCTGGCAATAACTTCTACGTTGTTAAGTTTTTAGAAATAAATTAAATTTGTTTTTTTCATTAATATGTTAAAAAATTAATTTGTTTAAAAATAAATTTTGTAAACTAAAAAAACTTCTTTAAATTTTAAATTTGTTTACATTCCCATAATTCTTTTAAACCCCTTTTGGCCAACTCTTAAGTTTTTATGCACGTTTTTATGTTTTATTAGGCAACTTTAAACTGTGTAATTTTCTAAAGATTTTACAGCAAAATATCATAAAGCAAATTGTTTAAAATTTAAATAGAATTTTGCATCAAAGCAAATTCCCAAAATTAGTTTTAAAATCCCCACTTTGGCCATTTTTTCAAATCATATTGGGAATTTCTTATGAATTTAAAACTTTTATTTTTATTAAAGGGTTTTTACTAGAAAAAAAATTAAAACATTACTCAAACTTATTTTAACCACATTTCTATTGGTGATTTATGGGTAGAAAAAGAAACCAATGTGCTACACACATACATACTTACATATGTATGTGTTAAATGCTAATATCTACCATGTAAGTCATACAATTACAGATTTTAGATACTTTTCTCCTGCAAATTTATTGTCTTCCAGACAGATTACATGGTGACTTACACAAGAAAAGTCATGATATAATTATTATATCAACTCGTAAAACTTAAAAAAAAAATCAAAACAATTTTTGCGTAAATACTTGTTTAAAAAAACTGCTTTTAAAAAGAGAAATTTCAAACAAGAAAATACAAGATTTTCCATATTTATGATCTAAAGGAGAAAAAAATATGTAGAAAATATTTGCAGCAACCAATATAATTTAAAAAGAGAAAAAGACTAGAAAGGCTTAAATAATATGAGCGATGTCACTTTGTTGTGGTTTTTTTCTCTTATAATGATTTAGTCTTATCTGCATTTGACATTTACTTGACTTAGTTTTTGTTGTAACATTTCATTAAAGATTGACATTTTGGCCAAATCAAATTATGCTAAACAAGTTTTAGCCAAATAATAGTAATAAATTTTTATAATATTGTTGTTTTTGTTTTTTTTATTAAAAAAACAATTCGAGTTTCTTATTTTGAATTTTCTTTAACTTATTTTTTTGTGTTTTTTTTTAAATTAATAATTGTATAATATTGTAAGAAATTTTTGAAAATATTTAAAAATTTTTGTAGGAGTTAAAAAGCTAATAAAAGTACTTTGGCTTATTGTCTAGAAAATTAGTTCAATTTGTAAGTTTAACATGCAATTTATTTACATTCATTACATTTAAGTATATTTTTTTATTAATTTTTTTATTTTGTTTTTTGATATAATTTTCTTTTGATTTTCAACACTCAGCAAATAAGTTGCTGTTTGTAATCCTAAACCAAATACTTTTTTTTATTAAATGAAAAGTTTATTACTTAATTTATTTTTAGTTTTATTGTGTGAATATTGCAATTTCTTCTTTGAATTTTCAAAACATTTTTAGTTTTATTTTTTTTTTGCTTAAAATGCAATTTAAAGTGTCTGTCTGGGTGTCTGTCTGTTAAATAAGTTATTAAGCATTTGTTATCGTAAACTGATTCCAAGTATAAATAATTATCCAGTTATGAAATTTGTTGTTGGTTGTCAACTTTTTTTTACTTCACAGTTTTTGTTTGTAATACTTTGTGGAATTGCTGAGAAATTTTACTTACAAACTAGAGACCTGCATCAAGTCATATTTCAAGCTAATTCAAGAACCGCATAATTTTCTAATTCTTGTGTTGTTGTGCAGTTAAACTATTTAAGTGCTGTAATGTAGTGTAGCTGCCTCAGTTTCTTTGATGCAATGTAGTGTAGTTAAGAATAAAGAGTGGTGTCATGCGCTGTTGTTGATACAACTTAAATACTGTCATGATGTGTGGTCAATAAAAAAAAAATGATTGTGATGATGTGTGGTCAACAACAACAAAACTATGTGTATTACATACAATATTGAACAGATACATAAACAAACATATATTCAAGCAGGCAAATCAATATAAAATTAATACGTAATTACATTTCATTACACACATACATTAAAAATCAATCCCCGTTTTTAAAACTAACACACCAGGAACATCCCGTCAACAGTAAAGTTTCAAGATGAATTGAAATTGAAGTGTGTGATCATGATGAATTGATGTGCCGTTGTTGTTTACTTAAGTATGCTTAAGTGTGAATATATTTTTCATTTAAGTCAAGTTAAGTAAACAAAAGAGATGGCGAACAATACAACGCAGCACTTATTGTTGTGTGTGCCCACGTAAGGTATATGAAATGAATTGAAAATTTGAGATGATGCCTTGATTAGTGTCATCTTGAGCTGGCCTCTATTACAAACCTTTTTACAAACACCGAAAGTGCTTAATAATAGGGCTTTTTGATCTAGTCTCTCCGAAATTGACAACTGATTTTTAAAACCAAGCTTGTGGGTATTTTAATTTTCTGCTGAGCTGTTGGTTTTTTTATTGTTTTTGTTTTTATTTTATATCGAGATAAAAAATCCTTTTATAGAAGTGTCATAGGAAAAACCCCCATAATCTAATCCGAAAGTTAGACCATAACTAATAAATGAAAGAAATAAATGAAAAAATGAAATGGCGAGTATTGCTAAGTGCATTACTTGGGAAAGGCTGAACCGAATTTGCTAATTTGTTTGTTTGTGCTAACATTTATGAGCAATTTTGTTCACGAAAAAAATGAAAAATTTTAAAACTCAAAAAACCAAAAAAATTTGTTTTTTTACACAATTTTTTTTTTACATGTTTGTTTGTCACATAATTACACCTAAGCCACTGAGAGCCTTTAGGATGTAGTTCAACCATGTTGTTTGCTATAACCAAGGGTAAAATTTAAAATGTGTTTCAGACAAAGTTTATTTTAATTAAAGTTTAAGCCAATAAGATTCGCGGTTTAAACTCAACTTGCAGTTAACAAAACCAAAAATACAAAACAGCTGTTTAGTCGGAGCCAAAAAATTTTTAAACAAAATAATTTTAAAGCAAACAATGGATAAGATTAATTGTTTTGGATGGAAAGTATTACAGCGATAGCAGACCTTTTTGTGCAATCTGTTTTGTAAGTAAGAAACGTCATGTATTATAAAGCCGAGGTGAATGTATACAAGGTGGTGTTATAGCATCAGCTGATTATTGTTTACTTTGCCTACTTTACGTTACCTTACGTTTGTTTTGATTGTAGTGTTTGAAATCTAGGTATTCGTGCCCGTATTTACAATTTAAAAATGCCATATGGTTGCTGGTGTTATATTTTGTAGTACTTACGCTACCACCTTGTAAAGATACACATTGCATAAGGTATTACCATTAATAAAATGATGATTCCAAACCGATTGAAACAAATGATTTCTTTGTTTTTACTTGTGATCTTATTTTAAATAAAACATGTCAAAAATCTTATAAAAATAAAAAAAAACTAACCTAAAGGGTGGACCATTTAAAAGTTTAAACTTTAAAATGCAATAAAACAAAAACGGTTTGAAATTTTTCCAAATTTATTATCTTGTTGTGAAGTACAATTGTTTCGTTTAGAAATGAACTATTTTTTCATTTATATGGCTTCCGCAGCTGGTCCCACAGTACTCCATTCAATAGGACCAATTATCGAGCCCTTCTTCGAGTGTATGAAGTTGTATCTTGGCAATGGCATCACGAATGTTGGCCTTTAAATCCTCCACTGTCTCAGGTTTGTCGGCATAACACTTGTCTCTTACTGCGCCCCACAGAAAAGAGTCCAACGGTGTCAATTTACAGCTTCTTGGACGTCAATTGATATTACCATTTCGGCCATCAAACGTTGTACGCAATAAATGGATTGTGGCATAAGATGTGTTACAAGTTGCATAATCTTGTTGAAACCAAACATTATTCACATCAATACCATGAAGATCGGGCACAAAAAATCGGTTATAATGGTGCGCTAGGTGTCTCCATTGACTGTAATGGTTACGCCGTTCTCATTTTTTTTCTCAAAATTTTTACTTTACTAGAGCATTTCCAATATGGATTTTTTCAATCTTTCAAGGAGCATAGGGACAAACACATTTCAAGTAGCTTTTTTGTAATAGGTTATTACAATTCTACAAAGTTTTTTTTGAAATTTTTACAGAACAAAGTCTGTCGGGTTAGCTTGTATGTTAATATATGACCAATTAAGTAGTTTAGGATCAGACTTAGGTCAATAAATCAATGTTTCTATTTTAAAAAATTTAAAAATACATTTTTTTTTGGCGTAATTAACAAAAACCATTTACAAATTGTTACGCCCTGACATTTAAACCTGCGTAATAATAATAAGAACAATAAAACTACAACAATAGCATAAAGAAACAAAGAATTTATTATTTAGGCTTATTGTCTGTCTCCCATGCTGATATATAATTATGTGTAGCAATTAAATGATACAAATACTTAGTAGCAGCAAGTTTAAAAAAAAACCTTTGGAACTACAATAATTAAAAATAAAAAAAATATGGCATCACTATAATGTCTTTTGCTTATTTATTTTATAAACCTTAAGAAAATCTTTATTTAAATATTTCAACTGACAATTTTATCAAACAAAACTTTAACACAATAAAACTAATTTTTTATTTTATAAAGAATTTGTCTTGAAACTATTAAGAGTCTAACAATTCATTATAATTAAATAATTTGTATAAAAATAAGAATTTAGACTATAAAACAAAATAATTAATTAATGTTTTGTTGTAAAAAAAGCGTAGGGTAATTGACATTAAGATGTTATAAATATCTGACTCGAAGCTATTAATATTGAAAATGTCACCACCCACGTTTTTTTTATTTTATAAAATTAATTATTTTTATCAACAAATTTATTTTTTTTATTGATTTAACTTCATTATAATGAATTAGAAGACCATTTATTGCTCTAAATTAAACTACTTATTTGAAGTTAAAATTTTTATGCTTTAAAAGAAACACTTCTATATTGAGTTTGATTGTTTTTTTTAAAAACCTTTAGATAAGGCCATTTGAGTGTAAATATAAAATGACCTTTTAGGAAATGCCTTAATAGTTTAAACGTTTTTAGGTATAAGAATATGCAAAAATAGTATCTTGAAATAAACTTTGCAAAACATTTTTGTTTGGAACATCACAATATGTGTTGACGGGAACTAAAATTTAAAGTAGGCGTGGCACCCCCTCCCATATAAATAATACTTATTATACAAATTAAAATTAACGCCCTTGAACTCCTAAGACTTCGCACGGATTATTTTATTACCAATAATAATTACAAGAATATACTTAAAAACCGGCATGAAGCCTCCAAAATAGCTTAAATACATTAATTGACATTTATTTTAAAAAGTTATATCTACAGTCTAAGATTCCTTCCTTTATTTTACATGAAAAAGTAAGGTTTGGAGCAGGTGTTCAAAAAAATATTAAATTAGATTTTAATTAAAGTCATGGTGGGTACACTTGTTTAAAAAGAAGGGATATTGTTCCCCTAAGATTAAACCATCAGAATTGATGTACCACTTTAATTTGAAAAATTAAATTTTAGTCTATCACTGGCATTTATATATATTTTTTTATACTGGTTGCCCCACATACAAATGTAAGTGTCAACAAATTATAAGTCAGCCCTACTATTTAAATATCATATAAAAATTGAGAATTTACCATTTTCATGGTTTTGAGGACATTCAGAAAGCTTAAGTTAGCAAAAAAAAATTTTATGAACTCCTGAAAAGCATCAAAATATAATTTTAGCCCTTTAGCCCTTAGCGCCAAAATTGAAAAAAATTTACCAAAAACATTAACATATTTTGGTAACCTGACGAATGAAATTTAAGTTATGTTTCTATTTTCATTGGGTTTAAAGTTGCAAAAAGTACTAAACCATAATTTTAGCCCTTTTTCCCCTTAGGGCCGAATAATTAAAAAAGGACCCAAAAACGAACTCATATTTTTTAGGCCTGTCGCAATTTGAATTATGTTCCTATCTTAATTAGTTTAAAAGTAACAAAAAAACCTCTAAAAAATAAAAAAATATTTTCAACCCTTTTTCCCCTCCTATGGGTCCAAAATTGGCAAAAAGTATGAAACACGTTATAATATTTTTTAAGACCTATCGAACGCAATTTAAATAATGTTTCTATCTTTAATTGGTTTAAAAGTAACAAAAAGTACCTAAAAGTACCTAAATATAATTTTAACCCTTTTTTCCCCCTTTTGGTCCAAAATTAAAAAAAAAAAACACCAGATACCTGTCTGTTTATTTCTTAAGGAAAACGCAAAACTTTTTAAATTTTTTTTACTATCTTATATACTTCAGAAGATAGTATGTTACAGATTTTTTCCTTTCTGCCCCCTTTTTATCCCTTTATGGGCCCAATTTTGAAAAATTCATCTGTATTTAAACAAACATGGAAAGCTTAACTAACACGTGTTATAAATTCTATGTATTTAGCTTTACGCATTTGATCAGTATGGCTATGGTTAATTTTGTAAGGTAAATTCATAACCTGACCTTCCCATACAAATGGGCGTAGTGTAGGCGTGGCAGCGATAATTTCCAAAAAAAAAACTACCGTTTAGGTTTAAAAATTTTATAATCCTGCCACTCCTTCAAAAAAAAACATCCAAGTTTTTAATGACATCTAAAATATTTGCCTGGTGGGACCTAGCTTTAGAAAATTTAGACTAAAAAACTTGCGCTTACAAGATTATAAAAAAAAGTGGCAACACCTTCCGATAGTAACTGTAGGATTAGAGAACATACAATAGGTGTTTCCTTATAAGTTATTTGTTGACGCCTGGCTGGTAAAGTTGCATGTGTGGATTGGGGCAGTTAAACCAACCTGTTGAGTCGGCGCTGTTCTCGCCGGCGTCAAAACTTTGGCCCGTCCTTGTCGTCATCCACATTCGCACTCGCACACATTACTGCTTAAAAATCTTTTGTACAAGCCAGACGCCAACAGCTAACCAAAAAAAGTAAAATAAACGAAAACTTTAAATTAAAACCAAAAAAAGTAAAATAAAAATAACACTTTAAATTAAAATTAAAAAAAACTGTGAATTGAAAAACAAAATAAAACTAAATACACAAAATAAAAAAAAGGACAAAGTTTTTGTTACTGAAGGAGAAAAAGCAAGGTAAACGAAATAAGGTGACCCCAACCAACTTAACCAGCAAGCAACTATACATTTGGTCCTTCTCCCGGCAATTACCCAGGAAAAAAAAGGTGCGTACGTTGAATTTTTTGGAATTTCATAAAGTGTTTCATAGAGTAAAATAAAAGAATTTGTGGCTCGGTTAAAATTGTTTCTGCATTTTTTTTTTTTTTTTAAAAAACAACGGTACTCTTTACTGTACAAACCGCTATTCCTGCATATTTCTTTTTGTGTTGCTCTAGAAAAATCGCGCGCACCATTTATAATTTTATTGTTGTTGTTGTTCAAAAGTGTGGTTGGAAACTCACTGGAATATTTTCGGCTTTTGGTACTTTGTTGTTCTTTTACCCGTTTGAAGAGTGGTTCCCAATCGTTTTTATTGTGATCCCTTTAAAATAAAATAAAAGATGTCTACATTTGAAAAATATATACGTGCAGCAGACCAAGTTGTTAATTTTGAGGCTGGTTTAAGAGAACAAGATCTTTTAAGCTACACAAAAGACGCTTTTGATTGTGAAAGGGACGAATTGAAAAGAATCTGGGACACTTATAAGAAGATTTTTGAAGAATGTTCAGATGAGACGGTTGAGAGAAAAAAGGAAATGGTTGTGGTTCAAACGAAACACCCACAGGTTCGTAAAACATATATACGTTGCGTTAATATGTTGGCAAAAGCTGAACAAAAAATAGAAGAAAAGAGTTGTAATAATGTAAATGCAGTAGGTCCCAATCTTTGTGGTTCAATAAACATTCCTCCTTGTGATACTGGTGTTTTTCATGGGGATTACGTGTCGTGGCCCACATTTAGGGATATGTTTACAGCAATTTACATAAATAACTCTAGACTTAGCCCTGTAGAGAAATTGTTTTACTTGTTTAGAAAGACTGAGGGCGAGGCACGAGACATTAATAGAAACGTGACATTGACAGGAGAAAATTTCGACATAGCTTGGAACAATTTAAAATCTCAATATGAGAATAAACGAGTGCTAATTAACAGTCAATTAAAATCTCTCTTCAACTTAGCCCCTTGTGTACAGGAAACATCTTCTGAGATAAAAAGGCTGCAGAGGGAAATAAATAATTGTATGTCGGTTTTAAAGTTATATAATGTCGATATTGGTTCATGGGATCCCATCTTTGTGTTTCAATGTTCGTCGCGCCTAACAAAATGCACGTTAAATCTTTGGGAACAGTCAGTGAAAAATAAAACAGAGGTTCCTAAATGGGAAGAATTAAATAATTTTCTTACTGACAGATTTCATGCACTTGAGAGTGTCTCAGACGTTATTGCGTCAAGTAGTGAAACGTGCAGTAGTTCCCAAACTATGTCTAATGTTAGTAATAAAGTAAAACAATTTAAGGCCCATCATACTAAAGTTGATTCACCGCAATGTAAATTATGTGAGTAAAATCATAAGATTAGTTCCTGTCGAAAATTTGTAAATATGGACTACAAAAATCGAGTTTCTACTTTAAAAAGATACAAATATTGTTTTAATTGTCTTGCTATTGGTCATATGTATGGTGACTGTAAAAGTGCAAATGGTTGTTCGAAATGCAACAGAAAACATCATACTTTAATGCATAAAGATTTTGTAAGGAAACATAATGTAGTTCAAACACAGGATAATGGGTCATCTCAGAGCGAAGCACAAGGTAATTTAGTTCGTAATATACAGTCCACTGATACTCCTGGTCCATCTGGAGTTATTCAATCTCATCATACGTCTGTCTCGAAAAAAGTTATGTTGGCGACGGCTTGGGTTAATATTGCTAGTTTTGGTTCTTACTACAAGGTACGAGCGCTGATAGATCCATGTTCTGATGAGAGTTTTATTTCTGAAAGAATACAACGACTTTTAAGATTGCCCACCAGTCCAGTGGCAGCTGAAGTTACCGGTCTAGGAGGAGACATTATAAGTAGGTCTTCTAAAATGGCGACGTTTGTTATTGTATCACTTTTTAGTCAGGATGTGTCTCTTAATGTTCAAGCTTTAGTCGTGCCCCGTGTAACTGGTAATGTACCAACACATTCATTTGAACCATTATCTGCAACAAGACTGCCTGAGTTGGATTATGCTGATCCGAGGTTCTACGAGAGCAGTGAAATAGATTTGTTATTGGGTGGTAATTTATACCCTTTGATTCTTCGTGCTGGAGTCCGACATGGTATTTTTGAGTCTTTAGTGGCTCAGGAAACAATTTTTGGTTGGATAGTGACTGGTCCTACACCCAGTAATGTTTCCACACGTTGTACAAGAATGTCTCATATGACAAGAGTTTCAATTGATGACCATTTGACAAAGTTTTGGGAGTTAGAAGAAGTTTCTCGGAAAAAGGTTTTATCAGAAGAGGATAAAAAATGTGAGGAGATCTATTGTTCTACCACCAAAAGAGATTCTGAAGGGAGATACATTGTTGACCTGCCCTTTAAAAATACTGTTTCTTCACTTGGTCCTAATAGGTACATTGATCTTAGTCAGTATTTAAGAAATGAAAAGGTTTTAATGCGTAAACCTGAATTTAAGGCTCAATATGATGAGGTCCTTAAAGAATATTTAACGCTGGGACACATGGAGAAAGTTTCGGAAACTGAAAGCAGTCCAGGTTATTATTTACCTCACCATGGCGTTTTGAAACCCGAAAGTACAACTACTAAGCTGAGGGTTGTTTTCAATGCTTCGAGTGCATCGGCCAATGGGAAAAGTCTCAATGATTTGTTGTATGTAGGGCCCATCTTACAAGCTGACTTGGTAACGTTAATTTTGAAGTGGCGGTTTTATAAGTTTGTATTCAATGCGGATATTTCAAAGATGTATCGCCAAATTTTTGTAAACCCTGAGCATAGACCATATCAGAAAATTCTGTTCCGTAGTTCAGAGAGTAGCAGGGTTGAAGATTACCAGCTAAAAACGGTAACCTTTGGGGTAAATTGTGCCCCATATTTGGCCCTTAGAACTATTCAGCAACTATCGGACGATGAAGAGGGTAGGTTTCCACTGGGTGCTGAGATTCTACGTGGATCTATGTATGTGGATGATGCTCTTGTAGGGGCTCATTCTATTAATGATGCTTTGGTGGCACGAGACCAATTAATTGGTATACTGGGGACTGCAGGCTTTGAGTTACGGAAATGGACCTCAAACTCAAAGCAAATTTTGAAAAATTTGCCCCAGGAGCATTTATTGAATGCAGAGTTTTTGTTGCTCGATGATAAAAGCACAACGAAAACGCTTGGCGTTCGGTGGAACGCAGTTGAAGATAATTTTTACTTTTCTACTGAGAAAATGAGGCCCAAACAACAATATACCAAGAGGGAAGTCTTATCAATTATTGCACGTTTATTCGACCCAGCAGGTTGGTTGGCCCCAATAATAGTCACAGCAAAGATTTTGATGCAGCAAATGTGGCTCGATAAAATAGATTGGGATGACCCGATAAAACCTATGGCCCTACATAACTGGCGATCCTTTGTGTCTAACTATAATGAGATTGATAAAATCAAACTGCCCCGTTGGGTTCAATATACCCCGACCTGTGATATAGAAATTCATGGGTTTTGTGACGCGTCAGAGTTAGCGTACGCCGCTACATTATATATTAGAATCAACGTTGGGGATAATGTTTACACACATTTGCTTTCATGCAAGACTAAAGTTGCGCCTGTAAAAAAACCGTCCCTACCTCGTTTAGAATTATGCGGCGCTGTTCTTTTGGCTAACTTGATCGAAAACGTGGTTCCTAATCTCAACTGTAGTTCACCAGCCATGTATATGTGGTCCGATTCGACAATAGTCCTAGCCTGGCTTAGAAAGCCACCAACTAGCTGGAAAACGTTTGTAGCAAATAGGGTAGCCTCGATATTAGAAAAGGTGGGGAATAGAAACTGGTTTCATGTAGCCTCTAACCACAACCCTGCCGATCTAGCAACCCGGGGGCTGACTCCTTCGGAATTGAGAAATAGTCAACTTTGGTGGCATGGTCCTGAATGGCTCAAACTAGAAAAGGCATCATGGCCCAACCTCCCATCAGAATACGACACTGCAGCTGAATCTAAAAGGTCTCAAGTAAATGTTACTAGATCGTCAGAAAGAGAGGACATTCTTGACCGTTTTTCGACTTTGCCGAGAGCCTACCATGTTATTGCTTATATGTTCCGATTTTTTCATCGCACCTGTAAAAGCAGACGCTGGGGGTCCGCTCACGAAAGTATTCGGGTATCCGCTCAAGAACTGACCTTTGTTCGAAATCGCTTGTTCTCACTGTCGCAACAGTTGCAC
Source organism: Melanophora roralis (assembly GCA_963583895.1). Classification (NCBI taxonomy): domain Eukaryota; kingdom Metazoa; phylum Arthropoda; class Insecta; order Diptera; family Rhinophoridae; genus Melanophora; species Melanophora roralis. The sequence continues at coordinate 95,778,175 of OY757190.1, read as the reverse complement.
TTCGAAGATGAGTATCACCGCCTGGGCTCGAAGATAAAGCTCGATTCTCGTAGCCCCTTACTAACGCTCACACCTTTCCTAGACAAAGATAACATCATTCGAGCTAACGGTCGCCTTGGTTCTACAACGTGTCTATCTTATAACGAACGACATCCTATTATACTTGCGTATGGCAGTAGATTGGCCCGCCTTTACGTGGAATTCGTCCATCGGTTGGTGTATCATGGTGGCCACCGTCTCGTTCTGAATATCGTCCGTCAGGAGTGCTGGATATTACGAGCGCAAAATTTAGTTAAGACGGTCATTCACAATTGTAAGGTTTGTGTTTTGCACCGTAAAAAGCTCCAAACCCAAATTATGGCAGCTTTACCTGAAGAACGCACCACGCTAGACCGCCTGTTCACTAACACCGGCGTTGATTTTGCAGGCCCCTTTGAGCTTAAGAGTTTTACTGGTCGCTATTGTCGGATAACGAAAGGTTACGTGTGTCTCTTTGTCTGTTTTTCTACAAAAGCTATCCATCTCGAAGCTGTCAGCGATTTGTCGACCCCTGCATTTCTTGCGGCGCTAGCACGTTTTATCGCTCGGCGTGGTTGCCCTAATCGCATTTTCTCCGACAATGGTAGAAACTTTGTCGGCGCCGCAAGAGAACTTGAGACAAACTTCAAACGGCATGTACAAGAGCTACGGGACGTGGCGATCGAAAAGTATGGGCATCAGCATTTAGAATGGCACTTCATTCCCGCTGCAGCTCCCCACATGGGTGGTTTATGGGAGGCGGGGGTTAAAAGCCTCAAAATGCATTTTAAGAAGACTGCCGGGCAGTCAAAATACACTTTCGAAGAATTTTCTACTCTGTTGGCCCAGATAGAAGCGTGTCTTAATTCGCGCCCCCTATGCTCGATGTCCGCTAATGTTCAGGAATTGTCGGCCCTTACCCCAGGGCATTTTCTAATAGGTTCGGCCATACTTACCCCTGCCCAACCTGAAGAGCTCAACTCGCCTATTAGCATTCTTCTTATTCGGTGGCGAAAAGTTAGGGCTGTTCATCAAGAATTCTGCAGGCGCTGGAAAAACGAATACTTGAAAGAGCTGCATAAGCGTAATAAATGGAAGTTTCCTCAAGTGGACGTAAAAGAAGATGACATGGTGGTTCTTAAAAATGATAATTTGGGGCCCACTGACTGGCGCTTAGGTCGCGTAGTAAAAGTTTATCCTGGCGCCGATGGCAAGATCCGAGTCGCAGACCTCAGAACACAAAACGGTCTTGTAACCCGGCCGATACACAAATTAGTGCTACTGCCTTGCTCCACTAATTAACTGCACTTCACCTTTTTCTTTCTTACACCTTTAACCTCTTACGTTGCTCTTTGTTTCTCTTTTTCCAGTACAAACGTCAACATGCAAGCGGGACGTTTTATGGTTGATTTTGCCTGCCCCCTCTGCAACCGCCTCCACGCCATTCGCCAGTGCACGCGCTTTATGGTCATGGAAGTTGCGCAAAAGCTTCGGGTCGTGGCTCAGAAGGCGCTCTGTTACAATTGCCTAGCGGTCTCGCACACGCGAGCGGGGTGCAGTTCAATCGACCGCTGCCGACACTGCTCCCAGGACCACAACACCTGGCTCCACCCAACTCCTTCCCATCGGGTCTGGGTGCAGATGACGGCCACTGTTTTAGTTACCCCACATCCCAGGAGCGAGGCCTGTCTGGTCAGCGTGGTACTGGACCCGAACGTCGCCCGCTCGGTCATCACCACCATTGAGGCGACGAGACTGCGTTGCAAGGTCCGTCGTGGACGCACCACTATAAGCGTGCGAAACCGTAGGGGTTGTGGTCGGCGCCTGGAGGTCGAGCTTGCCGTGGAGGATGAACGCTACGGGTGCTACCCTCGTCACAATGCGGAGCCGGTAGGCAGGAACAATCCGTCGTATGCCAACATAACTTGGCACCGCAGCCGTGAGTATCATGTGAAGCTTGGCGCGGATGTGATGCCACAGATCCTGCTCGGTCCATCCGCAGGGCGACCTGGCAACCTCCTTGTGCAGGAAACTATTTTTGGATTTGTCCTATTCGGAGAGGCTGACAAGGAGGAGTAGAAGCTTTTTAATCGTGGCTCTTATTTTAATTGGAATTCCTTAATTTGTACTTTAAATGAATTTATCACTATTGAATTAAAATTTTACATTTGCTACAGTAACTCCTTTATATTTTTTTATATATAATTTCAATACTTTATTGTTAAAATTGTATAACTACACAACCGTTGTTATATACTTTGTAAGCTCTTTTGTTGCGCTATCGTCGCAAGGCGGGCGGTATGTTGACGCCTGGCTGGTAAAGTTGCATGTGTGGATTGGGGCAGTTAAACCAACCTGTTGAGTCGGCGCTGTTCTCGCCGGCGTCAAAACTTTGGCCCGTCCTTGTCGTCATCCACATTCGCACTCGCACACATTACTGCTTAAAAATCTTTTGTACAAGCCAGACGCCAACAGCTAACCAAAAAAAGTAAAATAAACGAAAACTTTAAATTAAAACCAAAAAAAGTAAAATAAAAATAACACTTTAAATTAAAATTAAAAAAAACTGTGAATTGAAAAACAAAATAAAACTAAATACACAAAATAAAAAAAAGGACAAAGTTTTTGTTACTGAAGGAGAAAAAGCAAGGTAAACGAAATAAGGTGACCCCAACCAACTTAACCAGCAAGCAACTATACAACTTTTTATTTTTACGTCTACTTTTGAAGATTGTTTTTGGTTCTGAATTTATTTACCAAAAATTTTAATTATTAAGAAGCTAAATCCTTTAAAATAATTTAAAATTTGTCAAAATAATTTTATCTGTTTTAACAAAAGTCGACTTAGGCAAAATTTATTTACATATTTATACTTAATTTTTTGCTGATTAATGTATGAGTCAGTTCCTTGTTTTTATAATTTTATTTGACTCTTGTTAATTTGCTGCTTTTGTTGTAAATTTAATGGGCCATTTGGTATTGATTAACTGCCAATTGGCTTAAATGTATAGACATTTAGAGCTAAACAAAAACGAAAGTATTTATTGTTTAATCTCATTAGCTTAAATGCCGCTGATAAATGATATTTTATGCCAATTTTTAACTGCTTAAACATTTTTTTTTAATATTTTTTTTACTAAAACTATAAATTTTTAAACTTATATAATATTTAATATTTAAGTTTCTTCTTTTTCTAAATTTTTGCTAATTTATTATAATCAGCAATAATTAACAAAAGAAAGTTAACAACAAAGATTTTGAAAATTAAGTAATAATTTTTTGGTTTTCGGTTTTGTTTTTTTAAGCGAAGAAATGCTTAAAATAAATTTAAAAATTATTTTTCAATATAATTTTAATGGTTCTTTTTTTCCTAGAAAATAATATCAATTCGAAACCATAATTTGTATTAGAAAACAAGTTGAAAACAATTAAAAAAATTAAGCTATTTAAGTTAGAGAAATAAATTCCCACAAATTGTATTTTATATGAAATAATGTTAGAGAAAACCTAATTCTAATAATTTGTTTGGCCAGCAATTTGCTGGTGTCTTTAATATCGTCTATGTACATCAATGGTTGTCAAAAATTCATTTTTAGTGCACAATTGTGCTACAAAAACAATAAAAACAAACTCACACCGACGCTTGTTCTCTTTTATTTCAGTTTGATTTCAGTCGTTAATTGAGTGTTAACGAGTGCACATGGGCGGATGCTTACTGTTTTTTTTTCAGCTTTGTTGTTTTTTCAGCTTTGATTTAATTTCAAAATAAACCAGCAAACAAAATAGTATAATGGAAGACAAAAATTTTTGTTTTGTCATTAAAAATGCTTTTGGTAACATGCAATGCATTTTATGTTACCAAACATTTAAAACAAAGAAAACATTATATTTCTTCGAACCGAAGTCCAAGCTCCAAAAAAATGGGAATAGAATTTTGGAAAAATCTAAATGATTTCGATTTTCCAGAGTTAAAAAGAAATGCTTTGAAGTTGTTATCCCTTTTTCCCTCTACATATTGCTGCGAACAAATTTTTTCCGACTTAAAATTTATTTGTTCCAAGCAGAGAAATAAATTAACTTCTTCAAATATATTTTGTTAATAAGAAATTGTTACAAAATCTTGAATTTGGAAAACTTAATTTATAATACCTAAATACACTTAATTTTTTAAGTTTTAACTGTAAATTGAACTCGCCCAATGGAATATGTGTGAAAAAAAATTGTCTAATTCTGTAATAACTGAGGCATATTTTTTATTTAATTTTAATAACTTTTTTTAAGTTCATTTCCATTTTGCTTTAAAAAGTAAAATTCATCACATTTGCAATGCTTAGTTTTTTGTTTGCTGGGCAATTTTCTCTTATCCAATACAGACGCATTTCATTAAATGAGAAAATTGACAACCCCTGATGTACATACAAATGAGACTTTATGGAAAAAAAATTATTATAGCCCTTTGTGTCTGTCTGTCTTTTGTTTTTTTGCCACTTAACAGGCCAGCTAACCAGCAGTAAATTTAATCAGACGTACGTACATATGCTGAAGAAAACGCTTTCACCTTTTACACGGTTTTTATATATTTGTGTCCCCCTTCTTCTTTTCATCAGTTTTGATTTTTTTTCTGTTGAGCTTGTGATTGATTACAATTAGTTTGGTTTTTGTTGTTTAAGCCTACCCCTACCAGCAACATTTAATTAAACAATCAGACAACATCAACACATTTTTTTAACGTTTAGCTCTACTAACAACAACAACAAATGCTGGTTAACAGACAAACTGTCTCATGTCTTCTTCTGTTGTCGCTAAATCATGTCAGCAGTTTTTTTGTTTTTTGTTTTCAAATTCGTGTTGTTTTTTTTTATTTGTACATAATGTTCACAGGTAATTTAAATCATTGTTTTTGTTATAAACAACCTTGACCCAGCAACAACAACAACAACTTCATGGTGGAAATACTTTTTAAACAATAATAAAAGGCATCTGCACGCATTGTTACAATTTATTTATTTATTTTTTGTTTTTTTGTTTTAAATAAATTAATTGTTATGGAAAAAAATTCCACTTTAAGGGCATTTAAGGAATGTTTACGAAAAAAAAATTAAATTAAAAAAAAACAAAATTTTTAATTTGTTTAAATCTCTAAGTATTTGTTTAAATAATGATTGTTTATCGAGATATTTAGTGTTCATTACTTAACAGCTAAAATTAGTTTATTTTTTTAACAAAAAAAAAACATTTTTACAATTATCAGATTTTGTGGAATTTATTTCCTAAGACTTTCATGAAACTCTGCAGCTTTAAATTAAGTTTGAGCTATAGGCGGGTTGAAGCTGTAGACGTAAGATAGATATCATGTAGAGACTAAAGCCTTTTCTATCTGTCTTCAAGACAGTCGCTGATCTTAAAGAAGTGTTAAAAAAATGCCAGCAAAAAATTACTGGCTAGGAGCTCAGATTATTTATAGAAAGGAGCGTTATTAAAGGTTTTGAAAACTGATTTGTCACATTCAAATTTGTTTTAACATTTAAACAAGTAAGAGTGCTATATTCGGCTGTGTCGAATCTTATATACCCTTCACATTGGCCTTCGAAATCCCAAACTTTTTTTATTTTTATTGATTTTTTTACTCATGAAATATTTCATATTTTTAAATAGGGGTCGCTACGGCAACCCCCTTAGGGCGTGGAGATAGGGGGTAAGCATACTTTAGGAATACATTTGGGAGGAAAAACTAATGGGGGTCTGTGATACATTTTTTTTTTCCTCTAGGGGCGACTCCGGGGATGTCGTAGCGGTTTTTAGCTTATTTTTTAAAATTTTGTATGGTAACCATGTTAGGATCTGGAGATAGAGAGTAAGTATGTTCCACAAAAATGTTTGGATGGATAAAATAATTCTGGTCGGTCTTACATTTCACCTTTGTAGGAGAACCCCGGAAGCCGTAGGAGCGATTTTAAAAATGTTTAAATTAAGCTATGTATGGCAACCCTGTTATATGTATGAATACTAATACTAATTAAATTTTCGTTTTGGGTGTGGTTCAATAATATCAACATGACTGATTCTGGTTTTTTCTTTTTTTGTTGTCTTTTAGTTGTTTTTTTTATTATTACATACATAAGTATGTTCTTTGTTGTTGTTGTAGACTAAAAAAAAGAGGTAGTCTTGGTTTTTTGCTTATATCTCGGTCATTTATCGGCCATTTATCGGGTCATTTATCTCTGATAGTTTGATACCACTTACGGGTCTATGCGATATCGGAGGGCTTCAGAAAGTTGATTTCGATTATAACACGGACAGACGGACAACGCTAAATCGGCTTTCCTATCTATAAGGATCCAGAATATATATACTTTATGGGGGCCCAAATGGATAAAAAAGAATTTACAAACGGAATGACAAACTTATATATACCCTTATCACTTATGTGAAGGGTATAAAAATGTATGTGTATGAATATGGGGCAACAATATTAGAACTGCCAACTCAACACAACGAAGAAAATATTATTTCGTGCAATACCAAGATTTATTTTAATTTTATTTAAAAAAATATATCGTTACCTTTATATGAAAAGCAACTTATTTGTAGTTCTAGTCTTAAGTTATTTTTCCTACTTATGACATATGAGCAGATCATTTATCGAAATAAACGAAAATATGGGCTTCAAAAAAATCCTACTTAGGGTCTTTCCATATTAAAGTGACGATATGAACATATTTTTTTTTTGAATTTCTAGCCTTTCCAAAAAAGAAAAAAAATAGCAAAAGAAACAGACAGAAAGAAAATCATTTAAACAAGGCTTAAAGCTCTATTTATATCTAAAAATGTTATAAATGCTATAAACAACTTGCGTCGAGGCTTTCTTTTAAGATCTCTTATTGAAATGGAAAACCTTAATATATTTAACCTTTTAATTAATTTATCTTTAAATGGCTTATTAATATAGACGGCTGGTACTTAAAGCATAAATCGCATAAAATTTGGTCTCACATAAATTTTAATATTTTATTTAAAAACTCTATTAAACAAAATTTTAATTTATACTCATTGATTAATATTAAAAAAGAATAAAATAAATTTAATTACTTCTCAAGAAATATTAATGTTTAAGTCTTAATGATCCCATTAAATTTTTGATCTACCTGCTCTGCATACTGCATATTTATTCCGAATCATTAATATTTTTATTGCCAAAGGCATTAGTAACGCTCTTCTTTAACTTTCCAATGATAATTTGATAATTAATACATACGCAGACAAATATTATTTAATTGGGCTTTTACTTTTTTTTTATTACGTAGACTACGTATAATGATCAGGTTACTTCAACTTAAAATAAAAACTTAACAAACGTTTTAAGGCGCTTTTTTAACTTTTGCCCATATTTTTTAAAAATATACTTTTGAACTTAAAACCCCTTCTATGATACAAAGAATCAGGTAGTCTCGTCGGCCCAGCTGATTAGTGCCGAAATGTCAAAATTATGCTCTCCCTGTGGAAATAAAACAACAAAAATTATTACTCATCGTTTTTTTTTTCTATGAGCTTTTGGTTGGTACTAATTTGTAGTTGTTGCTGGGACGAGATTACCTGATTAGTTGTATCATGACCCCTTCTTTTAGCTTTTTTTAATTTAGAAAAAAAATTTAAGCGGAAGACGAGTGTGATTCTCTTTCTTAAAAAGACATTAATGTGACTCTCTTTCTCTCTCTCTTTCTCTCCCTCTCTCTCCCTCTCTTTCTATCTTTCTTTTAATCGCATGACGTTTTTATCATCGTGTAGGCTATAGAAGGATAAATAAATCCCATCTACACATTTTAAAGTTAAAAGAAAAGCATTACTGTTCAGAGATTTTTGTCTCCTGACAGCAAGCGAGACATTTACAGAGAAGGAGAACAGCTATCTGTTCCTACAACTACAACAGTTATTGTTAGAAGGAATTTCGAGTCGACCTGTGTGAATGATTGCCCAGTGATCCATTAAGGCTGAAAGAAATCTTAATACGTCCTTCCGGTTACGGCTTTTTAATCAGCTGTGTCGTATGCTTTCGGTCAAAGAGTCCACAACCACCAAGAGACCCTGCATCTGTCCAGATTACGCCACCTCAGCCACTTTAAGAAAGTGTGTAAACATTCCAGTTTTAACCGCGGAATTGCGTTTGATTTCGCATATAATGCATGTTAAACAGATCACAAATTGGCCAGCTTGTCTGCTGCTAATTACAAAAGTAAATCCTACTCCTATGAGCTCATCTTTGACAACTCTTGTTAACATTGGTTGAACAGTAAAGACTTGGTTTTGTATAAACTAAGTGACTGCAGTGCCTCGTGGCTGTCGACAAAAGTTCCAATACTTTTTGCGTCATGGATATCAAAAACTAAGATCTTAACTCCGTTTTATTTATCACGCAGATGAAATGGCGAGATCATCATCTTAAGATCTCCCAAGTAGATGCCAAATCCAATACCAAAATCTATTAGAGAACCGTTCATTTAAATTTGGATTCATAGAACTCCACGATATGAACCCCATCTTACTCACTTCTGGAGGAGATTATAGCTTTGTCTGCCTTCAAAGTAGGTATGGGGTTGGTTATAGTTAGAAGCTTGATCCAAAACAGAGGGCAACGTTTTCGAAACACTCGCATGGCCGTGCGTTCTGTATTTCCAACATTTCAATGCCGATCGAAAGGAACCAGGTGCATAATAATGTTTAGTGCCCCTATAATTGTAGTACGCGGCGCATCTGTAAGTCTTCTTCGAGGTGATCTTTAGATTTTGCATTCCTGGTCATCTAGATGTCAATTTTTTGTTGCAGTCTTTCAAACCAGAAATCCATAAGAACTGATTCGAGTTGAGGGATGGTTCCCATATATTTTTCATTGTCCGAGATGGGTATTTTGTAGTTATCTAATCGCAGTAGTCGGAAGCTTAGAATCTTGGTCTTTGTGGTGTGTCCAAACTTACTCATATCCGATGGAATTAAGCTCCCAAGTTTGAGTGACCCGTTAGCATACTCATTATCCTGCTCAGTTTAGGCATCCCAAGTTTAAGAATGCTCCTACTCCTGACCTCATTTGGGTAGCCCCAGAGGATTCTTGCCATTCTCCTAACTTGCTGGTTGTCCCATTGCACGCAGGGGACGTTTTCCGCTTACTACTTCAACTCGGCTTTCGAGTTCACCGGATTAACTCTCCGCTGCTCCCTAGTTCTAATCGCCAGATCATTCGCTTGTTTATTTTCAATCATCCTCTATTGACCAGCCACCCATATTATGCGAATCTGTTCATGTTGCGAGTAATCATCTATTATACTCTTGCAATGCAACACCGTCCTAGATCCGGTGTTCGCAAACATAATTGCTTGGCATCCTTCCTTCAATCCCCTAGGGTGTCTACTCCAGAGGACTGCCCAAACAGGACTGCCGATTTGGTATCAGCACAGTATAGTTAGGCTTAACCTTCACTAGAGGTATACAATTGGGCAACTTAACTGTGGTCGTATAACCCTCTAGTGTCTCCAAATGGCTTGATGGTTAGACTTGAAGCTCCCCATCAATACATTCCCCCGATGCCTGAAGGCGTTTAGCCTCAAGTGCCGTCTCGTAGCCTACGCGGATACTTAAAAGCGCCTCCAAAGCCTTAGTCCTAGCACAACTTCGAACGCATTAGCAACGACGTTTATCTCTTCGTTGACTGGTTCTCAGAATCGACACGCGTAAGCCAAAATAGCAGTGAGGCCTTTCATGCTTATGTCTAGCCCCAACAAAAACTTTAAACACATTTCCATAAAAATATTTTTTGGAATATTTTAACTTCTATTTAACATTTGCGGCTTTAAGACATTTACATATTTGGGTAATTCACAAGGTGTGCTTCTAGGTCGTATTGTCTTATTTTTAGAAAAATAAGAAATAGTTTAAACTGACATTTTGTGTTCAAAATAACATATTTAGGCCAAACAAACAAGTGCTCGAAATTAAGACCATAAGACAATACTACGGATAACATAACTTGTGAATAACCTAATTGCTTCTTGCCAAAAATATTTATGGACCTTAAAACATTTAAAAACGTAATGACCTTTTTAAATCGATATTTATTGTTTAAAAAGGTTTGTTGGGCTGTTCCTTAAATGACCTTTAAATAATAAACATAAATCTTAGTTTTACCTTTTGGTCTATAAACTTTAAATTAAAACTAATAGAAATCATATCAAAAGTATTAATAAGGCACTAAATTAAAACGCCCTCAAAGTCAAAACATAAATTTTTCTTTTTTTTTTTTAATCGGTTGTAATTAAAAATTTAAATTTTACATAAAACAAAAACGATAACAGTGAAAACGCTTTAAAAGAAATAAATATTTAACGTGTGTCTGGGTTCATAGTTTTTTTTTATATTTTTTTTGAAGCTTCATTAGAGCATAAACATCATGTCAATATGAACATAATGTGGGTGATATATTTATGAATAAAAGTTTTGTTTAATAATTAAATTTTTATTAATAAATTAAAATAATAAAACCCACAAATGGCAGCAATGCCTGCCTTAATTTGTAGACAAATAGGTAAATGTTTAAATGCTACCAATAAAAATGACTGCAGGAATAAAATCATAAAAAGTCTTGAATGCTTTTTTATGAAAAAATAAAAAAAAATTTTTTAGAAGAATCATTATTTTACCCTGAATTTAATCGTTTTTTTTTAACTTGTTAATGTAAATCTTTTTATTTATTAATTAATTAATTAATTAATTAATTTTTTTTTCATTATAGATAATAAAATGTGTCAGTTGTATGGTTTTTGATGGACTTGTATAGATTAATGTGCAATATTGGTTTCTATGTAAAGAATGTGGTTTTACATTTTTCATGATGATGACTTACTAAGCCGTCTTTGAAATCTGGTTGAAAAGTAACACAAATTAGCAAAATTGCACACAACTCCAAACATGTTTCCTTCTACATCTTTATCGTTGCAGCATCATATGCAATGTGTAAGAGTGTATGACCAGTGGTTGTTTGTGGTAAATATTGCAATTAGGAGGATTATGGTAGTACTTGCACCAGACAAAAACCTCATCGTCTCCGTCAACATCATCATCACTATCATGCGTGCAGGATTGCAGTAAATTTATTTAGTATTTTTTACGACTGCCAAAACTTACCAACAACTTATTATTGCCTTGTGTAAAAAATATATTTGACAGAAACTTGTTTAAATAAATAAAAAGTCCACAAAAAAGTTATACCAAATAATTTACGCAAAATTTTGCTACTCAAGTGTTGTGATGGGAAAAATTTCGTAATAAAATTTTTTATTATTATAAATTGGATTTTTTATAACAGACTTATACCAGACTTACAAGATGAAATTTTTTATGAAATTACTTCCATGAAGTTTTTGTTTTTATGCAAAAAGAATGAAGAAGGGCCTAATTTGATGGAAGTAATTTCATGAAAAATTTCAATGTGTAAGTCTCGATTGAAACATCGAAAACCATTGCATTGCCCCAGGGTAGTTGTTAGGTGTGCCTTATCCACGCATGAGATAATTGGAGGCCAGGCGACGAATGTCAACTGTGAAAGTTATCTCATCCATCGTACTCTTCACAGACACGTGGTTTCAACAGGATGGGGCGACTGCACACACAGCCAGAGCTTCGATTATTTTGCTTCGAGAAATTTTCCAAAATAAATTTGTAAATATATAGGCTGGGGGCAAATTACGGCATTCGTTTCGAATCGAAATTCTACTCGATCAATCGAATTGTCAATGCTTTTAACATAGGAATTCTAATTAGAATTTTTTAATTTCGATTCGAATCGAATGCCGTAATTTGCTCCCTGTATTCCTTTTTTAAAACAAGCAAATAGCGAATATTGGTTTGTTGGATTCTTAAAAAAACTTGAACGTTTTGGTTTGCTTGTAGTAATTCTCAATTTGTTTATTGAGGTTATTATATAAAGACAGAAAATATTCATGAGGTTTTTTAAGAATTTGGGTTGAAGTCTACTGATGATTTGGTGTAAGAACCAATGAAATGCATATAGACAAACTTAACCAACAACAAACCTTATAAATAAACAAGAAATATGGGATTAAATCCTAAATAATATTTTAAAAAGTGTTTTATGATGTACTTTAATAACAAAAAAAACAAAATTATGAAAAACATATTTCTTGTGTTTTTTTATTATTTTATGTAACCTTGAAATAATAATCCAAATGATCCAAACACACCTCATCAAGCAAAGTGCCATAAAACGTTTGTTATATAGATCCCTATGGACGTTTTTACTTCTATTAATTCATGCCACTGTACTCATTTTTGCTAAACAAAACTGTTTTTGAAAAAACTAAAACGAATACGCTTAGTATTGCCTACTTTGAGGAGTAATGTTATTAACATATTCTGTTAACGCAAAAAACAACAAATTCAACACAGCAAAAAGAGGCAAAAAACGCAAAGCATAGTTTAGGGAGCTGATTAACAATCAAATATTATTATTAGCTCTGATTTTTTGCACACACAATCATGATTTTTTTTACCAACTTTTAAAATTAAAATTTTTTGAATTTCATTTGATAACGTAAAAACCCTAAATTTTTTGGGGGAAGAATGCCTTAACATGTTGTTTAATGCCACCCACAATTTTAAGCATAAAATTATTTGCAAAAAGTAAAACACAAATGCATATTTTTAAAGCCATATAATAACAACAATTAATACATTAGAAAATATCCCTTATTGTTTTACATAAGAAAGAAGGAACATAAGCTATTATGCCAAAAGCCAAGTAGGGTGATTTTTGCGAGAGTATTTATTGTAGGTGTGGAAAGGTAAGCAAAAACCGCAATTTATTAAAAAAGGATTGATTTGCTTAGACAGAAAGCTAACAGAAACGTAAGTAGCGTTAAGATTTTTAATAATATTTTTGCAAATGTTAGAACCCTTTTTTGTTTATAAAAATTATTCTTTCTATCCTTTTTGTTGAATTTTTTGCAAGAAAATAAAAAAAATCAATATTACAGACAGACAAAACATAGACAGAAGTTTTAAATTGCGCAAGGTAGGAAGGAAGAGTTTTTTTTAAAGAAAAAAGAAAATATTGCTCCTTAATCCCCAGGTATACATGTACATACATATGTATGTATGTATGTATGGATGTATGTATGTATGTATGTATGTATGTATGCATGTATGTATGGATGTGTGTAAGTAAACAAAGAAGCAGATAATTTGTTTTGTAAGGATTGTATATTATTTGCAAATATTTTATTAGAAAAAAAAACCAAAGCCAAAGCAAAAACGTTTTAAAGGGGTTCAAGAAATAAAGTATTTATTTTTTGCCACAAAAAAATTGAATATTTGTAACGTAAAATGTTAAATTTATTTTAATCAGCTGGGCTCTTAATATAACCTTGTTGAGTGTGCCCTGCCTCCTAACGATTTTTTTTTTAAATTCACGTATTTATATTTTGTTGGCAACTAAGTTTTATAATTTAATAAAAAAACTACTTATTTTTAAAGTTCATTATCGTTTACAAAATAATGAAAACATGAAAAGAAATCTCAAGAGTTTCAACTCAAGTGGCACCACTTAAAGGATAAGTCTTTCAAAAGCACTTAATAAATATTTCTTTCTCATTTGAAAGAAGTAAGGGGAGAAGAACTCAATAAATCCAAACTTAAATATTTAAACAAAACATTGCTTTAAAAAAAATATCAAAAGTTTAATGAAGCTTAAAATTAAAACTGTTTGAAGAAAAAAACAAAAAACTTTTCTAAAGTTAAATCACTTAATGACCTAAAAAATAAAAAGCCATATAAAGAACAAAAATTATGTCATATGCATGAATATTAAAAGTAAACGTTTGTCTTATGGCTTAATAGTTTTCATCAAGTTGTTTAAAATGGGAGGGGTTTTTGGTGTTTTTGCTTCACCTAGATTTTTCCATTTTCATTTATATGTTTGTGGTTGGTTATAAAAGCAATTCCCCCCACTACCTCTAGTTATTTTTTGCTTTTAGTTTTTCTTTGCTTTTGGCATACTTTATCCACAACTTAAAAAAACTTATCAACAAAATATTGATTCCCATTTTCTATTAAGGCAATCTAGTTCTTTTTACACTTTCTTAAAAGTTAAAAAAACTGATGCTGACAAAAATCTAGAACATTCAAAGTTAGGGCCTAGTTTTAGTTTAACTACTTAAAAAAACTAAAAAATAAGAAAAAATTTTTCGTAAATAAAGATCAACAGAAATTATGTCATAAATAAGGTAACTCAGTGTGTAATATACACTGAGAGAAAACTAGAATAACGTAAATAAGGCAAATGCTTATGGCTTAAGAGTTTCATGTATGAATGGCGCGAATATTATTGGTTTATTTTTATCACGATGAGTAATTGTAAAAGGATGACAAAATTTTTTGCTCATTTGGTACAATAAAATCTTTTAATTTTTAAAATTATCACATTTTTTGTACTTTTTTAGTTTTTTTAAATTTATGTGACTAAAACAAAAAAATAAAATTGACGACCTTTGGCCAAGATTGAAGTCGAAAATCTTTTTAGTGTTTAAAAAGTACTTTTTTACATTTTTGGTACTGTTAAACTTTTTTGATATTATCGAGCTTAAAAGTCATTTAGAAGGTCGAAAAGTACTTTTTCTCACATTTTTTGTACTTTTTTGATTATTTTGAGATTTTAACTCTAGAAATATAAAACTACTATCAGGCAGGGAATGCAAAACATTTCCAGTTCTAGTTTTCAGTTCGAAAATTATACTTTTTATTTTTGTTGTTCTAAAAAAGGAACGGTGTGCTTCGCTACCCCAATCATAGTAAAATTACCAAAATATGTAAACAAAAGCATTTATATATTTTTAATTTACTGGTTGCCCCACAAATTATAAGTCAGCCCTACTTTTTAATTAACATATAAACAAAAATTTGAAAATTAACCAGGTTTATAGTTTTGGAGATATTCAGAAAGCTTTAGTTAGCAAAAAATCTTTTACAAACTTTTAAAAGTACCAAAATATAATTCTAGCCCTTAAGTACCCTTTTACCAAAATTAAAAAAATAGACCAAAACATATCAACATATTTTGGCGAATGCAATTTTTATTATGTTCCTATCTTAATTGATTTTAAAGCTACAAAAAGTACTAAAACATAATTTTAAAATTTTTTCCCCTTAGGGTCTAATAACTGAAAAGGACCCACAAAGTACTCATATGTTTTAGGCCTGTCGCACCCAATTTGAATTATGTTCCTATCTTTATTGATTTAAAAGTTACAAAAAACGCCTGAAAGAATCAAAATATATTTTAACCCTTTTTCCCCCTTTGGGTCCAAAATTGAATAAAAAGTACGAAAAACCTAATCATGTTTTTTTGAGCCCTATCGAAGGCAATTTGAATAATGTTTCTATCTTTATTGGTTTAAAAGTTAAAAAAAGTACCAAAAAGTACCAAAATATAATTTTAACCCTTTTTTCCCCTTAGGGTCTAATAAATAAAAAGGACCCAAAAAGTACTCATATTTTTAGGCCTGTCGCACGCAATTTGAATTATGTTCATATCTTAATTATTTTAAAAGTTACAAAAAACCTCTAAAAAATAAAAAAAAAATATTTTTAACCCTTTTGTCCCCCCCTATGGGTCCAAAATTGAAAAAAAGTACGAAAAAGGTAATTAATATTTTAAGACCTATCGAACGCAATTTGAATATTGTTTCTATCTTTATTGGTTTAAAAGTTAAAAAAAGTACCAAAAAGTACCAAAATATAATTTTAACCCTTTTTTCCCCTTATGGTCTAATAAATAAAAAGGACCCAAAAAGTACTCATATTTTTAAGGCCTGTCGCACGCAATTTGAATTATGTTCATATCTTAATTAGTTTAAAAGTTACAAAAAACCCCTTAAAAATTAAAAAAATATTTTCAACCCTTAGCCCCCCCCCCCCCCCCCCCCCCCTTAGGGACCAAAATTTAAAAAAGTACGAAAAATGTAATCATATTTTTTAAGACCTATCGAACGCAATTTTAAAATGTTTCTATCTTTAATTGGTTTAAAAGTACCAAAAAGTACCAAAATATAATTTTAACCCTTTTTTCCCCCTTTTGGTCCAAAATTAAAAAAAAAACACCAGATACCTGTCTGTTTATTTCTTAAGAAATCGCAAAAGATTTAAAATTTTGTTTCTATTTTATATACTTCAGAAAATAGTAGGTTACAGATTTTTCCCTTTTTTGTCCCCTTTTTATCCCTTTACGGGCCGAATTTTCAAAAATTCATTTCTATTTAAACAAACATGGAAAGCTTAACACGTGGTTTAAATATCATGTATTTAGCACTACGCGTTTGATCATGGTTAATTTTGTTAGGCAATTTATAACCTGACCTTCCCACACAAATGGGCGT
Source organism: Melanophora roralis (assembly GCA_963583895.1). NCBI lineage: Eukaryota > Metazoa > Arthropoda > Insecta > Diptera > Rhinophoridae > Melanophora > Melanophora roralis. The sequence continues at coordinate 95,761,724 of OY757190.1, read as the reverse complement.
ACTGTGGGCGTGGCAGCAATAATTTCCAAAAAAAAGTAGCTTATTGTTCCTTTTAGACTTGAAGTAACTCCCTGTAAAATTTTTAAAAAAATCGATCCACTGGTGTGGCCAGCTATAAAATACAAACATACATACATACATACATACAACCCTTCTTTATTTAATAGATTATTTACTCGAATTGAGGTCGGGAGTCAGCAACTCCCTATTTTGGTTCTTTTTGCACTGTTTTGAGATGTTAGTTCTAAAAAGGTGACATAAAGATCTGTTGACCCCGATTGAGCCCAAAAGTGAACTAAGGGGACAAAAAGTACTTTTTTACATTTCTGGTAACTTTTTTAATTGTTTTAAAATTTTGATTCATAAAATATTAAATTAGGATAAAGGAAAAGTACTTTTTTAATATTTTTGTATATATTTAGGCATATTTTAGAGATAGAAAATTAAAGATTCTGGACTAAGATTGTATAAGAAATTAGGCAAATTTTACTTTTTATGCCAACAGCACGTTTTTGCATTTATTACTCTGCTTTAGGTAAAATTTAAAACTGCGCTTACGAAGTAGCGGGTTAGCTGCGTTATAAAGTAGTGCTTCGCAAATTATATAACATTTTATGCAGCTGTTTTTAGTAGTACATATACTAAACCTAATCTACCAAGATATTTTTAGCTTAAACAACCAAGAAAATATGTCAAATAAAAAACGGTCTTATATTTACGAGAACCTAAATGTTTAATTTACACCAAGCAATAATGACAACCTGTCGAAAGGAATAATTAATTTAAGAAAAATAAAATATTAAAAAAAATTCTTTGATTTTTGTTATAAGCTACATATCGTTATCTTATTATATAAAAGCCCTAACTCCTATTTTTTAAGTCGAGATTTTTTTTTGGCTAATTGTAATATGTGAGCAGACCATTTATCGAAATAAATCAAAATCTTGGCAAATAAAAAAATACGAGTTAGGTCCTTTTTAACGGTAAGTAACGATATAGACAATGATATACATACATACATATGCATATCTTATATAATATTAAAAATGATTTCTTTTTATCTTTATAAAATCTCTAGTGTAAGATTTAAATCGCTATTTTAGGTTTATATTTAGATACTCTCGTCCATTTAATACTTGCACCACGAGTGAATAAAATAAAAAAGTATTTTAAAACTTTATATTAGAAAACTCATCTTTCATTTCGTATTATTGGTACATTGTTGGCAACTGGAAGAAGGCCTTAATATGTCAAAAAAGAAGAACAAAGAGGCGGAAAATATAAAAATACACATGAGTTGTAACCAATAGTTTTAATGGCCATGACAGGGCTACGTAATAAATGTGCATTTGTGGGAAAATTTAATTATAAATGCATACATTTGTATTTATGTATGCAACTTTTAGGCCCCTTTAAGGCAATTTTAGATTTAAAAAACTGACATACAAACATACATATGTCGAAAAAGTTGAAGCTCTAAGGATTTTCTATTAATACGTTGTTTTATTATTTTTTTTTTATTTTCCGATGACGAAGGTATTAAATGACTTACAAATGTCTAGATATTTTCACTCACTTCAATAAAGTAAAATATTTAAAAAAATATTGTAAAACATTATTAATATTCCATGCCATAGTAAAATTATTTTTATATCTGGTTCTGTTTTCAATTCCTAAGTGCCACATAAAATTGTTGCTGATACATTTAATTGTAAACTTGCAAGAGGTGTGTTGCCTTGTACGTACTTGCAATACTTTAATTTACTAAAAAATTGATTTTTGACGTTTTGCAGAAATTTATTATAGCTGAAGTACTAGAAATGTATCCAATGTTGGATTTTTTTTTATTTTTTTGTTTGCTATTTAAAGTGTTTTATTTCTTAAGTGTCTAATGGCATGCCAAAAGGAAATAAACCATCGTCACTTATCCATATTGAATTTCACTACAAAAATAATGTTGCTTCTTTTGAGATATATTAACTTGGGAATTTATTAATATTAAAAAAAAATTTATAAGGAGTTAAAATCATTACATTTGAAATAAAAAAGAAAAAGCGCTACATTTGGCTGGGTCTAATCTTTTATACCCTTCACAGTGATAAAGACATTCGGTTATGTTTTGTTAATCGAGTTCGAATATTTTTCTTGATTTCAAATCGAATAAACAAGTTTTACTCAATTTCAAATCGAGTTAACACGCACGTTTCAATGCAGCTAATCAATCGATTTACAGAACACCATTCGATTTAAAATCGACTCGGTTTAAAGAATGGGCAGGATTAAAAGATTTACTACTTTTTTATTTAAGGTTTGATATTTCTTTGTTCAAATTCGATAGCTATTATAGTTTCCGAGGCATGATATTGAAAAAACTCAGCCAAACTTGATTTAATAACAGAAACCTTATTGGATAATGTTCCAAAAAAAAAACAAATCAACAAGATTCATTATTGTTACCTTCAAACTAGTTTGAGATAAAAATATTAAAAAAATCGGTACCAGGGCATTCCCCAAGGAACCTATGTTACGACCAGGAGTGTCACTTTGCTATTGAAGTGAAGAATGCGGCATACAGGGCAACACATCTGGCAAAGAAAAGGTGTCGGAAGTAAAGGACAGAGGAAAAACGTTTATTCTGCAGAAAAAAGAAAGAAAAATGGAAAGGAGCGAGTGTAAACGTATCGAAATGTTCAGAAGTCAAAATGAAGTCCGTAAATTCTAAAAAAGAATAAAACACCAAACTGAAGGCTTTGGCATGGTACATTATCCTGTAAATATTATAAAGGTGATCTGGTGGCTGATACAGATAGTGTGCTGAGGATATGGAAAATCATTTTTCAGATCGAAATATCAGTTATGCGTTCTAGTAATAACAAGGCAACAGAAGCTGATGAGTTGCCAGCTGAACTGCTGATAAGGCATATCCATCAGCTATTTTGTGCAATTTCGCTGGAAAAATACATACCCGAGGATTGAAACCTTAGTATTTTATATCCTGTGAAAAAAAAACGGGTCAAACCAATTTGTGCAAACGACAGAAAAATAAGTTAGTCTCCTTCCCAGCGCATTGGGTAAAAGACTGAAATCTAAATTTGGCTTGATAATTGGCCCATACAAAGGCCGCTTTCGAAAGCTTCATACGTTCAAAGATGTACCAAGTTGTGTCCGAATTTTGTTGCCCTGCAAAACTAACGCAATCCTCAGCTAAGATAGCCAGGAATATCTCTGAGCATATCAGTACCAAACAATGTTTCGATATTTTTAACATTCTCTTGTAAAAAGGTAATACGAGACGCAAATGTTGATGGTATTAACGCACAAGACGTAAAAGAGATTTGGGCAGAAAATGGAAATTGAAAACTACAATTTTGAAATAGTGAATTATTTTATTTACCTCGACACCGCCATAAACAAGACAAACAACATAAGTTTTGAGATAAAAAGAAGAATTATATTGGCCAATATGTAGATGGCCAAGAAGGAAGTTTAAAAGCAAAGCTACCTCCCGACAGACAAAAATCACTTCCTACAAGATACTAATACTATCCGTGCTTCGATGTCGGACGTACTACGCAACTTATGAACCGGAATAGCGAGGAAGTTTCGAAGTTGCTAGCGGTGCTTACGGGTCATTGGATGCTGAGAAGGCATGCAGAACGACTCGGCCTCACGTTCAACGGTTACTGTCGCAGCTGCAAGAATAGGGAAAAGGAGGAATCAGTTTTCCATCTTCTCTTCGAATGCCCTGCTCTGGCTGTGAAGAGGCAAAAATTCCTGGGCCATCATATACTGGACAGCCTAGGGGATGTATCTGCGATTGGGCTGAACGACCTGTCGAGATACATCAATGCTTGTACCCAATTTTTCCTTGAACCATGGTTTAAGGGGACCTATCACCTATCGAGTGGTGTAGTGTTGTCAAAACGGAGTCATTTAGACTCTACTTGACAGTTTGCGTGCAGCAAACTACCGCTAAAACCAACCAACAATTCGTGCTCCAAAGCGTGGGTACTTGCGAAAGCAGACTAAGCATTGCTTAGACTGTTTGAGAGAAAAATTCTTCGGAAGATCTATGGACCGGTCTGCGTTAAGAGAGAATATTGAACCATGAGCTATAGTTAGCGTATTAAAATTAAACGGTTACGTTGGCTGGGTCATGTTGTGTAAATGCTTCACCTATGAAGTCATTTGGTTGCAAACGCAGAAGGGAAAGATTGAAACTCCGATGGCAGAATCAAGTGGGGGAAGAAATTTGGTGTCAGAAGTTGAAGAAAAATGCAGAAGATCGTTCTGTAATACTCACTTACATAAATACAAAAAATATTTTTTTTAGTTTTTATTTCACAATATTAAAAGCATCCTTTTAGAGTTATTTAAGCAAAAAAATATGTCAACCTACCCTGCATAGAAAAGTATCTGCAACATATATGATTTTGTGTTAATATTAAAGGAAGTATTTACATATGAAAGCAAAGTTAAAAAAAACTACTTTCTTGGCAATAAAATATTTATATAAAACAAATTTTAATGTTTTCTACCACAAATAAAACACCGAACATCCATTGAGCATAAAAAGTAATAAAAAAAGGTGGGAAGGGAAAGGGAGAGCTAAAAAGTTAAATTGCTTTGGTTTTATTATGCAACATTTGGTATTTTATTGAAAGGAGACAATCGGTGTTAAATTTAGAAACACATTTAAAGTAAATATGTATGTATGTAAGAGAATTAAAAAACATGCATGTGCTGACATTTCAAGGGGTGGTTGCAGACTACTTACAACATTTTAAAGCCCAAACACATTGCAAGCGACTAGATTCAGATTTTCATATTAAAATACAAATGAAGAAATGTGGTGCGAGTCTTTTTAAAAAAGCCCCAAAAATCAATTGCGAAAATAAATAGAAAATCAAGAAGAAAAAACAAAGTAGCTCGGTGGCCTAGATGGTAGCAAACTAGTCGGAGAGTCCTAGGTTCATATCCCAGCTACGGCAGGTACAAGAAAAAAATTTTAAATTTAAATATTAAATATGTAAAAAATAAAAATAAAATATAAAAACTCTTCTTCTTTATAAATCTCCGTTAGTCCAAAAAATAGATTCATTTTCGTTTTTGAATTAATCCCGTTAAAGCTTACATTAAGTACGGCTTCAAATCAATCTTTTTTTTTGGCTTAAATGTGGCTAAAAGTAAGAAACTCGTACTAGATAAATCCTACTTGGTTTAACAAATGTGTCGTACTTGGCTTAAGAAACTCCGTACTAACCGTACTTTTGACATCGCTACGGCTTATTAAAGTGAAGATTACTTGATTTATTTTTGATGTGTGTGTATGTGTTTATCAACTTGAATTTATATGCTATAGCTAGAGCATAAAAATATATAAAAAAAATACTTAGTAATACAGCATAAAGGTCATTGCTTTAGTCGTCGTCCTAAAAGCATACTTATGTCATACTATAGACCTGCATCAAGTCCTATTTCAAGCTAATTCAAGACCCGGATGATTTTCTAATTCTTTTGCTGTTGTGCTATTAAACTGCTTAAGTGCTGTAATGTAGAGTAGCTGACACAGTTTGTGTGGTGCAATGTAGTCTAGTTAAGAATAAAGAGTGGTGTCATGCACTGCTGTTGACGCAACTTATTTTCTGTCATGATGTGTGGTCGATAAAAAAAATGACTGTGATGAGGTGTGGTCAACAACAAAAAAACTGTGTGTATTACACACAATGTTGAATGGATACATAAACAAACATATGTATATACAAGCAGGCATACACACATTAAAAATCAATCCCCGTTTTTAAAACTATCACACCAGTAACATCCCGTCAACAGTAAAGTTTCGAGATGAATTGAAATTGAAATGTGTGATCATGACGAACTGGTGTGCCGTTGTTGTTAACTTAAGTGTGCTTGAGTGTGAATAATTTTTTCATTTAAGGTAAGCAAACAAAAGAGATGGCGAACAATACAGCACAGCACTTATTGTTGTGTGTGCACACGTAAGGTATATGAAATGAATTGAAAAATTTAAGATGATACTTAATTTAGTGACATCTTGAGCTGGCCTCTATGTCATACATACACGTGGTATTATCTAATGTGCAAAAAAAAAAATGTCAAACATTTTCTAATGTATTGTTCTATTCATTTAACAGCAGGGTTAAAGCCTTCACACATTTTCATCCCATTTTCCATACAAAGCGACAGTTTTTAATGTAAAGGGTGTTGTAGGAAGCTTAACTTGTAAATGTTGTATTGTTGGTACATTGTACCCATCGGGGTTGTTAAACTTTCTTTCTTTTTTTTTTTTTGCAAAAAAATGGGAATATATGGTGTTAAAAACGATGATAATAAAATGTGGCTGGATACGCAATTCTGTGCCCTTTAAATGTGGATGTTTTGCCGAAAGACATGCTTAAGTGGTTTCGTCTTATAATTATGTTGGTTTTTTTTATCTTAAAGGCAAACGACAGTGCTTCTCCTCATACATATTTTTTTTTGTTATCTGCAAAGCCTAACAGTAGAAGAAAGCTTTTTCCTTTGACTTGGAGATTCCATTCAGTTTTGTTTTTTACATTTATTTAAATTGTGTTTTGTTTGTTTTGTTGTGCAGAAAAAAAAAAATAAAAATAAGCAAAAGATAAAAAATATAAACAATTTTTTGTTCTGTAACCTTCTATAGATGCAAATAACCGAATCCAGATGCTTGCCCTTAACGGCTCCTTGATTTTTTAGCCAATCTCATATAGACTGTATATAAGTCGAACATATATATTGAAGATATTTTTTCTCGTATAAATAGCAGACAAAGATAATACAAGCAGACACAACATCTTGTAAAAACTAGGAAGTAAAAAGTCATTTCCGGTGTAAAATGTCTGCTAAATTCTTGAAGAAAAATTTTACAAAAAATATTTTTTTTCAACTTTAAAGTCCACTGCAAACTAAATCAATTAAAGTAAACTTGTAAAAATATTTTTTTAGTAATTTTATCATTTTTTTGGATACAATTAAAAATTACTGCTAAAAATGTTTGACCTTTTGATCAAAATCTTTTTAATTTATCAAAGAGACCACTATCAAGCATTTTTAAAATTAATTTTAACCAATAAATTAATTGGGGTACTCAAACGGTATGCTATCGAGTCATATTGTCTTAAAGTTTTAATATTTTACAAAGTTTAAAAAAATTGTTGTTGTGCTTAAAAGCAAAAAGTTCTATAATAATAAGACTTTTTGAACTGTGTTTATTTGTTTTGTCATAAACAGTAGAAACCTGAGCCGGGCGTCCGAAACTCTTTAGTGAAGCCGTTGATATAATTAACAAGTCGCAGTCATTAATTTTAAAATATTTTTGAAATTACTTATTTTTCTGTTTTCTCCAGCAGCTGATTAAATTTAAAATAGCACACTTAATTATGAGCGGATTCTCACAACAGTAGTATTTTTTCGTTTTATTTTTTTAAAACATATGACTTTATGACTACCTTGTGAATACCCTAAATATATTATGAACATATAACCGTTGAATTTGAAGTATTTTATTCATTTGTATTAAAAGGTAACAAAACAATATAAATGAAAACTAGAATAGAACACACAGGGGTAGAAAAGAAAACAATGTTAAACAAAATCCCTTTATACACTGAAAAAAATTATTTAAGTATAATCAATTGGAAATGTAATTTAAAACAGCAGGGATAATCATTTAAACACCCCCCAACGAGATATTAGTTTAAATCAACAAAAAAGTTAATTTAAAATTAAACAATGAAAAATTAACTTTTAGAAAATTCTAAAATTAACTAGTTTTTCATTTGCTTTTAATGTCAATACAAAACAACTTATAGAAGTTTGATAAAATATTTTTTTTTGGGTGTAAATTTTAAACAACAGCAAAATAAAAAATCCAATTGTCATTTGAAAAGATTACTTCAGACAGGGAATATTTATTTATATGTCTGTAATTTAACAATAGAATTAATTCAAACTATAACTGCTTTAAATAATAAAAGCATTTGCATTTTTATAGAATTGTTTTTTAGATGAATTGAACCTAATATATAACAAAGCAAACCCCTTTTTAAAAGATAATTTACAACTTCCAAGACATCGGATATAAAACCACTACACGGCAAGTGGAAAGAAAAAATAAATGTAAAGGGATTTAGCGTTGCCACCTGGTGTGATTTTGATCTGCTCTTGATCAAGGCATATTGACTAGATAAATGCTTTTGAGGTAATACTGCTGCCAAGTGCAATACATAAGCGAGAGAGAAACTTTAAGTTGACTAAGGCGAATTACTAGAGTGTCCCAGTAGCCTAGTGAATAAGTGCGTAAACCTATCAGTCAGGCGGTCGTGGGTTCGATTCCCGCCAAAAACTCTCTTAAGTCTGCTTTAACATAATCTTCTTACATTCTACTTCTTCCCTTGTCTTCACTTCAGCTTAACTTCCATTTCCACTCTTTGTATCTTCCTCTACATGTATCACAAATAGACCGAATATGAGGACCCAAGTAAGCTGTATTATTTTCTATCTACCCTAACCTTAGTTAACCTAAGACCAACTATCTAAAGGAAAGTAGAGCGACGCTAACAAGGTTCTACTGGCAGTCCCAGCACTCCCGAAAACATTGAACTAGTTAAAAGCAGTTTACGTGAAAATCCGCAACTTCCAATACGGAAAAGAGCAGCCTTACTGGGACTTACAAGAGCGATTATTCATGAAATTTTGAAAAAGAACCTGAAGTTTCATTCTTTAAAAATTTTAATCGCTCAAGGACTAAAAGAAAGTGACTTTGATTTACGCAAAAATTTTTGCAAAGCGATGTTGGAATGTTTTCGCACTGTAAATCCCATTTTTTTGAGCGACGAGACCAGGCGACGAATGTCAACTGTGAAAATTATTGACGCATGATTACGCAATACTTTTTGCCAAACCTGCGAACTCATCTCATCGTACTCTTCTCACACGTGGTTTTAACAGAATGGGGCGACTGCACCCACAGCTAGAACTTCGATAAATTTGCTTCGGGAAAATTGACCCCCAAAAACTGATCAGTCGCTTTGGGGACATTCCATGGCCACCGAGGTCACCCGATCTAACTCCCATGGAATTTTTATGGGGCTACCTGAAAGGGGGGGGGGGTTTATATTGACAATCTTCAATCTGTTGTGGCGTTAAAGGAAAATATTCGTCGAGAAATAAGCTCAAATAAACCAAGTTTACTGCAACGTGTGGCGCAGAACAAAAGTCTCCATTTTGAACAGTGTGTTCCACTCGACAGAAAATATCTGGCTGATATACTTTTTTAAAAATCAAATCTAGATTTCCATTCTATCGTCCCATGCTCTTAATAAAACTTTGTGTCAATTATTACGTTTTTTAATCAAGTTTGAAAATATAAATCTTGCACCAGACACCCTGTATAAAAAACTTGAAAAACTCGATTTCTAAATGATTTTCAATTTGCTGATATACTTAAGCTCTGTCAAAATAAAATCCCTCTTCTTTCTCGCCTTCTAGCAAGTTTTTCCAATAAAAATTTCATTTTCATGACAATTCTGTATAATTAAAACTTAAAGTTATCACAAAATTGAAAAGCTGTCAACACTTCAATAATATTAAATTAAATCAATGAAAAGCACACATGTGCACTCATGGCTTTTCCATAGAACTTTCATAACGTCATCTGAAAAGCAAAGGAACCTAACAACTAAATATAAAACATATTCAGTTTTTGATTCATTATACAAGTTTTTTTACAAGTAAAAAAGGCGTAACATTGATTGAAATGTGTTTGTTGTTATTTTTGTTGTTAACAAACTTTTAATTTTATTTAGTTTTTATCTTCGCTGTAAAATTTTGAAAAGTGATAATTGACCTCTTTGAATTTTAGGCACGACATGAATACAAATTAACGATGTGAATACATAAAATTATATGTTTTGTTGTAGAGAAGAGATGAACACATATGACACGTGCCATGTAATACCTTTTTTAACTATAAATTCTTTTAATACTGCGTAGACGTATTTTCATTCTTTTTATTTAGATTTTCCTGTCATTTGACAAGAATAGTTTTTTATTTCTTATTTGCAGTAAAAGTGTTATAAATGAAAAAAGGTGGATTTTAGTGTTTTGGATCTTTTTTTCTGCGAAAGTTTTCTATTTTAGTTGCATTTTAATAATTTTGTTTTTAAAAAAAAAGTTGAAATTTGCCATTCTTTTCAGTATTGGCTAAGGTTTTCTAAAATTTTGAGTTATGACACTTTTTTCACCAATGTGAATGGGTATTTTTAGACAGCAGATTTTTATTAAAACCTTTTTTTTTTAAAAAGAGCAAAATTTAAAGTATTTTTTTTGTTGTGTAGCATATGAACTTCTTAAAATTATATCAACTTTTAAAGAAAAAACCCCTTATTTCTTTGTTCGTAAGTTCCCCCTTTTCAAAATGAAATTATAGTTTTTTTTGCTGTTTTTAGTTTAATTTTTTGTTGTTGTTAAAATGATTTTTGTTTTTGGTTACTCATTGACAACCCCACAAAACATGCATTTGTCACTAGTGGCAGTAACTTTATTTTTATTGCTTTTTTTCGGGATTTTATACACACGAGAAATTTATTATTAGTTTTATTCCCTAAAAGCAAGCAAACATTAAGTAAATTTTTTGTTCTTTTTTTGTAATTAATTATCGCTTCAAAAAATACATACAAATGTATGTTGTACTAGCAGATAATGTAGAGATATTCATAGTATATTGTAAACATAAAGCAATACTTTTACATACGTTTGTTAAATTAACTGCAAACAACGAACCATCCTAATAATATAATTTTATGTATTGAAAATATTTACCTATTTATACATATAAATGTATATGTACATTTGTATTTGTAGTTAAATAAATGTTCCTTTTTTATTATTTCTTATTAGAGACCTGCATCAAGTCCTATTTCAAGCAAATTCAAGAACCGCATAATTTTCTAATTCTTTTGCTGTTGTGCGGGTAAACTATTTAAGTGCTGTAATGTAGTGTAGCTGCTTTGATGCAATGTAGTGTAGTTAAGAATAAAGAGTGTTGTTGAAGCAACTTATATACTGTCATGATGTGTGGTCGATAAAAAAAATGACTGTGATGAGGTGTGGTCAACAACAACAAAACTATGTAAATTACAAACAATGTTGAACAGATACATAAACAAACATATGTATATACAAGCAGGCAAATCAATATAGAATTCATACGTAATTACATTACATTACATACATACATTAAAAATCAACCCCCTTTTTAAAACTAACACACCAGAAACATCCTGTCAACAGTAAAGTTTCGAGATGAATTGAAATTGAAATGTGTGATCATGATGAATTGATGTGCCGTTGTTGTTTACTTAAGCGTGCTTAAGTGTGAACATATTTTTCATTTAAGCTAAGTTAAGTAAACAAAAAAGATGGCGAACAATACAACGCAGTACTTATTGTTGTGTGTGCACACGTAAGGTATGTAAAATGAATTGAAAATTCGAGACGATTCCTTATTTAGTGTCGTCTTGAGCTGGCCTCTATTGCTTATCTATTGATTTCTTAACAGAGTTTCGTTGCTTTTATTACTTCAATACAATTTTGTTTTTTTTTCTCAGCGTTTTTATCTTTCAATTGCTTTGTAAAGGCAATACCCTGATTAAGGTATGAATTTCTTACTTAAAAATTTAAAAAGTCAATAAAAATTATCAAAATTACTTTTCTTTATTAAAAGAAGAAAAAAAATTATTTACAAGTTATCTTTAATTAAACCACATGCATGTCTGGCCTTAGTCATTTGTCTTAAAAAAAAGGTCAATTCTCGCTTTACATTCTCTTTATTAAAATATAAATTTTTATCGAACTATTTATGAGCGTTTGTGTTTAATTTTAATTAAATGATATCATTAATAGAAACCGCTAAAGTAAAAAATGTGTCATCAATTAAGAAAATATTGAAAAATTCCACACCAATGTCTACTAAAAATTGTTTAAAAAATTAAAGTTATAAATTATAGCAACTTGGAAATAAATTTCGCAGTAAGATAATTTTATAGGAAATCAAATTAATTGATCCTACACCCAGAGTGAAGAAGAGTAAAATTGTGTGTGAACATAGTGGAATTAGAAGGTGGGATCGTCCCTACAACAACAACTTCCTGTAAAATTTATTACGTATTTTGTTGTTGCTAAAATCCAACTTGGTTGTCTAAAAAATATTGCTGTCAGCATTTGGCGGAAATAAAAATCAGCTGATTAGTTGCTCCTACCTTGTTCAATATACCTTGTGTATGAACTTATGATTTTTTGAAATAAGTTTTTTCTACCTCACCAAGTTTATCTAAGAAGCGCCCTCCAAACCACCTCTGCCGGCAGATCTGCAGCCCAGGGCAGTAGCAGGCAAAATGCTCTACCGTCTCTATCCCCTCCTCATGTCCGCATACCCTGCAGAAATCTGGAGAGCTCTTATCCCATTTGTTCGTCATATATCTCACATCGCAGTGCCCTGTGAGAGTCCCAATAATGCACCTCAGAACCCCACTGCTTTCTTTGAGCAGCAGGTCCAGCTTGGGCCATAGAAATATTTTAAAAGTAAGAGTAAAAAAAACTTGTCACAAATTGTCATAAGGTGTTGGTTGAGCTGCCCAGAAACAACGCGTTTTAATTTTGTTAACATCAGAACCCTGCATTGGGGCTATAAGGCAGATTCTTGCAGTTAGGGGCAGGCTTCTAAACTTTACCTAAGTACTCAATATGCTAAGAACCTTATTTTGCTGGTGCTTAAGTACTTAAAACAAAAATAAACAACAATAATCTCGGAAGTAATTAACGATCTGTTACTAGAAAATAAGTTTAAACCAAACAAAAATGTTTTATTACTAAAGCATTTACCCCTTACATACTATTTTGCAAATAATTAGGGAACAGCAAATGTAGGTCTAAAAGCAAAAAGTGTTTTTAGCTTTAGTTTCAGCAGCCATACAATTACATATTAATTAACTGCAGTTGAAATGTTAACGAGTGAACAACACACTTCTGCTTATAAAAAAAAGTACGTTTACTGACCGCTTTACTATTAATACCAGGCATAGGCAACTAATACTTTGACATTTGCAATTGTTATGTGCTGGTCAGACTTTCTTAAGATAAATTTATTTCATATTGTTTTAAGTGTAATTTTAACAACAAGCGATAATATAACTAACATTTTTAAATGCTTAAACAAGACTGATTAAGGTTTTTTAATTCTCTGCAATGTCACACGTTCCCAAGTTAAAAGAAACCATAAAGGCACGGCGCCCAGCCTTGGCCTAGAGTGGATCTATACCCAAGTTCACCATAGGGTTGAAAGTAATATTGTGCGTTTGTACAGATGTTTGTAGCACCCAAAAATTATACCGATTTATAGAACTATTTTCTAAAAAAGTCGATTAAGCATGTTCGTCCGTCTGTTTGTCTGGATGGCCAAGTGCCCATATATTCTTATAATCAAAGTACAGGTCACATCTGAAACTGGTTACAATCGTCCTTTTATCTGACATAGGCCGCATACAAATGCCTTCCTGAACTAAGCATATTGAACTATAACAGCTGCAAGTATTGTCTATAGCTACAATATTTTGCATATGTTTGGGGGACAAACACTAATCGGGGTTTACATGTAAACAACACGCTGCTATAACGGCACAAAATATTGTATATTTTTTGGAACTTATGCCACACACTGCGGTACTGCATTTTATAATAATCGATCCAAAATTTATCACGGGCCCCGTAAATATTATATAAACTGTGATGTAAAGTATTATATGGTCGGCTTAAAGCTTTCTCAATTGTTTTAGTAGAAATTAAATAGCAACAATAACGACAACATAAAAGAAGAAAATAAACCACATATTGAAGTGCTTTGACTTCCGTACTTTTGAGTTAATTTAATTTACACTTGATTTGTTGTTGTAATAATTGTTTTTTTTTTAAAGCTGCATTAATACTGCAGTCAAATGCCATGCCTACCCTGCAGATCAAAAGTTAAGTAGATAAGTAGTTTTTTAGAATATTTGTCAGCTAATACTTACTACCCTATTTTCAATACGTTTGACTGTTGATTAAGCTTAAGAGTATCATTGTAATATAATCATTTAGCATGAATCGAACCACTATAAAGGTACATTTGTTGGCAGGTTCTACCTCTGGCTACTATTTCTAAATGATATTTTATATTAAAAGATATTTAAATCAAGCTTTTGCTTGATTGTTGTAATGGGAAGTTCTGCATAAAAACTTTCTACAATTACAAAAGGATTAGGGGAAAATCTACACACAAAACTAAAGAGCATTTTTTGTAACAAGAATCTGTAGAAGCAGAGTAAGTACTTGCTGTTATTGCAGTCTCATGTGTTTGAAAAAAACATCTTTAGTTGCAGCGACAACAACAACGACAGCATAATAATAATTACTTAAATGCACTTACAATGTAAGTACATATGTATGTATTTTACGTATTTATGTATGTAAGTATGTATGGGTTTGTTTAAAAATCAAATCACTTGCATTGTTTGTTTACATTAGAACGACAACAGCATTAGAAAGACACCATTTATTTATTGCTTATCCATATGTATGTATAATAGGGCTAATCACAGTTTTGAAAAGAGTGCTTAGTGTTATTATTTTTTTAAATTAGTTAAAAAAAGTCAAGCAATATTTAAGAAATTAAAATAAGTGAACACAATATATTTATTCAAAGGTCTTTATGTTGGTTTATTATATTGATTAGCCTTCAATTTCTACATATTTATTTGCAATCACTATGATCTCAAAATAAAAATTAAACATTTGTTATTTAACATTAATCATAAGGTATATTCAAGTTGGAGGTTTTTCACCCGCAATTTTTTTTAATTTTTACCCTTTTTACTCTACTTCTATGTGCTCACAGTGCTTTTCATAATGCAAGAGTTGGCATCACTGTGATTAAAATCTATTTAGCCTGCCATAATCAAGGCGCACTCATATCAGGTGGGAGCGATTCTATAAAAACAACTAAGCCGTCCTAAGAACGTAAAAGACAAATAACAAAAACTCACAAATTCTTTCTTCTTCTTTTTGAGCTTTTCTTACAATACTACAGTTGTTGTTTGAAGAAAGGGAAAAAAATACATAAACATAAACAAAATTTGACATTAATATAACGAAATATCGTTACTCAGCTGGTTATCTAAGGCTACCTGATATACGTATACCCTGGACCTATCAATTTTATTAAGTCTCATTTCGTCAATGGTCACGTTTGGGGAGGAAAATATTAGATATAGATACAGGCACGGATTCTGTTACCCTCTCACCAATGGGCAAATAATTTATCAAGTCATATTAGCAAGAGAATATAGTTTGAGCCTGCTTTGCTTTTTTTTATATTGAGTTTGACACACTAACGTCAAGAATTTTTATTTGTTAACTTCTTTAGCTAATAGGACCCTAATTTTTTGTGTGTTTTAATTTAAACTTGTTTTATTACAATTTTTCTCTTCTATTACCAGGAAAGTGTAAGATGGTTTTAAAGTCTCTTAGTGCTATCACCTGATGCGTTATTTAACCATGCAAACGAATTAGTTTTATGAAATCTTTAATATGCTAAAACTCCAAAACTTTATTTAATAACCAAGTACTTTAAGCCTGCCATAAAACAATTTTATTACAGTTTCCCTACTTTATAAAAAAAATATAAATGGACCGTTGCACGAAAGATGGTACAGAGTCCAACCACAATTTTATAAAGTTGGCCTCAAATTTAGCACAAGAAGTTTTGATTGCAATGATTCAATTTTAGAAAAACCTTATTCGGATCCGATCATGGGCGATGGATTCCCCGATCAAAAAGGAAAAGATTTTTTTTTAACTTGGGCAATGTTATACCTCTGAAGCTACTATAAATAGATATTGACTGCTAATATGGTGCAAAAGAGTTTTTTATTAATTTTCATATTTAAAAAAAATACAAAACAAGCTCTACTTGAAAAATGTAGTGGGGTTTTAAAGTTAGTTTCAATGTTAAGGGCATATAAGATAGGCCACATCAGAATATAGCGCCCTTGTTTGCGTTCATCTTGAAAAGTTTATTATTTCTTTTGCAATTTAACAAAGAATTTATTTTAACAAATAAAAAAGAGCAATAAACTTTGCATATTTTGTTGGTTCTTTTAAGTTTTATTAATCTTTGTAAGCATTTGTATTTTTTTTTTAATAATGATGTAAGAAAAACTGAAACAATAAGAGGGAAGAAAAAATAACAAACAATATGAGAAAATGCATATTAAATAAATTGCTTGTAAAAACACAAAAAGGTGTTGTTTAATAAAATGGATTTATGAAATTTTTATTAACAACAATGACAAATTGCTTAACAATATTGCTTAAAGTGTCTCATGCGAACTTCTCATGCATAAAAATACTGTGTAAAATGAGTTGGTAATAAAGATTTATCTTAATTGATTTAAATGAAATACAAAACATCTAAAAGTTATATTTTTGACTTAAAAAGGATGCCCTGAAGCATCTTAAATATTGTTAATTGACTAACAACTTGCTTAAAACCAGATGATTTGATGTAGTTTTATTTAAAATAAAAATTATTATTGACTATCTTATTATTGCCTATGTTTTTTAATGACTTATTGTTGCCTTTAAAGCCTGTTAAAAACTAATGATTGACTAATGATTTACAGTTCTGACATATCTGGTAGGTGCAATTGCTTGTTGTCGCCCGTGGCTTTAACTCTGGCCAATGTTTTAAACCAAGCATACAGCAAGCAAATGTATTAGAAATTATAGCCCATTAAAAAGTGAGGAAAAAGAAGTAGAAAAAACCTTAAACTAGCACACTTTATTCACTTTAAAATTTGGCTAAAAACAAAATATAAATCTACAACATGGTTTTTAAATTAGTTTCAATATTCACTTCAAAATAACTACTAAAAATCTAAAAAGAATGTAGAAGCATTTTTGGGTGTGAATAAAATGTGGTTTTCAAAAAATCGCATCTAATATTTTTTGCTGGGAAGAACATATTGTTTCTAGAACCTGAAAGAAGATCTGTATTTTTTTTAATGCTAATTTTGCAAAATAGAGTAAACAAAACTATAATCTGAAGCATGCAAACAAATTCTTACATGAGAAAATTAAAAATTAGTTGATTATAAACAAAAACCAACAAAAGTGGCAATTATTTTGCAATAAAAAACTACTAAGAATTGTTAAGCTAAGAAAAGGCCAATAAAGTGTTTAAAATTAGGGACTATAAAATCATGTACAAGGAAATATAAGAGAGTGAAGTGAAGTACACCTTTCCCAGGGTGTAGAGTCTTTAAACTTCGTTGGTTTTATACACAAACTTCGCTTAATAAAAGTACTTCTGCCTTTTTGTCCGGCTTAGGTCTACAGTCAAGTTATCCTTGGCTCCTAATGGCTGCAATAGTATACAAGGACTTTGAGCCCGTATGTTTTTTTAGTTGAAAAGGTGCTAAGACGTGCAACAAACTTTATATATGGGACAAACTACACCATAACCACCAAATCAGCTGTAAAACCCATTTTTTTTAACGACATTGACAAAGAAATTTCCAACCACTTCGATAAAGAATTTTAGACACTCTGGGTATTTTAAAAAAATCTGTTGAACTGAAGATAATTATAAATAAGATTGCTTACAAAAATTAATTGGTTCAAATTAAAATTGATTTTAGGTAACGAAAAACGTTTATAAACATCCCCAAGCCACTCACGGTGATTTAAGATAAGAATTTAAAAATTAAATCTTTTCATAAATTTAAAAAAAAGGTAAAAACAAATTTGAAGGGTCACGCGTGGCATATTGTGGGTGTAAGCGTGAGAGACTTATCTTCGAAAATGAAGAGGAAATCCTTTAAAGTATAAACCAAAAAAAATTGAACAAAATCGTTTAGTCGTTTGGCTGGAATTAAGTTTTGGCAAACTGAGTTTGGGGGAGATGACAATGGGTAAGCTTTCCTGTTGTTATCTTCAGTGTCAAATGATTTATTCAGGTACCTTATTTTATTAGAACCATTTTTAATGGTATTGAAAACTGTCAAAATTAAAACACAATAAACATTAAAAAATTGGGGGATTTCAAAAATGAAAAATCACCCAAGTTTAGAAATGAAAGATGGCTCTCAAAACAGAAAAAAATGACCCAAAATTTTCGCATTGTTGTTTTCCCCATAAAATTTTAGGGCCATTTTTCTTTTCCCTTTAGAAATCATTAGTTTGTTGGGAGCCATTTTTCCTGCTTTTTGGAGTCATTTTCAATTCTGACGTTGTGGTGATTTATAAGCTTTGTAAATCGGGGCTATTTTTTATTTAGTGTTTTGTGGCCATTAGGGCCGTTTTTAAATGATTCGTAATTTGGGGCCAGTTTTGAAGGAACCAAAAAATTGTTCATAGTCGGCCAAGCCATCCCATATTATACCTTACGGAAGTACAGAGGGTCATACACAGCAGGTCATTTTGATTTGATCGGTATAACAAAAACTGGGTTTTCACATTTACTGTTACTTAGATTAGAATAATAGCATAGTATCCTTCCAGCCTAGGTGGTGCAGGGTATAATTGCGAAAAAGTCTGCCAGTCTGTGGGTGCTATTTAAACAAGCAATTATCTGTCGTTCTTACTTAGCTCGTCTAGTTATAAAATTTTAAAATCTTCAATAAAATGTTAAATAGATATTTTTTAAATTATAAAATTCGTTAATTAAATTTTATTTAAATTTCTAATCACTCAATTGGTTTAGCTGTAAACACATATTTTCACATTTTTTATTTCCAACCAAACAAACACCCGTATTTCCTGTTAAACTGTTTATTTATGCATTTTATTTGATGACTTTTACAAGTTATTCTTAATATTATTTAAAATAAAATGTATCAGTTTTTTTAAGTGCTGGCTACAGCTGACTTTTCAAGATAAAATTTTTTTCTATCTCTTCGTAAGAATCTTAAATTGAGGCTTCATTAGAAAAGAGCATTGTGTAGGGTTTGTTTAGAATCCTGCTGAGAATAGAAAAAAACCCACCCCTATGTTATGACATTTTACGCAACACTGACACTTTCTTTATAAGTAAACACAAATATACAAATGTGTTTAGGTTAAAACAAGCAACGGGGAAAATAAATAAATTAAAATTGAATATAGAAAAACAATGCAACACATGCTGTTATTTAGAAAATTTTATTGTTTTATTTTGACTTTTCTAAAACTCTTAAAATAAAACAATTTTCGAAAAGTGTGCATTCCCGGTTTCAAATTTGTTAAGTTGAGTTTTTTTTTAGCAAAAATAGTTTAAAAGTAAGAGTAATTAACCCCTTTCAATGTTTTCAATAAACAAGGGGTAAAACTAATTAATAACCAGAAATTAAACATTAAAACCGCAATGTAGAAAATCGCCAAACTTTAAAAATGACTCAGACACATATGGGCATTTCCATGTCATCGTACGTGACATTTGTACGCCTACAAAGTGGTGTAGATTTTGCAAAAAGAGTGGTAACTGAAAAATTGTTTCGTCAATATGTTACATTTAGAGGGTACTATAATCTAAAAAAAAATCATGACTTTGAAAACCTTGCCGGCCAAAATATCGGGCGAAAAAGGCGCATATCGTACGTGACAAAAAACGGAAGTGATGTCGAGGTGCATGCACATATATTCGAAAATCTGCGGATTGTAAAAGTTTTTTTCCTCTCTTTAAGTTCTTTCACCAAGCCAAATATTTTTCCCTGATAATCCATAATTTTTAAATACAAAAAGATTTTTAGATGATTTTGTTACGAACAAATCTTAATATCGTTCGTGACATACCGTATGTGACAGATTTTTCTCTTATAGTATTTGTCTGAAAAAAATAGGTTTTTTTAATATATGTATACATAACAAATTTAAAAAGAATTAAAAAATGTTTATTCGGTGATAATAGCAATAAAAACAATAAAAGGTTATTTTCATTTTTTACTATACACTATGTACTTGGGCGCTGGCACTTAATTATTAAATTTTAATTTTTTCTCTTACTGAATACGCAGTTCGAGACACATTTATATACTGACTATCATGATAAGTAAACGAATAAAGTTTTCTTATTTTTGGGATGGGCTGGACATTTTGCCATTTTTCATGGAGATGAGCAGAAAACCCTTCAATCTCTTCGGTAGCAACATAAAACAAATTAACTCCTTCCACATATTTATGAGCACATTCATAAAATGAGAAAGCATCTGGCAAGATTAATTTATTTGCTTTTACAATTTGCCAGACCTTTCTTTTAACAGTAGCACCTACTCCATCAACTGCACCTTTACCATGGGATGTGGCAAAGAAGTTCCATTCTAAATGTTGGCAGCTAAATTTGTTCGCAAAAGAGGGAATACTTTTTAAAATGAATTTGTTTTTAAATTGAGCGCTACTCCAATCAGAAAATATGTATATAGACGATATATCTTCATATTGTTCGCTTATTTCAAGCATAGTTTTTGTAATAAAATAGTAAACATCAAACTTATTGTGTGTTAATTCGTCGTTAATAATTTTTTTTGTCTTTTTTGGCTGCATCTGCGAACTTTTTTCGATAGATATGCTGTCCTTCAGCCTCCTTTTTCCGGTATTTCTTTATTTGTTCTTCGTTTTTCTTCAAGTCCTCCCTCCATTTCTTTGTAGTCTCATAGCTATTTTTACCCATCTTAATAAAATATTTATAATTATAAAGGAATTTGAAAGTATTAAATTGAATTGTGTTACTTACAATATCGTATGCTACAAACTTTGAAAGACCATAAAATTTTTATTGCATCAAATTTAAAAAAAAAATCGATCAATATTTGTTTGCGAGATTTATCTTGCTTTGAACTTTTATTTTTAAATACTTGCGACCGGTCGAATTCAAATGATGGCGACAAATAACGTTTTTGCATTACGTACGTGACATTAGAATATCATTCAAAGCAATCTATAAAAAATACCGCTATTCGAACTCTAAATTTTTAATTTCATAATGGAACTTGGCCACTGATGTTGTAACATTATTTTTAAAGTATAATTGGAATATTACAATTACCTAAATTTAGCCACTAGTTAAGACAAAATAGTTAATTTCTGGAAATTGATCAAAGAGATTACCAGTTTAATCTGCTATTTTTGCTCTTTTAAAATTATAATAAGCTATAAATACTTTTACATAATAAAATTTAAGTGTTTTATTGCTCTTTGGTATATTTAAAAAAAAGTTGCGATGACTTTTATTTTTCCAGCAGTGGTTGACATATTCATGGAAATGCCCATATGTATTTATGTGTGTGTTGAGATAAAAAAAAATAAAGGATATCGTTTTATTAATACAAACCTAAAAATTTTGTGAGTCATTTTTAAAAATAAATTTTATTTCGAAACCCTGTTTAAAATAATACAAAATGTTAATGAACTTTCTGCTTAAGTTTTATTAATATGTATGTACGTTTGAATGTCTGAAAACAGACTTTTAAATTTCGTATGTAAATACATAAATAATGAATTTCTTGACATTGAGTTTTTTCCCTGATCGTGTTGCAAAATTACTAAAAAAAATCATTGCGTATGCGTTGTTGTTATCATTTAAAATATATTTCATGTCAAATTCAGCCTAAAGCCTTTTTTGTCTCCTTAAATCGATTTTAACATGTTTTCTGTTCTTTATGCAATTTTCATTCATTCTTTACAAACTTTTATTCATA
The DNA here is from genome assembly GCA_963583895.1 of Melanophora roralis. NCBI lineage: Eukaryota > Metazoa > Arthropoda > Insecta > Diptera > Rhinophoridae > Melanophora > Melanophora roralis. The sequence goes on along the minus strand of OY757190.1, from coordinate 95,739,918 downwards.
GTTGCCAGATTGGCTTTTGAAGATTTTTGGCATAAATTGAATTTTGAAAAATTATTTGGTTTTAAGCCGAACAACCTAACGGTTGATAAGCGAGTTGTTAAAGTTGTAATACTTAGGCACATCAGCAGCAAACCTAATGCAGCATTGGTAATGTTTTAATTTTTTGTGTAGTTTAAAATCGTTTAAAACATATGTAATTTGTGTTTGGAATACGTTCTTAAGTCGAACTAAGATTAGGCTCCCCTTATCTAAATATGTAACTCCATGAATATTGGGTTTTTAATTGATAGTTGAACTGTTTGTATTTTTAAGGCAAGTTTGTTATTTACTTTATGCTCAAGTTCAATCCCTACTAAATTTTTATTTTTTGGAAATTAAGAAATTTATATTATTTTTTTTTTAATTTTCACTTTGTTAGCGCTAGATTTAGAAAAAAAATTTTAATTGAAAAGGCCAGGTTTAACCGATACTAGCCGAGTAGAATGCATTTTCGATTTTCATTATTATTTAATTTTTCTTAGTTATGTCCTCATAATGGATAATAAAAAAATCTTAAAATTTCGTTTCTGCAAAAACTAAGACACTTTATCTTTTATTTCCACATAATTGTTCAATTTTTTTACTCATTTTCAAAAAACAAAATGCGAGCATTTCAAATGCAGCAAGTTGTTTTTATACTTAAGTAAAATAAGTTATAAAAAACATGGGTTTTTATATTTCACAGTTCTTTGACAATTTTGTCAATTAAAAAAAATTTGCCGATTTTGCATCAAGTTTATATGGCAACTATGCTTGTATTAATAATGACAAAAACTCAAACTCGATTACCTTGTTGCAAGGTTTTGTAAAGTATTTTAAGTTTAAGTACTTTTGCTTTTTCTGAAAAGGAATTAAAATGTAAGTGGAGTGGAGAAAGGGGTCAGAGTGTTAAAGGTGTTTTCTTTTACTATAGTGGCACTCAATTGCTTGCATTTTTGCAAAAGTTAAATCGTCAAAAACTTGCCACAATTAACATTTTTTTTCAACACACTTTAAAATAAAAATATATATATAAAGATTTCCATAAAGTTAATGTTGAACTTGTTATTAAACAACTTAAATACGATATTACTTTATCGATGATCCCATTACGCTAACAGTTTAGTTTTAATATTAACTTTAATACATCCGGTTTTATCATTCTTTTAACTCTCTGTCGTCATAATTGAATACTCGTACCTACTTTTATTTTTTGTAGACATATCGCAAATTAAATTAGAAAACATTTACAACTCTAAATAAATAATTTTAAGGGGGCTTTTTTTGATGTTATCAAAAACATAGTTTAAGCTTTTTGACCAAATTTGGTTTTTCAATAAAAAAAACGTTTAGAATAAAACTGACTTAAGTGCAAATCAAATATTTCAGTTTATTGTTTGATTAGGAAACTGGCTTGTGCAAAAATATATGATTTTGATTAATTAGAAATTATGACTGTTTACGTTTTTGTATGCGATATGTATTTATGTACATATATGTACGTCTACCTGAAATCTTATGCCCAAAGCCATAACTTAGGAAACTTTTGCGTTAAAGACTTGCAAATAGGAAGATTTATAACCGCGAGACTTTTAGATTTTTTTTATCAAACTTAATATAAATGACGTCCCAGTTACTAAGCGTATGTATGTTAGACTTGTGTGTACTCTTTTATTACTCCAACATGTGATAGATTCTGACACAAGTTAATGACTTTAGCTTCAAACTAGTCGTCACAAAACAATATACTACCTATTACAGCCTACGCAATTCGTTTTTTATATTAAAAAAACTGGATAAAAAGAAAAAAACTTTTTAAAAAAAATGTATTGTAATGTTTGAAAAAAGTGTGTTCTTAGGGCAAATTAATAATAATTATTATAATCAGACACAGGGACCGTATAAATTACGCAAAAAAAAAAATAATAATAATAAATTTTAAAAAAATAATCATTATTTTTTAATTTTTAACAGAATAAAATTATTAATTTCTTGGCAAAAAATAATTATTATATTTTGATTTTTATTAGTATATATTTTGGCAAAAATAAATTTTTATGAAAATCAATTACGATAACAATAATCACAATTTTTTTGATTAAATGTTTGATAATATAATGTAAAAATTATTTTTAATTATTATTTTTTTAGGAAAATGTTAAAAATCAGAAATACCCTTTAAGGGTTATAAAATCCTTGAGAATTATATGCTTTTTATTGATTACAAGTTTTTAAACAATTTTAATAATAATAATAAAAAATTTAAGTAAAATGGTCACTCAGGCCATAATGAGTTTTCCCTTATTTCACAAAAATCAAACAAACAATTGTTTAATTTTTATCAATTCTTTATTTCTAAGAGTGTTTTAAGCCCCTTAGTCAAGATAAAACTTTAAAAAAAACAATGTTTATTGAAAATATTTCATCTCGTAAGGATTTTCCGAGATTTTTTTTTTAAAAAACCTTTAGTTGGTGGCAAGTCAGATTTAAAATAAACAACAAATAAAGAGATAGAGATAACATTAAAGGTAACAACAAGAGAGTTATAAAAATAGCAACAAAAACATATAAAACGGGATCATGCGCCATATGGCCACTATATGTTATAAAGCACATGATGTGAAAAATGGATAAATATATGTATGTAAGTATACACGTTAATACCTAAAAATATGTAAGTATTGATTTTCCAAAAAAAAAAAGAAAAATATTAAAATTGCGGTTTAGTTTAAAAAATAGTACCTTTTTCAAAAAACGGTAATTTTAAAATAAATGAAATATGTAAATAACCAACAATCATTCTGCATGCTGTTATAATGCACTCATAATTAACATGCATTAATAATTCCTACCAAGTAGAGTAAACAGGAAACCAAAGTGTTACTTATTGAAAGTAGCAGCAAGAAATGCATTCAATTCGGCCTGGCATGGTCTGTGCAAATGCCAAATTTAAAAACAGCACGCGCCACAGAATAAACATCAAGTAAAATCACAGAACAAAAACAATTTAAAAGAACTTAAAAAAAACAAAGCAACAAAAACAATAGTTTTTGTTGTAGGTATTTCTTCAAATAAGCAGTTATTGCAAATTTTATTAGCATATGTAGGTATATAAATAGCTTCAAAGGACACCAAAAAATCCATTGCAAAACTTCCTTAAATACCTATTAGAAAAAATATTCAACAATAAATATGGAATAAAAAAGGGGAGATCCTTAGGGGAGGATTACTTACTTTAATTTTAAAATTAAGTTTTTAAATATTAATAAATTGCAATTACCTTGTAGAGCTTTATTATTGAGTTGAAAGACTTCAATCACTTAAAGAGTCCTTGACTTTGTCAAATCAATCAGTTGACGCTGTTTTCCTTAAAAAACTAGAAAACGAACACACCCTTTTTTTTTTAGCAACAAAATTGTTAAATTAATTTTAACGAAATTTTTCTCTAAAGAATCTGCTATATACCTATATATTTTTTTTATTTAAAAAGTTACACTTATATGGATTTTAGAACAAAATTTTCTAGTTTTTTTTTTAAATTTCTTAAAATTTTAATGAATTTTTACAACAGTTGCACGCACTTTGGTTTCTATTACAAATCTCATACACTTTTCTTAACTCACTAACACAAACACCTACATATACTATATATGTGTTTAGTATTTTAAAACAACAACAGCAATTTTATTATTCAGGAATTACCTATATACAGATTTGCAAGTTAAAAGGAAGATGACAAAGCAAATCATAAAAAAATATCATATATAAAAAGTATATCAAGTTTTCAGCACTTTTATTTAATTATTTTGTGATATTTTCTTCTTAAATTAATCTATTTTATTAATTATATAAAATTTCTTATGAATTTTTTAAAACAATCACATTTTTTGTTCAGTTTAATTTCCTTTTAGTTTAACTGCACAAAATTTCTTCACTTTCCTTTAGCTTTACCAGTTGTTTTACCGTTCGCTTCTCATTAAGAACTAATGTTAGGTTAGTAAGCTGTTAACATATGTATGTTAAAAGATGAAACCGATTAAATAGCAACAGCGCTGCCAGAAGGTTATTCTCCATTATATAAAAAATTATTTATATACATTTGTATATATGTATATATATATAAAAATTAAACTTTTTTGAGTTTGATTGAAAAAAAGTATTTAACTACTATTTGTGTTATTATGTCGGTTTGTATATACATATACATATGTTCTAAAGAAATTTAAGAAACAAATTTTGTGAGTCAATAGTTGTAGAGAACTTAGCTCTCTAATTTCTACAACTTGTTACCATAGACGGAAGATTTGATTATTTATGATCGTTTTGACGTTTTTTGGCCCCAAAACATGGTTTTTGGCGATTAGACGATTTTAGCCTTTAATATAACGTTTTTTTTAGAAAGAATGCTTTCGATTTAAGCTTAAATTTTAAAATTTCGTTTTACATTTCTATGTTTCCTGAAAAAATTTTTGTGCATTTTCTGTTACGAAAATTTTCACATTTAAACATAAAGGTACAACATTCGCAAACCTTTTTTCTAAAAAATTGTGAATTTTAAGAAATAATCGTCAACAGCTATATATTAAGTCCTAAAAACCACCACGAAAAATCCTCAGATCTGGCATCTATAGGAGAGACATAAAATGTTTAACATTTTGCTGAGCAATTTAGTAAGTTGTTAACATTGTTTATTTATGAGACCGGCTCTGTACAATCTAGCTAATGTGTACTTAACATTGTACTAAGTAACAGTAGTACAGATAAATACAGGTCACAAGAAAATGTAACAAAAAATTTATGTTAGCTAGTTGCCTGTGGTGGGTTGTTACTGTTAAATAAAAACACAGCATTTCCCTAATATTAAAAACTGGAAACAAAATACCTATGTTAAACAAATAAGGAGTGACTAATGAAATATATTTACAATTTTAACGTTTAAAGCTAACTAGCATAAGTATTTTCAAATAAAAAATGTTTTTAAAATAAAAACATTACTAAATTTACCTTAATAAACTTTAAGGTCAAAACATATGTACGTTTAGCGAAAATATGTGTAAAACCTAGGAAAAAAACTTCAAAGATGACACCCTAAGGGGTAATGAAGAGCCTACTTTTCTACACCTCTTCTCACGAAATATAAAATTGTGTATCTATGTAATCTAAATATCATAATTCCCTTTCCATTTTTTTGTTTAAATGTTTAGAAACTCTGCTTAATGTTTAAACATTTTGCCTTTAACTTATTTTTTTAACAACAACATTTTAAGCTATTTAACCCGTTATAATTTTAACTAAACGCAAAAAAACAAAAAACTTTACACCAAATTTAAATCACAGAGAACTGTGTATTGATTTACAAGTTAAAATGTTTAAAATTTTTTCAAAAAAATGTGTTTTCGTTTTACTGTTTTATTTGCTTGTTAAGGTAATAAAAAACATATTTTTTAATTTTTGATAACGAAAACTAATATAAAAAAGTGCCTAAATGTTCACAATAATTTTTGGATTCTTAATGGATTTCAAACTGTTTTTTATGCCAAAATATAACTTCAAAATGCAAATTATTATAAAAAAATGTAAAACATTAATAAACTTTTTATTTAATTAATTAAATAATTTTAAGTTTTAAATTTAATAATTAAAAAGTCAGTATTTTTAATTAAAAATGTAAAAAATTTTGAAAACTTGTAGTTATTTGTCCTACAACATCTATTATGTGGAGTTGCTGCCATCACCGAACAACAGCGACAAGAAATACAAAAACTAAAGTCCGAACTTGCTGCAGCCTTAGAAAGTGATATGGAAAATGTAGCGGCTCAAGGTGTTATAGTACAACCCACATGGACCCAAGGCTCTAATAAGCCAGTATCAAAAGAAGCTGCAAAAGTTGAGGTAACTGAACAAAACCGAAAAGAGGCAGAAGCATTAAGAGCTGAAATTGGCAAAGCAATAGTTAATGATAACTATGCCACAAGTGGGGTTGCCAAAACGCAAGATATAAAAGCTTTGGAGGCTACCTTGAACCTGAAAGAAAAAGGTAAAGATGTTTTATTAACAATGATGGGCTCTAAAAAAGAAACTGAAGAAATGGAACATGTGGGCGCTGCAACAGAAGAAGAAGAAGATGATACAAGTTCTGGCACACTTGGACCAAACATAATAACAGCCAATCTAGATGAAGATGCGGAAATGGATATACGCAAATTACAGCGTTTGGAAGTAGCCAAAAGACGTACAAGAGAGGTTTTAATATTAAAATATATTGAAGAGGATTTTACCTTTACTTTAGGCCCCGAGGTACATGAATGGAAGCATATAGTACATGCTGGCCAGGAGTATTTTATAGGCCGGCGTCTAACAGATCTGTTAATAGTACGTAAAGACACTGCAAAATATGAGCAAGCCATGGTAGTTGATGTGGGTCATCTTATAACGGATATCGAAACCTATACCTATTGGAATTTAGAGCAGCAACAACAAGAAGGAGTTATACTTATAGCTACGGGAGATAAAGTTTTATGGTATCGAGCCAACAATGAGACCCATCAAATTGAGTTGTATTGGGATTGGTTGGTGGGCAATATTATAACGGGATTAACTTATTTTACACTAGATTCGAAAGACTATTTAACTATATCCTCGAATCAATCATCTTTGGCTGGACATTTTGCCCTTAACATTTATCAGTATAAATTGCATACCAAGGAATTTTGGATAGTTCAACGTCTGCAATTGGAAAATGCAGCCAGCAAGGTAACAGTATTAAATACTGGAAGAGATGTTATACTGGCTATACCTCAAAATAATACCGCCGATATTTATACATTTAATCCCCATGAGGCTGCCTACTCTCATATACGTTTCCAATTGAAAAAACAAGTTGCTGCTGAAGGTATTTTAACTATAGCAGGCTTTAAAATGGGGGGCCGTAGCTATTTGGCTTTAACTGGTTATCAGCCTCAGATTTTGCTATACCAACAGGGTGATTTTGTTTCCAAAACAATTTTGGGCAATAATTTTGGTTTGGTGGAATTGTTCTTTCCCATACCGGTTCGGACTTATCGTGATGATCTTATTCTATTGGTTCAACATAGAGTGGATTTTAGCACGCATATTTTAACGGTGGTGGAGACTTTGATATGGGACGGTGAGGCTTTTGAGACTAGTATACCGGTACCATGTCATTTGGGGGAGCATGTTGTCTTTGGTGTTGCCTGCATGCTAGATTTGCATAGAGATGAGGGCCTTAAAGGAGCGGCCTTATTAAGGAGTGGTGATGATATTTCTGTTATAGTGCCACGTTTTAAAGCCGAATCAGGCCTTTTTCGTTTCCACACTGAACTGTTGACAAAGAATTCTGAGCTACTGGATCTTCAGGAGATTTTTGATTTTCTTAAAGATTGGGTAAAAGAACAAGATGATTTAATTGCTCAAGCAGAACATTTTCTACAATTGTCAAATAAAGATTTAATAAAATCCCTGCCAGATTTAACACATTTAGAGTCCCTTACAACTCCAGAGTTCGAATTGAACGGAGAGGTTGGAGAGATATATGTCAACGACTACAAATGGCAACCAGAAGACTCTAACATAGATTTGGAATTTGTTATAGAAGAGATTGAGCAGCTAGAGAGAGCTTTGTTTTCAGGCAGGCAAAGAAGGAATTCACAGGCAGTTTCGTATGACATATTGGACTTTGATGAAGTATTTGTGGAAAACTTGGAAGTGGAAAATGTTAATGGCAGACGATATTTCATACAAAATGGTGAACTTGATTTTGAGGGTTTTATAAATGCATCGAATATTGAAGTTCTTAATGAATCATTACCTGAGTCCCAAAAACGCCAAGCAAATGATGAAGATTTTGAGTTTGAAGGCGACTTTGAGTTTGAAATGATTAATGGTATAAAATGGTCGGAAATACGCGATAATTTGGTGTTTAAAAATCAAAAGCAGTCTCTTAATGAACTAGAAGTAGAAGGAGTGAGTTTTTTATTTTGTTGAAATTCTTGTTAAAATATTTAATAGTGGTTTCTATTTTCAGAAGGTAATGGTTGAAAATAGTTTAACTATTAGCACTCTTAATTCCTTAGAATTCCCCAATGACTTTCTGCTGTCCAGTGGTCCTTCAACCTCTATTGTTTTGGCTGAAAAAAATTTTTCCAACATTCTGTCAGCCACTGCAGTAGACACAGATGGTTTGATAAATGGCAAAAATCCAATGGAAGCAATAACACTTATGGATGTACAAGAATGGAAAGGAATGCCAACTTTTAAGCAGCTAGAGGTATTGGAAAGGTTTGAGGTAAGGCTCCAGATTTTTATTATTCTTACAAAAGATTTATAGGGGTTTTTCTTTTTATTCAGCTTCGTGGCCAGGTACATGGGCGTAATATAAATAATTTACCGCAAAATCCTACCTTGGCAGAGGCCAACATAGTCAAGGCCGACTGCCATTTTAAAGAACTCTTTGTCAATGGTCCAGTAGTTTTAAAGGGCGTAATGGATAAGCAGCCCTTAAATCACCTGCTCAAAGATATATTGCTTAAATCACCAGATCCCAGAGAGGAGATCTTAGTGCCTTCGCTTAAAACGTTTAACTTGGTAAAGTTTCCTATAGACTTTGAGCTGGAGAATAAAACTATAAACAAAATTCCAGTCCAAGATTTTGTAACTATTGACACCAATCAAACTTTAAATATAACTGCACTTGAAGGTTATGTTTATTTTTATAATTTAACCTTAAATGGTTCTTATGATGGAGTTAAACTAGAAGAAGTTCTTAAAGATATAATACTTTTGGATAAACCAGTAGATTTATCAAATACAGAACTTGTATTTGAGAATTTAATAAAAGCTAAATCTATAGAAATTTTAGATAAACTAAACGGACAACCTTTAAAAGATAACCTGCAAACTCTTCAAGAAGATTTAGTTTTAACATCTGCTGAGTTCGAGAGCTTAAAGTCTTTACAGGCACATTTTGTCGATGATATTTTGGGTAAAGGAAAACTAAACAATATAGAACTACATGAGTTGCTGCATGAAAGATCGTGGCATGATCCTCCAGTTAGAGGCAATATTTTTCTTAATGAATTAACTTTGCTGAAAGGATTGCAAACTGATGAAATGCATGGCATTAGGTCTGAGTACCTTTTAGATTTCTTTAATAAAATTGATGACCTACCAGATATGGTTTTAAATGGTCAAATTCTGGTTGATCAAATAACAGTTACAGGAGATGTTCAATTGCATAAACTTAATGGCCAACTGTTTGATGAGGAAATACAATTGAGCACCATAAAACTAAATCGGCCCAACTTTTTGTCCACAAAATTAACATTTAAAAATCGTTTGAATATAAAAGGCCACCTGAATGTTGTGGCAAACTTTAGAGGAGACTATTTACCAGACATAATTGATGATATAGTTATAAGAACTGCAAATGCAAGCATTGAAATAAAAGCCCCCAAAAGTTTTCTAAGGCCCATAAAAGTTTTTAGAAATACTCAAGTTAAGGCCCTAAATGGTATACCAATTGAAAATCTGGCTTGGAAAACCAAAGCAAACATTTTCAATGGTTCTTTAGAAATAGCAGGTAACTTAGTGGTACGAGAGCTTAACCTACAAGGGAATCTTAACGACTTGAAGTGGGCAGATTTAGAAAATATATTATATTTTGATACAAAATTAAAACAATTTGTTTTGAAGAATACAACTGATTTTAAAACTGCACAACATTTGGAGGATCTTACTGTTTTGGGGGACCTTAATGACTTACCAAATCTAATGGATTTCTTTGAAAATTTAATTTACAAAAATCATTTGTGTCTGCTAAAGGGTAAAAATATATTTACGGGACGAGTGTCTATAGAAAAGGGAGCCTATGTTAAGAATCTAAATGGCCATGATCTTGTGTATCTTTTCAACAACTTGGTTTTCATACATGATCCTCAACCGGCAATAATTAAAACTCCAGTAATATTTGAACAACCCATACAGGCCAATGAAATACATGTCGAGAAAACTCTAGAAGTTAAAACTTTAAATAATTGCAGCATTAAAGAATGGTTAAATAATACTCTGAGAGTTGATCGAGATCAAAATGTAACACGTAAGTACTTAATCCCGTTGATATAGAAATCTCTCTGATATAGAAAATAGAAATTTAATGAACGATTTTTTTAAACAGATGAGTTGCGATTTGCTGCTGGCTGCTTGGACGACAATAATTTTTCTGTGCACTTTATTAAAAATATAGATCTATCCCGAATCCTTACTCTAAACACAGTACAAAGTTTTAATGAGACGGTCACATTTCCAGAGTTAACCTTAAAAGGTTTTATTTCCACGAAGGGTCGGGTAAATAACGTTAATTTGGAGCAAGAATTCAACAATACTTTAATGGTAAGTTTAAGGGATAGTGTTTCTCAAACTTTACTTTATTAAATCAGAGATCTACAGTTTAATAATTTGTTAAACGAAAAATATCTAATCAGAATAATATTTTTTAATTTCCTTACAATTTCCTACAGACTTATGGTCATCAACATATTCTTACACCTTTAACCATACAAACCATAGTGGTTCTGAAAGATCTGACCGTACGTGGCATGGTAAACAGTAACAAAGATTTAAAAGATTTGGCCACTTTAACAGAAGATCTAGTATTGGAATCACCAATTTATTTTCAATCTATTTATAGTCCTCATGTCTTAATGCATGACTTGGTAACGGGTATAGATTTTGATAAATGGTTTACTTCTGCTGTACAATACAAAGACCCCAATGATCAGCACATTACAGGAAATTGGTCCACAAAAGTTTTGACTGTTAAAAATGGACCAAAAGATTTCCAATATGCAATTAATGGTTTTAAGCCCCAGCAATATTATAACGTTACACGTATGCTTAGAAGCAATCAGTGGAAGGACTCTGAAGATGAAGAAATATGCCAATTGATTAAGGAGATTTGGCAAAATTTAGCTGAAAGTTCGGTTTATGTTAAATACATAGACGAAAATGTTCAAAAAGATTTCGAGCAACATTTTAATAAGTCAAAAGAAAATGTAAGGAAAATATTCTATTTAAAATCACTTCAAGGACATATGTTGTTAATTAATTTCGAATGTCAAACCTTGATATTTAAATGGCTGCCCCATGAAAATAAATTTGTTTTCCAAAACTCCTTTAAATCAGGGCCTATAGATCAAATTGAAATTATGCCTAACAAACTGGAATTTATTACTACAGTTGAAACATTAGATATAATAAAGTGCTCTTTGGAGCCAGTTAACAAATGGAAGGTGCAGAACGACTCTATAGTATTGGCTCGTAACTTACCTCATTCTTTAGGTGGAATATTTTTGGCCAACAAGGAAATGAATTCTACGTTATGGAATTTAGAGAACGGGAGTCTAAAAGAATTGGATGTAAATACCCATAAACTAAAAAGAACCTGGCAGTTGCCTTTAAAAAGCAATAAAACTCATTATATATTTGTGCCTTCAAAAACTCACAGGGAAGTCTTATTGACTAATGGCGAACATCTTGTGTTAGTCAACAGCAATTCGGATAAAAAGCTCAAGAAATCTACTTTTGATGATACAGAGCCAATATATTGGCAAATTTCACCTTTACAAGACCTTAAGAATAACATTTCCTCCTCCTTTTCAATTTTAAAACCCAATTCATCTTTAGCTCGCTCGTTTATTTTTGCCGACTTTAAACTGGTAGTGCAGCATATTTTAATTGATTTGGGCCAGCGTTTACAACAAGAGGTCAATATAACACAGCTAAGTATACCTGAATCCGATTTATTTGATGAACATTTAGTGCCTGATTTCTTGGCCATAATGGAGGAACTAGAAAAGCAAAATATTTATTCAGCCGAAGTATTTAAAATTGATTTTAAAAACATAACTATACCGGAAAATCCCGCTCAAGTTTTGGCTGCCCGGGTAGTTCAAATAACCTGGCCTGTGGTAGTAGAGATAGAAGAAATTCATTCTTATCTGAGGACCAATAATACCCATGATCATCCCTTGTGTTCTTGTATAAGTAATTCTTTAGGATTTTTAATGAAAGATGTTTTAATGTTGGCCAACCCAAATGAGTTAAAAAAAGGGGTGGAGGATTATTCTTTGGAACTAACAAATGTTATTGAACGTATTAGAGATTTTGAAAAAGATTTGGAAGAATTTGTCAGGATTTTGGAATACCATCAAGAAGAAAGGACTATAGAAACATCTTTGAAAAATAAAAAATATCAGCCTTTAATTGCAAACAGGGAATTTCGCGATTTTTCCAAAGCTTCAGATAATTTAATGTTTTTAAAAATTTCCCATTTGCCAGGCTACCAACAAGGAGAAATTTTATCTCTTCATGTAGGAGGCCCTACAAAGCCACATCATCTTTGGGCCATAACTAATACTAAAACTACTTTAACAACTCAATATAATCCTGGTATTTATCTGCTTTTAGATGGTCTTACAGAGCAGCTATATCAAGTTATAGCAGCTGTTAAGCCCAGATCTTTACAGCAACTTCGAATTAAACAAGAAACTTTTCTTTTATACATTGAAGCCTGCTGCCAGGTGAAGATTTTACTATATCGTGGCTCCCAAGGATTTCAACAATTTGCTGAGCTTCATGCCAAGGATTATATTAAACAAATACTTACCCTTACTTTGCCGGATTTCCAGGGAAAAAATAATTACTTTTTTGCTGTTCTAATGCAGGATAATATAAAATTCTATCAATTTGTTGTGGATGGCTTGGATTTTAAAACTCCCTTTAATTTTACTGAAATTCCTTTAAATTGTTTGTAATTTTCTTAAATGTAAATTTTTTTTTATTTGTTATTGTTTTTTGATTTTCTTTTGTTACAAATAAAAAATTGTTTTAAATATTTTGTTTATCAAACTTAAAAACTATTTTTTTAAAGGCATTTGACTTTTATAATTTATTACTCATCACTAATATTTTCTGGCTTTCACTTTACGATGGTGTAATTTCACCATGTATTGTTTATACTTTTTACTTTCACCCATACAAAAATGTGTTCAAAAACTTTTCCAGTAAATACTTGCAGCGAGAGAGTAAAAAGAAATTTCGCAAACTTTCTTACAAAATATTAAAAAGTTTTTTTATACCTTATCAGCTAAAACTTTAACAAGACAAAGTATTTTGTTATTAAAACTTTTTTTAGGAAATCTTTTTAGAAGCGTAAACACAAAACAGCTGATTAAAAAATTCTTCTGCATAAATTTGCAAGATTTTGTATGTCTTAATCTTGTACTCTCTTTTGTCGCTCTCTTATTTTTTGAGTAAATGAGAACTTTCTAGTAACAGTTATTTCAAAATTTGTGGTTTAATACAAAAACCTTACGTTATAGTAAAACTTGTTGTTTTTTTAAATAAATAAAAAAATTTGCAAACTAATTATTGCAACAATTAAATTAATTCCACTAGATTTCCGGGCAGACTTTTAATGCAAGCTTCACCATAATCGAGGACCCGTATTTATGTGTATTAACTTAGGGAGGAAAAATTGCTCAAATATTTACAAGTGCTTATTGTTAAGTACCTACATATAATATCTTTTAAAAATTTTCTAAAGCTTAGGGGATTTTTACAGGTAAAAATAGTCTGGGATCTCCTATTTTTGGACTAAGACGTACCACCACTTGATCATCACCATCACCCACTTCAAGGAAGGAATTCCAATCGGCTAGAAAATAGAAACCGTTTTTCTTTTTTGATGGTGGTGGAGATTCTGTTATTGGATCTGGTCCGAAAGAGTCTTCTAGATCCGCCAAAGAACCATTACGTGATTCTTCTGTGGTTGTGGTAGCAGCAGTTGTGGTGGTTGAAGTCTCCTTGCTATTGTTGTTATCGCCCTCACTATCATCTAAACTCAAACTCAATTGAATTCTAGGCGATTCTGTGCTGCTTTCTGTTTGAAAAGTGGTTGCTTCTGTAGGTTTGTCACTTTGTCTTCTAGTTTTAATAGTTTCATCAGATGCTGTTTGTTGTTTTTTCAAATTTTCCAAGTATTTAACATCAGCTTCCCTCAGCAGAGCTTTGTCTTTGGGGCTAAGGTTAAGATTTTTAAGTTCTTGCAGATTTTTTATCAGCCTCTGTAGTTCATCTGTATTGGCGGTCAAATCTGGCAAAGGTGCCTCCTGATTTTCTTTTGTATCTGGCAAAGCTGTTTCATTTCCAATTTCACTTAAATCTTTCTGAAAATCTTTAGGTCCACTCTCAGTTAAGGGCTTAGCTAATTGATAGTTAATTTCACTAAAATCAGCCTTTAAATCTCCATCATCTGGTTCTTCCATTGCCATTTCTTTCCGAAAGCCTTTAGGTCTACTTTCAGTTAAGGGTACAGCTAATTGATAGTTAATTTCACTAAAATCAGCCATTAAATCTCTAGCATCTTGTTCTCCTGCTCTCACATCCTGTACCGCTTCGCTTACTGCATCGTCTTTACGACGCTGAAATCCTTTTGGTAATTCAGTGGATACTCCAATTCTATTTGCTGCTCTTTTAATGGCTGCCTCAATAATCTTGGTGGCACTAAACACTGGCAGTTCTACTGAGCTTTCTGTTGTAGTTCTAGGAGGTCTTGGTGTTAGAGATTTCATGGTGGTTAAAGAAAACACTGCTGTTTTTTCACTTAATTCTTCGTCCTGCCATGAAGAAGTGGTGGTTGTAAGTTGCAAACTACTTTCGGTTTGGCTTTCTACATTAACTTTATTCAAAGAACCAAATCTTTGCACATATCCATCTAAGCCATCAGCTTGTTTCTTATGAGCTTTTGATCGATTTTGTTCAGGCGCTTTTTTAATAACACTATGAGCATTTTCGGTTTGTAAAAATTTTGTTTCAAGCTGTTGTACCAATTCTTTGGGCAAAGCTACGCCCAATTTTTTCAATTCCTGGGCATTATTTAGCAGCTTTTGCAGTTCTTCTAGATTGGCATTGGATTTAACTGACTTTATTAAATCCTTAGGGCTTTTTGTGGCTACAAATTTAGGTGGTTCTTTGGTGGCAGTTTTGTATATCATGGGTGGCTGTAGATTCCTATAAGCATCTCCCTCTTTAGATGGTTGGGCATAAACCAGATCCCTTAGTTCTTCGCTAGAAGTTTTATCTTTTGAACTGCTTTCACTAACATAAATATTTTCATTGGATTTTTTGTAGGCTGGTAAATCTAACTTTAAGTTCTCGAGTTCTGCTCTTTGATGTATTAAATCTTGTACTTCTTTATTGCCATTAAACTTAGTGGGATAGACAACATGTGCTCCGTTTATGTATTTTACATTTTCTGTTCTTTGCGAAGCTTCTGCATTGAGGTTTGGAGCTTTTGTCGTTGCTCGATTGTAAAACTTTCGTGGATTAGCTGTTGGCATATTAATGCGCACCCTTTCCAGCTCTTGAACCTTACTCAACAGTTTTTGTAGTTGTACAAAATCATTTGGATCCACTTCCTGCAAGCTGCTGCCCGAGCCTGTGTCATTAGTTATATCAATGATACGCTGAGCAAAGTGTTGGGCCCTACGGGTACCAGTTTCTAACTGCTGCTGCTCCTGATAAGCCTTGACAGCCGTTGCTTTGGTAGATATTTCAATATCACTGCGAGTCAATTTTTCAGCATCTTCTACTTGTTTATATAAAGTTCTAAGATTTGCAAAATCATTGACAGGTAAACGAAAATCATCTGGGTTTTGTAAAGGGTCCTTCACGTTGCGTGTCGTAAACCCCATGAAAGGTGACAAAGGAGTTTCTGTTGGTTGTGGTTTTTCTGGCTCTTTTTGTTTCGAGTTTAAACGTTCTAGCTGCTGTACTCGATTTATCAGGGCTTGTAGCTCATTATTTTCAACCGTTGTCTTTTTAGATCTAGCTTCATTTGCATCGTTGGAATATGAGGCTAATATGGGAGATATTTCTTTAGTGGTTGCACCAAATGTAGTGCTGGGTGTAGTAGTGGATCTGGCAGTGGCTTTTTCCATTTCAGCGAGATATTTTTGTAAATGAATTAAATCATTTGTGGGACTTTTCGTGGTACTTGTAGTAGTGGATTTTATATTAGAATCAACCTTTAATATTTGTTTTTGTTGCCTCGCCTTGGCCTGATCGAATAGTTTTTCCAATTCCTGATCATCAGTTAAGAGTTTGCGCAACTGAAACAAGTCTGTAGGTCCAATTGGGTTGAGAGGTTTCTTAGTAGTAGTAGAGGTTTTAGCATTATTTTTCTCATATACCTGCAGTTGCTGCAATACCTTCTGCAGCCGTCCCAAATCAGGGGCGGTAGATCCCGTTTGAGCCTGTTGCTGAAACAATAACAATTGCTGCTGTGACGTTAATGACTGGCTAGGTAGAAAGCGATTAGCTAAAACTGAGGGTTGTGGAGCAGCCGTAGTCTCAATTGCAACATTTTTAGAAGCAGCCGTTGTTGCACCTTTTAAAAAGTTTTTAGGATTAATTGACAACTTTTCCAGCTCTTGCAAATTTTCCAAGAGTTTTGATAACTCATTCGTTTGATTGGATTCGGCCTGAAGGTTTTCCTTATTGGCAAAATTTATTTCATTGGGATCAACACGTCTTCTAGGTTTTTTTGGCTGCACTAGAATGGGTTCACCATTCGTTATCAGGGATGCAGAAGATGTGGTAGGCCCGAAGGTTGTGGTGGTAGTTGTTGTAGATGATGATGCAGATTTAATGGTAGTGGTAGGTGCTGTTGAAGCTTTAACATTTAATCTCTCCAATTCCCTAAGATTTTCCAATAATTTATCCAATTCAGAGTTGCCCAAACTGGGAGCTCCCTTCTTACTCTTTCCAAGACTTGAAGGTATTTTTGCAGTAGCGATTTCACTTCCCTGACTCCAAGGCTCTAAACTATTTTGGGTAGATGACGATTCGGACTTTTTTATAGCTTTTCGTTTTCTGCCACCTACAATACCGAATCTGGTTAAATACCTCTCTACCTCAGGCTTAACTCTTATTTCTTCGCCAATATTTAAAGGCTTGAACATGGAGTAGGCATCTGGCTTTATTTGAGGACCCAAGTTGTGGCTTTTTAAACCTTTTAAATCGGCCACACTAATCACTGATGGCTTTGGAGCACTTTCGGCTGTATAGTAATCTTCTATACCCACTCTGCTTCTGGTTTGTGTTTTAAGCGAAACTATGCCCAAACTTTCCAAAACATCTGCCACTGGTTTAGCGGAAAAGAATGAGGAATATTGAGGCCTTTTCCTTTCTGTGCCAACTTTTAAGAAATCGGCATTTTTGGCATTATAATGACTGCTGAAACGTTGCACTGGTTTCGAATTTTTTTCCAAATCTGTTGGTATGCCGGTTATCAAGGGTTTAAAAGGCACAAATTTGGGTTCGTTTAAAGAGGGTGTCATACGATATAGCACTGCTGGTAGATTTGAGGGGTGATAAGTAGTGGGAGTTAATGGTAACGTTCTTGTTTTCACAGAAAACAAAGGCTTATAGGTGGTAGCTTCCATTTGACCCACAATCTGAGCAGGAGCTTTACCCTCATTGTTCAAGGAAGGTGTTAAAAACTGAATTGGTTGATGAGAGCTATAAGTGTCGACAACTCTTGTGACCGGTGGCCGTGTAAAAAGTTCCTGCAATTAATAGGGTTTAAAAAAAATCATTTGCAGTGTTTTTAGAAAATTTTACTTGTAAGTTGTCCTCAGTATTGCTGTCAGTATTATATGGCAAAACTAGCATTAAAGCTCTCATACTATCCGCTCTTACTTTGTCTCCGGCCTTAAGACTTTTCTCATATTCCTCTCTAGTAACTTTTTCATAAAGTTCTTCTATTTCCCCTCTGTAAAAAGAAATGCTTTAAGAAAGAGATAATTTTGTTTGATTAAAAGTTTTTACCTGGTCAGTCGTGGCAGTGAGGGGTCTTGATTTAAAATTTTTTGTACTTCTTGAATAGTTTCTTCTAATTCTGGCCGCTGAAAAATTGATTTATCTAAATGCTGTATCAAGTTGCCGTGTAAGGTTTGAGGCAGTGTGGGCAGAGAAGTTGCCAACCAGGGCAAGGTAATCAGCAGGCATGTTGTTAGTCTTAAAACAAGCGGTGGCACTAATTTGGGAGGATAATGATACATTGTAGCTGCAAAAAAAAGATAAAAAAGGAAAAAGAAAAGGAGAATAAATAATAATAATAAATAATAATAATAAATAATAATAATAAATAATGATAAAAATAATAAATAAATAATTAAAAAACAGTGGGATTACACGTTTATACATTTTGATATTTAAAGTTAAGCATTTTGGGGAACTTTTTCATCTTTAAATACATCAGTTCGTTTACACCATAAATGTAAAAATCCGTTAAAAAATTTTAAAATATCATCTAAATGTATTCAAATTAATCCGCATGTTAATGCATGCAAATTTACCGAATCTTGTGTGTGTGTGTGTTTGAATTTTAGTGCTTTCAATCATATGATCAGCCGCTCCCAACAAGAGACTATAATTTATGAGAGTGTGTGTGTCTTAACTTTGAAAAACAGCGCATTTTAAACCTGTTTTGTTGTTACTTTTCTTTTGTTTTTTTTTCTATTTGTTATGGTTTTTGTGGGTATTCGTGTTGTGTACATATAAAAGCCGATTAGTATTTGGCCCCCGGAGTCACTCTTGGCTGACATTGCATTAGATAATGATCTTTGCTGTTACAAAACTGCATAATTAAATGTTATAATTAAAATTTAATCATAACCAAATTAAATAAAATGTTAATTTTAAAGGATGATACTTTCGCTTTTTTGCTGTCGACAAATTAGCAACTTGTTTCTTTTATAATCACGTTTTATATTAAAAGTTTTAACAAATTGCTAGTGATTTTGTCAAGCATTTTTAATTTGTTAATAGCAATTTGTAAAAAAACATATTTACTAACTATTAAAGACCGGTTAAAGATTAAAAAATTTTTTGTGTGTTTTTAACAATTAATTTTTTTTTACCACTAGATGACCTCGTCTTGGTAAACTTTTTACTTCGTTTTAGGCTTAAATATTTAACGATACAAAAGTTCTTGACTTCGAGTAAAACACACTTGTATTAAAGATTTATATTAATAATTATTGAACGAATGTTAAATTCTTTTGTTTATTTAATATTATAGTTTCTTGCGATTTAATTTTAATAGAGCTGTTTAAACATTTATGCGCTTTTTCCTAACCATGTCAAGGTGGGTTATTTTTGCAAAATTATATTTATGTTTATTGCCATTAGTAAAAATATAAAAATATGGGTATGATTATTTTGTAATTTCGTTTGTTTTATAAAAGATTTTTATTTTCTAAAGTTTAAATGCTTTAATAACTGGCAGTTTAAATGGCATATAAAGAAAGGTGATGCCACATGGAGATTGTCGTACGTTATCTGTATGTATATGGGTGGCACTTTACCCGCTTAAATCAAGAAGAAACAATATAGCCTGTTTCCGTTTAGGAAGTAAATAAATAATATTGTCAAAAAAATAACTCAAATCAGAAAAGTATTTCCTAAGAGAAATCAAGATTTACAAAAAAACCTTTTTCTCCTTATTACGTTAGTAAAAATAAAGTTAAAATTGTAACAGGGTATGGAAAAGCCGGCACAGCCGTTCATTACATTTTTGTGTTTTTTTTTTCTTTATTAACAACAAACTAAATTATACAAACACATACACATGCAATTATTTAAATTACTAACGCCGGTTTTTCTTTGGTATTTTTTTTTTTTTAGTTTAAGTAAATTATATATTTTTTAAATAGCAATCAAGTTTTTGCACAAAGTAATATATGTTACAACTAAGTAAAGTCTTTGATTAACTTTTGCTAAAAGTTTTAGTTTTCATTTATAACTATTTTGTAGCCAATAAAAATTATAAACTTGATTATGGAAAGAGATTGATTGTAAGTCGGTTTTTGTCTAAGGTTGTGGACTACCGTACCGCATACATTTATAATTCACCTTTCAGTTCCTAAAAGGAACCCAGGGTTGTAACTGTTATTATAATTTTTCTCGAATAGTTTGCATCAATACATAAAAAATCTTCAGCTTTTTCTAGCAATTTAAATTTTTTGATTTTTTTAAATACTAAAAACCTAATTAAGATAAAATAAAGTGAAATAAATACATTTTGTTGAATCTTAGTTAAATTAAATTAATTTAAATTAAATTAAAACAAAGTACTGACTTTTCCTGCAAAAATTATGTTACGAGACATTTCATTAATATTAAACAAAATGTAACAAAAATTATACACAAATTATATAAACACCAATTTTAATTTTTAAATATGATAATAAAAATGTTGCTAAAAAAACCACAAATATAATTAAACAATTCATAAAAAAAAATAACGTTAAAATTACGTCAACAAACATGTTTGTATTGCACACGCAATGTTATAGTATAGAGGAATGTAAACAAAATAAACAAAAAGAAAGAGAGTGGAGCAGGGATGGAAAACTTGAAAACAATGTGTGAACAGACTTGATGTTAAAATTAATTAGAGAGCTTTTAAAACTCAACTTACTATCAGATATAATTGTTGCTTGCTGAAAATATTAGAGGTATTCAATAAAGGTGAATTAAAATTAAATGTTGCAAATTTAATTTAATTTACTCACAAAAATAAACTTTAAACTTGTCAAGTATTAAAATTAAACTTAAGTATTAACATTAAGACGTTGCAATGTTAAGGCATACTTTAATATGATTTTGGGAACGACTCTATTGTTTCCAGGCTTTAAAAAGTAATGGGTAATATGTTAGACTTGTAAATTATAATGCTTTTTAAGAAGCTTAGTAGTAAATACTATGTTACTTGTAACACGTTACTGCAACATGTTACAAATTTTTGAGGGCAAAGGAAGTAGAGAAGGCAGATATGTTACAAAAGAAACACGATTTCTCTTTTTCATGTTTCTTTTTGCCGTTTTTCTTTTTACGTTTTCGTTTTTTCTTCTATTTTTCTTTATTCTCTTTCGTATATGCCATTATACAATTACCTTTAAAGTAATTGTACATTACAATTAAGGTAATTGTATCATGGTCAAAACGTTCAAGAAGAAAAATAAACAACGAAACCAAAACAAAAAATAAAAAAGAGACAAGTTTGTAGTAACATCATGTAAATGCTTAAAGTTTTTGGAAGTTACTTTAAAACGAAATAAGAAAAGAATCATGTTCCAAGTAACATTGTCTAAATGCCGTGTAAAAAATATATTTTTTTTCTAGCAAAAAATTAAATTTTATTTTGTTTTGAATTTAAATTTAAATTTAATTTTTTAATCAAAAAAAGTTGTCATTTGCCACAGGCATTTAAAATAAAAAAAAACAGAAAATTAGTTTTCCATCCCTGAAATAAAAGTAGCCAAAAGTAGTTGAGTTGCTTTTTAAAGTTTGTATTTATTTAAACAAAAAAAGCCACCAAAGCGCATTTTTGATTCGCATGCTTTAAATGCAGGCACAATTTGGGCGAGCTACCGCAAACGTCTGGGTAAATCAAAAGATATAATTAAAAAGATATTTTTATTGGTCTTTTAAAGTAGATGTATCAAAAAAAATCTATGTATATATATATAACATTAAGCCCATATAAAATGTATTTTATTCTAACTATTAGATATAAATTAACATGCTCATTTATTTTCAATTTTTTGAGCTTATGGGGTTTTTCGCTTTGTCGCTTTAATTGTAAATTAACAAATCCTAATATCGTAACGCATTAGCACGTGTTAAAATGTTTAGTGAACAATCGTAAAAATTTAATTCAAAGAAAATTTTTTCTTTGTAACAAACGAAAGAAAGCAGAAGCTTAAACTATAAAATTACTAGAAATTAAAAGTTAAAATAATATTGTATGTCAAGATAATTTTGAAACGAGGAAGTATTTCTTAAAAAAAAATTATAACAGGAGCAAAATTTGTGACAATTTTAGTAAGAAACATTGTCCTTCTCTTTTGATTTGAAAATATCTTATAACGGAACTATTTACGGAATGTTCTTTAGAAAATATGTTTAAAGTCATTTATTAAGCAGTTTTGGTTTTTAAATTAATTACTTCCGTAAACTTTTTATTTAATTGAAAAAAAAACATCTCATTATAAGATACTTATTTGTTCTCTTTTAGGGTTTCCTGTTATAAAAACCTTTAAGAAAACTCTTACAGAAAACTAAATATATTTAAACCAACAAATTTCTACAACATTTTACTATACTTTTGTTCATTTAACTTTAGATATTTACTTTTACAAGCAAAAAAGACTAATTAAGTTTTAAATTAAATATTATGAAATTTTTTATTATGCTTGATGTGGTCGTATTTTTTTTCCGAATTTATTTCAACTTTTAATTTTATTCATTTACACGACAAAATAGAAACAGCAATCAACACTATCTTTCACACTTGTTGATGTTTTGTCGCACTTTCAGCATAAGTTGTTGTTGTCTTAGTTGCTATTATTATTATTTTGTTAAAATTTAAACAACTCAAAAAAAGTTAATGGCTTTTTATTAAAGCGACCTTAACGGCCATAAATGCTATGACTTCAAAAAGTGATATTTATTTGTTTAGAGAGAAACTTAAATCTACGGAACTCATTTCAAAAATAAATAAATTTATATTTTATGGCTTAATGACAGCGATATAAAATTGGTTTTGTAGTGAAGAAAAAAAAACTTTGTGGTAAAGTAACAGTTCGCAGAGGGTTTGTCAACAAAAGTAGTGTCACTTAAGTGTAAAAGACTTGTTAGGAAAATATTTAAAAGTATTTTAAGCAAATTTAATTTTATAGTTTTAATACACAGAAAGAAATTTTAATCTAACCCAAAAATTTATTTGAAAAAAAGTTATGTTCAAATAAAAAAATTTGTTGTTTTTAGTACAAAAAGAAGCAAATGATTTTACAATTTAAAATTTTAATTATTTGTACAATTGAATCAATTACTCAGATAAAGAATATTGAATTTATTTTTTTTTAATTAAGCATTTTAAAAGTGATAATTTTTTTTTGTGTACTATAATTTTTAAAATGTATAATAACACCCATTAATTAAAAAACTAGCAAATGTTTTCAAAATTTTTTTACAAATTTAGTTCTAAAAAATCTTATGAGCAGATGATGCTGCTTACTTCCAAACAAAATTAAAAAAAAAAAACAATAAATAACTATTAACTCTAGTGACCTCTTTAAAATTATAGTTAAATATAAATCAGAATTTATTTAAAAAAAATATAACTTTTCTCAAGCCTCTTAAAGCTCTTTATTTTTAAGAACAAAAATAAGATTAAGTAAAATAACCATTCGTTACATAAAAGACTTAAGCAGCAAACTTTAAATAAGTTTAACATGTATTAAGGTTTGTGTCTTAAGTCTTTAAAGAACATATGTACTTGCATATCCACAAGCATATACAAACATTTATTGTTAAAAGATTTTTTACTATTTGTTTCTTATTTAAAATTTCGCTTCTATTAAGTGTTTTTACTTTTTTATTGTATCCTGCAATTAAATCTATTTAATTATTTATTACTTTTACACATTATCTTTCCTTTATTAAGAGCATCTACTCTTAAATTTCGACTCTCTCCTTTTTTTGTTTGCTCTTTGTTTTGTTACATATTTTCTACTAATTTATAAAACACTTGACTTTTGTTTTTATTTAATTATACTTTATAAGACATGTTATGCTTGACCTTAGACGACTTTTAGAGGTCTTATAGTAATTGAGATGTTAAAAACAAAACCATTAAAACACCCAAAGTTGTTATATTTAAATTTACTATGTTCTTTGAAGTTTTATATATAATTTGTTTTTTATTCTTAAAACAGTTAATATACAAGTTGTAGATTTATGCCTAAACAGAGAAGATAAATTTAGATCAAAGATGTGTTGATGTAGTCCAAGGCTTAGTTTTTCTTAATAAACATAAATTTTTTTATGATTTTAGTTAATTAATAAGTCTATTTTTTCGAGCTTTAGGCCGTTTTATATATATTTATTTATCGCAAATTTTTTTTAATAAATTTAATATTTCTCCACTACGTTATACAACCTCATCAGGAAGTTTTTTATTAAGTATTAATAATCGTTTTTTTTTTTGGTTTTTAAATCAGCTTTGTCAAACAAATTTCATATTACAAAATAATAATTTTAATTTTAAAATTCTATAGATTTTAAGTTTTGATAACACTTTTGTTTGTAAAATTTAGTTTCTTTCTTCATCCACATTTTGAACTTGGTTTTGAGCATGCCTTATCACCATTTCATGGTAGGGCTTTAAGGCCATCACTTTTCTCTCGTAAAAAATGCCATACATTTCTCCGATATCTCTTAAGCGATCAAGAGGTCTACGTCCCTTGGAAATATAAATTGAATAAATAATTCTAACTATTTCCCCGAAGCCAGCGAACTCTAAAGTTTTACGATATGTTTGACCTAAGCTCAAATATGTTACTCTTGGCATATGCATATGACGGGCAACTTCACAAATGACATTAAAGAAGCAAGAAATAAATTCCTGATCTTTTTCTAATTCATCACACAAATGAAATGAAAACAAATGTAGGGTATCACCTTGAGTACTATCTTTATGTTTTACAGCTTGTTGCTGAAGGCACCAGCGAACCACATTGGACAATTCCTTAAAACGTTCACTTTCTATTAACAACTCTAAAGCAGTCCAAGATCTCCATTTTTGAGTCATACACTTCAGCAAAGCTACTCCTTTAATAGAGTTACTGCTGTCATCCATGACAACTATGCTGCATTCATCACGTAAAATATGTTTTAGCAATTTTGAAAATTCTTCTTCTATGCCCAATTCTGAAGGAATTTTTAAAACTTGAAACAACCTTTGAGAGCGAAAATGTTCCAACATGAACTTTTCTACCTTTTCATAAAGTTTTTCATGAACATCTATAATTTTGTATTTACCATAGTCTAACCAATTGATTTGTATTAAAAAAGCCATAAATCGAAAAAAGAGCCAAAACTTAAATAAACAAAATAAAAATAGAAATTTGACAAATTTTAGGAGAAATTTTTAAAATAATAAAACACAACTTCTGGTTTTATGAAACAAATGTTAAACAGAGTTAAAAATAAAAATATTTTTTATGGCCAATACAATTGACAAATTAGAAGAGTTTTTATTTATTAACGGTTAAATGAACTTTACTGCCAGTTAACCATAACCTCTAAGAAAAGCTTTTTTTGTTAAACTACTTAAGGTCTATTTAATCAAATTATAATTATTATTTTTACTTGAACAATTTTTCAAGTTAAAGAAAGCTATAAATTAAATTTTAAATAAAAAAATAAATTAAATGGATTTCTTATGGAAATCTTATTTATTAATCTTTTATTGAATACATAAAACGATTATAAATGCAATCAAAGAATTGTTATTCCCACTTTACAAAATTCTAGTTAAAATTACCAGACAACAATTTTAACAAGTCCTGCACTCAAAATATGTTTTTTAAATTAAAGGAGTAAAACTAAGATCTTAATTATCTCCACCTCTAGAACGAAAAAAATTTCATGCAATAGATTTTATTATTAATATCACAATTTAGGGCTACTCTTAATTTAAATGCATTATCGTATAAGCTGGCAAATTTCCTCATTAACGTTGCCACGAAACGCAAAATAAATTTCATTAACGAAAAAATTTCATTTGAAAAATCAGCCTTGAAAGCTTTTTGCTCTAGCAACAAGCAGCGTATATGTATGTACATATATGACGTTAGGCATGGTCAGCCGTCTTTATTGCTATAAATGTTCAAAAACGACAAAGCTTTCACCATCGTATAAGGGAGAGAATTTTTTTCTTTTTTTATATGGAGTTTTAACATCATAACGGCACAGACATGATTTTTTATATGACCTTTAGAAAAAAATATATGAGTAAAAAATAACCAGCTGGTCTGACGATGCTCCACCTTGACCACCAAATTAATGACTCTTTAGATTGCAATAACTTTACAGCTAACAGCCTTGCCAGACAGCAAGTTTAACGCCTCTTAGTGGATAACACTTTGTAAGGAACACAAAAACAGCTGATTTTTTTAAACAAAAAAAATTGTTCTGCTTTACAGCTTTTGCATTCAATTAAATATTCTTCTTTCTTTTTACGTACATACATACGTACTAGCATTTTTTCTACGTGTGATATTTCGGACAGAAAGACATCCTTTACACTAATAAAGTTTCGTATTTCGTTGATGTATTTAATTCACATTACTATTACCCAAGCAGTTTATTGTACATCTTGACAAGGTAAATCTATGTCTGACAAACGTCAAACTCAGCATTAAATAACAATGTAAAAATACTGGATTTTTTTAATTGAATTTTGACATTTATCTAGTCTAGTCTAGCCTCTTCAAGATGTAGGCTTAATAAATATTGACAAAATTCTTTTTAAGCAAAATTTAATTTTTGACCATATTTTGTTTAACTGATATTGCCACAGTTTTTGGGGGAGGAACCTACAATACAAATAATTCCCAACTAAATCTGCTCGAATAAATCAAGATTTTTTGATTGTTTCTTTTTTATAATTTTTTCTTAGTTTTATACAAACTACTTTATTTTGTTTTACATAAAATTACATTGTTTCAACTTTGGTTCGCTTCTGGCTTCTAACAAGTTAGACTTTTTTATTACTTTCCTTTTTTTTCTTTTAAACTTACATAAAAATAATTTCTCTAGGAAAAATGAAAACTCTCAACGAATATTTTTTTTAACCTTTAACTACTGAGGTGAAATATTTTGGCGTATATTCTGTGGTGGTGGTAAATTTTACCCCTTCCTAATTTTTAGAAAATTTTGCCAAAAAAAAGTTTTTTTTTTAACTTTTTGCTTTTAATTGAAATCAGATGACAGATTTTTTAAATGAATAAAGTAATAAAATAAAAAAAATTAATCTTATAGTTAAAAAAAACAAGGATTTTATTTCATATTCAATTTTCTTAAAACAACAAAAAGGAGCAAACATAGCTTTAAAAAAAAACACATAAAATAAAAAAAAAAAAAACATAAAAGGCATTTTTTTACAGCCAAATGTATAGCATTAATAATAAAAAAGAAAACAAAGAAAAATTATATTGTAAAAAAAATTGAGATCACTTCATTTTTAGAAATTTTTACAATCTTATTCCTTATTTGCACAACTCACGCATACGCGTTTACTGCATCCCATACACATAGGCTTGCAACAAAACAGACAAGCATGTGTAGTATTTCGCTTTAACCTACTAGGGCAGATGTAGCACAGCTTTCTGGCAACTTTTGTCGGCTCTACTGGAGAGGAGTCTCGGAGTCTAGTCCTAAAATGCTACTTATGTTATCTCGAAGTAAATTAGGTAGTCGTTAGTTATGCTCTCGCCTTTTCAAGTGTTGTAAAACCAATTGTCGGCCTAGATTTTTTTAAAAAGTCTGCTCTGTAAAAATAAATTGCGATACAGTGTAGGAGTAGTCAAAATGATTCCATGAAAAACTAACGCTAAACCTGAGGAGTGGCATTTTAATTTACATGAAATACTTACGCTAGTTCTGATGTGGAGGTAAAAAAATTTCCAATAAAAAAAAACGTATGCCCGGACGAGTGGTAAGTTTTACCCCAGCACGTGTAAATGTCCGCTTATGCGACACCCACGAGGACCAAAACACAACTGGATAATATTAATGGGATTTTGAGCAGATACAAAAGGAATAAAATTTATAGCGCTCAAATGAAGAGAGTAAATTAAAAAATAAATAAGACAGGGTAAAATTTACCACCACCACAGTAGTTAAAGGTTAAATCAAATTGTCAGGCGTAGTACTTTATTTATGTGAGTTTCCTTTAAAACAAAAACAACAGATTTAGTATTTGCTCATATAAAAATTTTTGCATAGCATACGAGTACTTATGTTTATTAAACAGGTCTTTTAAACTTTTAATTGCATTTCCTTTTTTTGCATTTGCACCTTTTTTAACTATCAATCAATAAAGAAAGACGTTTTAACTTCAACTATTACAAGCATGTTTGTAAGACTTTCTTCAAACCACTTTTGTATTTGTTTTTTTTTTATAATAAATTTAAAATTTCTTGATTGGCCTTGAGATTTAAAAGTAAAACATTTTGATTTTTATTAAATCACTTAAAATTCATACAGGCCTAACTTTGTAACTGCGGGAGTTTTTGTTACCAAATAATTTGATGTGGCAACATTTGAAAGGAACAATAGTACACATTGAAAACACAAACAAAAACAACGGCTTCTCTTAGCAATAAGAAGAAAATAAAAATAATGCAGTTAACAAGGTCATTGAGATGGTATAAGAATTTTAATTTACATTTTAATTTAACTGTTATAATGTATTTTGATAATTAACTATATCAAGTTAGTTATAATTTAATATTTTTTACATACTAATTATTATATTTTGTAAAATTAAGTTGATAAAAATATTATTTTGATTTTATTTATCAGCTTCGTTAAACTTGTTTTAACATTTCCGTATTACTTCTGTTTGTGTGTATGTATGTTTATGTAAACAAAAAAGGGCTGCTGCAGTTGGTGTTGTAACCTAAACATTAATGAATTTGGATCTGTAAGACATTGTTAAATAAAAAACTATTAAAATGATTAATCTATGTGTTTATCAAAAAAAAAAAATGTTAATATTAATTGAAGTTACAAGCAATAACTGTTAAAAATATGGTAATTTAAGGCAAATATAATGAAATATAAAACATTTGTTTATAAGCAAGATTAATAGAAACCAACCTTTAACATAGCGTTAGACCAATAATACTGCTTAATGGCCATTATTTTTGTTTAATTTAAATTTAAGTTTATTTCTTTGAGAATTTCGTATTTTATTCTTGTGCTACTTTACATAACGGTAATTACATATGTATAGTATGTATATTAAAACTGTTGTGCACATACATACGTTCGTTTTGTTGTAACCTTACTTTAGAATAACAAATAAATTTAAACCTTAAAGGGAAAACCTGCTGAAGACCTTAAAAGCCTTAGATTGTTGTAATTAATATTTAACTGATGATAACAATTTAGTTTTAGAATTAATACCCCAAAATATATACAGTATTGTGCAAAATGTTAACAATAAAAATTATTTTATAAAAATTAATAATCTACGAACTAATAAATATGCCTTCATCTACATATAAGCATTTCAACATTTTTCAATATAACGGTTATTTATAGTGATATAACAATATTATTCTAGTACAACTGTACATGTATTTGTGAGTGTTAGTAAAAGTTTAAATTCTAATAAAAACTTTACTTTAACACATCAAATATTTACATATGCTTTATTAAACGAAAATCTCTTTTTTTGTTGTTGTTTTTTTGCACAGTACTGTTTATATGGTAAGAAAGAAAATATTATAAATATGTATTTCAAAATAATTTTGATGTTAAATTATTAATTTTTCTTACAAAGTTCCGGAATTTATGACTTCCTTTATAAAGGTGAAGATCGTCTAGTAGCTTTGGCCTTGAAAAAATTTAAAAATACTAACAATGTTGATTTTTCTCAGCCATTTCATTGAAAAAACCAAAAGAACCAATTTATTAAAGAAAATATGAATTTATAATAATGTTAACAATAAGCATCATTTTGAATAAAACCGTAGACTGGTGTGTTCATATTATATTCATATTTACCTACACAGACAAAAATTACGACAAACGAATTGCTGTAATAACAACCAAATACTTGCAACCAATACATACAATAAATACAACTATTTTATTGTTGAACTGGCATTAACAACTAAATTTGAAAATACAATAAATATTGTAAATGGATTTTTGAAAATTGTAAAAAGAGCTGACCTTCCAAACTACAACATTCCAAGCTACAAGCAAAGGTCCCAGCAGTCACTAAATGTTGGTTCCAGTAAAGGATACGTGAAAGTCCAGCAAATAATAACATCCTTACTGCTAGTCAAACGTCCATAAGGACAATAATATCTGAGGATGCCATATGTAGGACAGTGATACAATGTGAGATGGTTTATTATTACCCGTTACGCCATGACATTGCGGGGTAGTTGGGAATAAACGAAAATGAAAGCTAAAAAAACTTCAAATAGTTGACTTGAGAAGCCTAAGGTTGGATTGAAGGATATGGACAAAAGTTGCTTACAAGGATAGATAGTTAGAGTGACATGGATGAGAGTGGTTAGTGAATCCTGAGCTTAGTAAGGTGATAAGTGAGCACATAATCAAATTTAACGGATGCAGTGTATTTCCCTTAAGACAAGTGTATAATGCAGTACTCTTAGAAGTTTTATTTAAAAGGGTGCTTAAGACAGCCGGCCTTCGGTGACTAAAAACAAATAAAATGATTAAAAATTTTGAGTTTTTGGAAAAAATTGCTGTTGACGGCGGCAAGGAATAAAACTCTTGTGGATTCTAACTGCCAGCTTCGCTGTATCCTTAGGCCGGGTACCGGACTTAAAACTCTAGTGCATTCCACAGCCAACTAGCCAATCTCCGGCTTAAGTGTATGTTTTGCAGGTTTTGGGACCTTCTTTGAGATCTTCTCCTTCTAACTAATGTACCTATAGAGTTAGGTACAGGCATATAAAAAAATCTTAAGATCTAAATTACTTAAAAAAAAATTATTTAAAGTTTTAATCATTTCACTGGGCTTTTTATGGTTAAATATTTTTTTATCAACTTAAAAGACTGAATATAGCTTATAAAGTAGGCCTCAACTTAAGTTAAATCAAGCTAAAGCAAAAAATAAATTAATCATTAAAATTTTTGGTTATTACAACCTTTCCTTAACTTAATTTAAGTTCAAATTACGCTAAAGCCAGTTAAAGCCCTAGTGCTTTTGGCATTTTTAAGTACGCAGTGCACTGCGCTGCACTGTGCCATGGCAACGAAGTGCTTTTATTTGTTTACTTACACAAACAAATGAATGC
Organism: Melanophora roralis; assembly: GCA_963583895.1. Lineage (NCBI taxonomy): Eukaryota > Metazoa > Arthropoda > Insecta > Diptera > Rhinophoridae > Melanophora > Melanophora roralis. The sequence goes on along the minus strand of OY757190.1, from coordinate 95,708,902 downwards.
AAAATAGCTTTAAACAACAACAACTTTAAATTAGTAAATCTTTCCTTTAGCTTCCCTTTAGGTTATTAGACACTTTAGCCTAAAGTTTACTTATAAAAACGAAAAAGTAATTATTTGCATTTTAACATCCTTATTTTAGCTATCAGGCACTTATTATAAAGGCCTAAAATATATGATTTGATTTGTAAGTGTTATTTTCGTGAAACCCTTAATATCTTAGCATTTTTTTCTTGTTTTTATTTTAATTTTAAGCTTATTTAAGATGTATGTAGTCGTTATCATCACATCCTAAATGCTTGTGGGGATTAAAAGTCTATGGTTATATTAAAGGCTGTCACATATTAAGAGCTTTAATTAACATCTCACACTTTTATATTTTTTGTTTAAAAAAAGTGTAGGACAAGTGTTTTTTCAGTTTTTAATAATATCCTGCAATTAGCAACACTTTATATAATAAATAACTGTTTTAAATTCAATATTTCCCAGACAATAGTTTAAACCTCATAAGGTGCCACCTTTTTCCTATGATTTTGGTCTCAATATGAAACTAGTTTTTAATTTTTTTTTCAACTTAAAGCCCATTTCTTTTAAAACCTTATCAGTATTATTTAATGTTCACATGCTTTTTCAAATTATTAATTAATTTTTTAAACGTTTTTTTTTAGCTTTTAAAATCCGCTTGTTAAAAATGGAGTATTTCGCAATGAAAGTTATTATAACTGCTGCATTATATATATTTTTTTTTTGGCTATTAATTTGTTGTTGGTAAACACCTGTAAATAAAATAGCTGTCACTTTTCAAAAAAAGACACTTAAGACATCTTGTGCTTGAGATGCCAGTTGATGACGATCATAAGAGTCTGCTTAAAACAAGTTGTTGTTGTTTTTAAGATGAATTTTTTTTTAATCTGGTTTACTACTTCACCACTTACATTGTGTACGGATTTCCTTAAAAATAATAACATGTTTTCAAATTATAGAAAAAAAAACAACGCACTCACACACACACACACACACAGCAGATTTAACTGGAAAATTCTAAAGTTTGCAAAACTTATAAATTTATGGCCACATAAGAGACCGATGCAAGACAAATAATAAATAGTCTATAACAATCCAAATCCAGTTCCAAGTTGTTGGCAGTTTTACTTTGGTTTTTTTTTTATTGGGTGGTGAATGTTGTTTTCAATATGACTATTGGTGTAAAAAACACATTAATAGTAAATGGCTTGTTTTAATTTCTAGTGGTTTGTTGCGTGGTCACTTCAAAAAAAAATAACAAAAAAATATAAAAAATACCAGTAGCTTTAAAACAATTAGCAGAAAAAAAATTAATAAATTCATTTGATTTTTATTTTTATACTTATAAGGATCTAAATCACTTTTGTAAAAATGCTGTCTATTGCTGGGAAAGCAGCAACTTTTGCCATAAAAAAATTAAAATTTGAAAATAAAAACCTAAACTGTTACACTTATTTTATTTATGGCAATAATTTATTGAACGATTGTTGTATTTCTTTTTTATTGATTTTTTATTCAATTAAAATTTTTGCAACAGCTTTATTGACATACTTTTACTTTTACGACACAATGGAATTTGTTTTTCTTTTTGGATCTGACAAATATTTTTTTGTTTAAAAAAATTAATTCTTTTTTCTTAAAATATTAAATTATGTTTTCTATTAACTTTCTTTTATTAATTTATTTTTTTCGTTTGTTTAAACTTTATAATATTTACCATTGACTTTTAGTTTCCAATTTTTTTCTCTTAACTTTAATTTAACTTTGTTATTGGGTTTTATAAAAACTTTGTTGGCAAATTTTCAAGAATTTATTTTTTGTGAAAATTTTTTTTTTTTAATTTTAACGGTTTTTTTTATTTTATATTGACTTTACGTTTAGCGTTTTTAACTTTACTCGTTCACTGCCACTACACAACTGTTTTGTTTTACATTCAAAGAGTTTGACTGTGGTTTTGTTAAAATGTGTTAAACGTTTAGTTTAAATTAAAGCTCTTCAGATCTCTTAAATATTTGCGTGTGATAGTTTTATTTACTTTGCTTTTGTACAAGTTAAAGAAAATATTCTAAAATGGCAGAAGGATTTTTAGAGTATTAAAAATTAAAAAAAATATTAAAATGCAGTAAAAGGAACAAAGTCCTGATTTTTTAATAGGTTAAATTGAATTTTATTTGTTTATTTTTAAATCATTTTCTTAATCGAAAAAATGCTCCAAGATTGCTTGTTTTTTTTTAATAATTTTTTTGCTCTTTATTTTTATTCGATTTTTCTAGAACCCAAGTTTTTATTAGTAAAGTCGTGACTTTAGCCAAAACTTTTAATTAGAAGCACTTTTGGTATATATTTTTAACTTCTTTAACTAAGGAGTTGCATTATTTTCTATAAGTCTCTCGATCCTCTGAACAAGGTAGACAATATGAACTGTTTTCTAACTCAAATTTATTTTTAAAAACCTTATGGATTGAAATCGAATTACATGATAACCCTTCTGTCCTCTTTTTTTGTAAGCTTAAACACAAAATTTAAATTAACTACCAATCAACAAATTTAAAATAATTTTCAAAAATTTTTTACAGAATATTTTCTTAAAGCTAAGAGGCTTTGGAGCTTAAATTAATTAGGTTACACCAGTGACAGTGTTCTATAGCATATTTATGTAAACACAATAGATGCTCTTTTTAAAATTTTAAAATTCTTAAAATTTGAAACCTCTTTTTATTTTTAATTCAAACTTTTAAAACAACAACAAAAAATGTAAGTAAATGGTCATTGAACATTTGAATTGTTTTTGTGTATGTGTCTTAAGTCTTTTGATATTTTGGTACAGATAAAAAACAAATCAATCATATTTTTATTCGAGCTTTTTTTTGAAATTTTAAGAATTAATAATTTAAATTAATAAATGAATTAAAATAAATTTTCTTCAAGCCCTTTTTAAAGCCAAGAGGATTTGGAGCTCAAATTTATTAGGTTACACCAGTGACAGTGTTCTATAGCATATTTATGTAAACACAATAGATGCTCTTTTTAAAATTCTTAAAATTTAAAACCTCTTTTTAATTTAAATTCAAACTATTAAAACAACAACCAAAAATGTGAGCAAATGGTCATTGATCAGTTAAACTGTTTTAGTGTATGTGTCTTAAGTCTTTTGATTTTTTGCCGAAGATAACAATCAAATCATTTTTTTAAGATTTTTTTTAATAATCAAATTAAATTGATTTTTCTTCAAGCCCTTTTTTTAAAAATCAAAAAAAAAATTCTTAATATTAATAACCCAAAAACAAAAAAAGCTTGATAATAATACTTTTGAGTATTTGTTTTCATATTTTAATTTGAAGCTTAAACTGTTTTTACGTAACTGATTTTATGTAAGTTCGATGTGCCTATTAAAACAAACCAGTTTAACATTTCTCTTGCGGTGTAACTTGTTATAATAAATTCAATGTTACAAAATAAAATTTCTTTGTTTTAAATATAAAAAAAAAATAAAAAAAAACTGAACTAATTTCGAATTAATAATCAAAAATTTAACAACTTGGCATTATCACAATGCACCTGTTAAATATTAAAACAATTTAAAACTCTTTTTCTCTCAAACAAATTAAACAAATAAAAATTCTCTTTTCAAAATCTCTTTTACAGCTAAGTTGCACACACATATGCTTTCAAGTGTGTGTGTGTGTGTGTATGTGTGGCAAAATATTCAAAATTGTTATCATTATCGATAAATGTTGTAAACCTAAATTATAATAGCGAATAATAAAGCTTAAGACATTTAATTTGTTGTTGCTTTTGTTAATAGTTATGTTTGTTAATAAAAAAAATTATAAAAAACAAAAGAGAAGATAAATATGTATTAATGTGTGTTTTTGTTTTCTATTATAAATCATTAATGCTATCTCTTATGTATTTTAGTAGCAAAAGTATTAATATGAACTAATATATATTGTTTATTAAAATGTTTTAATATTTTTCTTTTATATTTTTTATACACATGGCATGTGTTTATGGGATTTTTATAAAACTTTACATTATTACACAATATTAAAACGGAATCGAAAAGATATAAGAGAAATAAATTACATTTGATTGGTTTTTAATCGTTATCTAAATGTATAAGGGAAAGGGAAAATCAAAGCAGCTAATAGCTAAAAATGGTTTGTTGGGTATTTGAAAGAACTCTTGAATGTTTTATTGTTTGTTTAAATTATTATAAAAAGGAAAAAATATTTTTAAGGTTTTTAATAATTTAGTTGCAGTCTACTGACGATTTAGTGTAAGAACCAATGAGTTTTATATACTCTTTAAATTGGTATTTTAAACACATAACGAGTACTTATTAAATGTAGTCCATTTGTATTTTGAGTACCCCTTCTCCTGCCTTTATCCTTTTAAATTTTCCGAAATTCAAATATAATACTAAAACTTAACAGAGTACTTTGTTTGAAGTCAATAGTTGTAATAGTTTAGCACATTAAAAATTTCATGAAATTTTCTGTTGGTATGGGGGCCACTACTTCCCTTGCTTCTATCCAACAAATCATTTTTTTAAATGGAGAAATTAGACTAAAACTATTACAAGTAATTTTGAAGGCGAAAGTTGTAATAGTTTCTTATGCAATTTAAGGGGACTTCTTTCGAAAAATTGCCATATTAGCTTTCCCTCTTTAAAATCTCCGTGCCAGGTTTTGTGGCAACTGTATTAATAGTTACTGAGATCTACTGGGATATATCATGAACTTTGTCCTAAGAAACCTGGATTATCTCAGGGGTTTGTTCAGATCTTGGCCAGTTGTTTAACGATCTTGCTGAATTTAACAAGCAACTGTTTCTGAGAAATTTCTGACTACTGATTTCTGTTGACTCCGGAAACTTTGTTTCCATCAGCCCTTCTCTATAAACCGAACAGAAGAAAATCTCTTGGTTTCGCAGCAAATAAACAAATTTATTTGATTTAAAATCGAGTTTTCATAAACCTGTTAAAATGCAGCGAATCGATAAATTTAGACTCGACTTACAAAGCAGTTATAAACGAGCATGGCTTAAACGACTTTTTATATATAAGGACCCAGAATAAACACAAAAATATATTTTATCGGACCGTAAATTAATACTGTATTACGACCTGTGCCACATACTTATATGGGGGATTTCATGTCAAGTGACCCAACTTTTAAAACCGATGTCTTTCGATTGGAAAGAAATTTGGACCAAAGTCAGTTCTTGCAGAGAGTAGTTTAGACGCAATTTTTTAACACGATCGGTCAAGAACTCTCTGAGCTAGAGGGGTTCAAAATTTGACGTTTTCGGCAAATAGGTGTTTTTTTTAATACATGTAGCTTATTACCTTTTGCTTTTAACAAAATTCGTCTCAAATACTTTTGGTAGCTTTTTTTTCAATCTTCCAGAAAAAAATATTTTTAAAATTAAAAAAAAATTTTTTTTATTTTTTTTTATAAAATAATTAGAAAAAAATTTTTTTTTTCCAAATGTGCCCATTTTTTTTTTTTTTTTTTTTTGCTCAAAAGAAAGCTTAGGTCTTTCTTTTGAAGAGCATGGAAGTCGCTTAGTGGGATGCGAGTGGGATATCTATAAAAATTAATGTTTTGTAACTCAAGGTAGAGGTTTTCCAATTTTCGCGTATATTCTGTTTTGATTTGTTTGCTATTTATGTAAAATTTTCTCTTAAGCTAAAAAAAAAATTATTTATGCTAAGAAACAAAATAATTTAACCTTTCCGACCGTATGCAAGTACCAAATAAAGTCTCATACACTCGACACTGTATTACCAACAAAATGGTAGGCCTCTGGAATAAAATCACTTTTATATGGCAATGTCTGAACACGTTTTGTAAATATTTTCAATGAATACCGCCGGAAAGGTTAAATTATTTTGTTTCTTAGCATAAAATATTTTTTTTTGCTTAAGAGATAATTTTACATAAATAGGAAAAAAATTTAAATAGAATATACGCGAAAATTTGAAAACCTCTACCTTGAGTTACAAAACATTAATTTTTATAGATATCCCACTCGCATCCCACTAAGCGACTTCCATGCTCTTCAAAAGAAAGACCTAAGCTTTCTTTTGAGCAAAAAAAAAAAAAAAAAAAAATGGGCACATTTGGAGAAAAAAAAATTTTTTTCTAATTATTTTATAAAAAAAAATAAAAAAAATTTTTTTTCAATTTTAAAAATATTTTTTTCTGGAAGGTTGAAAAAAAAGCTATCAAAAGTATTTGAGACGAATTTTGTTAAAAGCAAAAGGTAATAAACTACATGTATTAAAAAAAACACCTATTTGCCGAAAACGTCAAATTTTGAACCCCTCTAGCTCAGAGAGTTCTTGACCGATCCTGTTAAAAAATTGTGTCTAAACTACTCTCTGCAAGAACTAACTTTGGTCCAAATTTCTTTCGAATCGAAAAAAAAAGTTGGGTCACTTGACATGAAATCCCCCATATATGTATGTACATCATCACTAATTGATAAAAAGAAAGGTATTTCCAAGCATTTTAAAAGAAGCCTGTAAATCTTTGCCTTAAAAAACCAATCCTATTCTACATTTCGATTCCTTATTATGTTAAAAATTTTTTGCCTTTTCGTACTAAAATTTTTGGTTTTTAATTAAAATTTAAGAAAATCTAATTGTGTGCCAAAACTTATCACAATTAAGAAGAGGGACAAAGAAAAATATCGAAAAGAATCGGAATAAAAATATTTTAGCTTTAAAATCCATTTAATTTGTTTTTTTAGTGCATGTGTCTTAAGTCTTTTAATCAATTAATCCAAGCGCGTGTGTCTTAAGTCTTTTGAGAGCTGCAATGAAAAGACAAAATTGTGTGACAAAACTTTTCACAATTAAGAAGAGGGACAAAGAAAAATTTTGAAAAGAATCGGGATAAACATATTCTAGCTTTAAAATCCATTTTATTTGTTTTTTTAAGTGCATGTGTCCTAAGTCTTTGAATCAATTGGGCCAAGCGCGTGTGGCTTAAGTCTTTTAAGAGCAGTAATGAAAACTTTGGGTTTTTTTCTGAGGTCTTTTGCACTAAAGTTAGTTAAGGTAATGAAGGTTATTAAAAATTTGATATACATAAGTGGTTGAATGATTGACTGATTGATTTATTAATTAATATGAAACTTAATTTATCCTTGATGTTAATTTTTTAATACCTCATCTTTTATACGGAGAATATTTTATAAAATTATATATTAAAATAAAAATCATTAATTTAAAATGTGTCTTATCAACATAGTTTATATATATGGCCAAGCTAATGTTTTATAAATATTTGAAATTAAAAGATGATAAATAAGGCTGTACTTAAGATTAAAACAGCTTGAAGACGAACTAATAAATTAAATTATTTTAAAGTATTTCTTAATACAATTAATTTTTTTTTATGAATTACTTCTCTTATTGTATTACAAACCTAATTTTCATGTTTTGGTTTTGAATGTTTTTGCTTAATATTGTTTTGCTTTCTTTAATTTCCAATTCTACTTCAAACACACCAGAAACCATAAGCCATCACTCATACGTAACAATTTCCAACCGGCACACATCACACAATTCGTTTTATATAAAAAAAAAAATATATTAAATAACTTTTGTGTATATATTTGCTAAAACATTTACATATTATGATGATGATGATTAGCAAATACAAATTATAATTTTTTATGACTAATCAAGCTAAATGAAGGTAAGAAACAAAATAAAGAGTATTAAATTTGTAAAAAAAAAACCACAACAGAGGAGAAAGTATTTATTGGTTAAAAGTTTAAGTATGAAATATAGTAAATAAATGGCAAATTTTACTTGTATTATTATGCGTGCGTGTGTGTGTGCGTCATATGAATGCAAACAACATATGTGAGTGAGATACGTGCTCATAAAGCTAAATGGTCAAATATGTAACAAATTATGAAAAGAAAGCGATTTTAAAGATGATGACAATAATATCTACCATTAAGAAGATGACAATATTGAAAACAGACTAATATTTTCAATGAAATCGGGCTTTGAAAATGATTTAGCCATTTAAAATTAAAAAAAAACCAAAAATAACTCCAAAATATTTTTTTATTATGCAACTTGAGTATAAAAAATGCTTCGTATGAAGAGATATAATTGAAGAAAAAATAAATATTGTACTTAAAGCAAACATATTTATGTTTTACAAAAACAATTTTTAAATACACTTTATTATAATTGTTTTTATATCTTTATTAATCGGCAAGATTTCAATTTAGTTTTAGCTTTAAAACTTGTTAAGAAATACAAAGTTTTATGACTTTAAAATTTTTATCTAAAATCTTGAAAATTTGGTTTTATTTAAATATAAAGTTTGATAAACTCTTTTATTTACAAGGAAGTCAATTTGTTCGTTTTAGTAAAACGTTTTGTTTAAACATGTTAATTTAAATCATTACCTTATTTGGAAAAGGGCCTAACTCGTATTTTTTAAAAAGGCCAGATTTCTATTAATTTCGATAAAGGGCCTGCTTATATATCACATTTAGCCAAAAAACCTTGACTTCAAAAACATGAGTTAGGGCCTTTTTATATTAAGGTAACGAAACGTATTAAAAAAAACTAAAGTGAAAGGTTTTGTATATTTTTAAAATACATTTTAAACAGATTTTGTAATATGCAGTTTTTTAGTCTTAAAGTGAGCAGCTTAATTAATCGATAAAAGACTTTTAATGCATGTCAAATTTGATTTTACACTTTGCATCACCATAATCATTATCTTGCTGGACAAAGGCAATTTACCTTTTGTCGGCCGTTACACATACAAACATACTGCTGGTATGCGCAAGTATTTTTTTTCTTTCTTTTAACTTTTACTACTTTTATTACTTCCGATTGGTTGTGGGAAAATTAAATCAGGTTAGTTTTTCTTAATACTTAAGCAGAAAAAATTATAATTTTTAAATAAAGCTGGAAATAAAAACTTACCTTTAAAGAAAGTAAAATATAAATACAAATTTTAAAATTTATTTAATGGCTTATTTTGGTAGTATTGAAACCTAGTTTTAAAAGGTTTTTTTTTTTTTGTAAATAGTTAGCGGGTAAATTATTTAAGGCAGCTTTAGCAAGGATTTCATCTGAAAAAAACACCTTTTTACAATATTTCACAGCTTTAAGTATTTAAAACCTAAATTTTGTTTTAACTAAAACATGTGAACATACTTACACACAAATGTACTTACAGTTTAGACATGTTATATTATAAATTTTGTAATATCAGTCTTGGCGTTAAATTGTTGTCTTTATAATTAAGGTTAAGGTTGCGAATGCTTAACCATTAAATTGAACAACGTTGATACATAAAGCAAAGCCGGGGAAAAAAGAAAAATCATTTTTTAAGTTTATAGCAAATTATTTAAAATTACATTAAATGCATTTATTATTTATACATACATTATACAAAATGTTATTAATTATTAATTTTTTTTTCATATACATTTAGTACAGGTTTTGAATATTGAATTTGAATTGTTTTTTTAATTTTTTTTGTTATATGATATACATATACATATATGTTTGAGTACAAATTAATTTAAAATAATTTGTTTTGTATATGCAATACTTCATTGTTGTTTTTACACATGTCATAGAATTTACAACTTATAAAGTTATTAAAACATTTCAAAAATATCGAATTTTATAATAAAACAATAATAAACTAAAAAGAACAACTGATAAGACTTAAAAATCTTTTCAATTTCAATTTACCAGCATAAACATTTGATTGTGTTTTTTTTTTTTAAGTAAAGTAAATAGATTTCATTTTAATGCTTATTATCTTAAGTATCACATACGTTTCCTTTAAAAAAATAATTGTTCTCAAAACAAAACTTAAGGAAACATATTTCAAATAATAAAATTTCGTATGTAAAACTAAACTAACGGAATTATAACAATAGTAATGCCAGTGATTCCAACAAATAGATAACTAATTGTGTAAAAAATCCAATAGTTATCTTTGCCTTTCAGGTAAAACTGAATTTAAAATCATAACTGGTAAAGCATACCTACGTGTTAAGCTTAAATTATACGTGCCATAACCATAACCATTAAAACAAAAATTGAATTGGTTTCTATGGTTATAGTTAAGGCGCAATGGTAAGTCACCTATAATAAAATACAGTGTTGCCCATAAGTTTTGTACGAACAGCTGTTTTCTGTGGTTATGGTTACATCACGCTTAATTGAACTTTTAAGATTGCAAAAACTAATTTATATCTTAGAACATCTATTTATTGAAATTGCGGGCATAAGTCAACATAATAAAAGTAAAATAAATATTTAAAAAAAAATCGTCTAAATGCCACTGTTTTATATGTTTTGTGTGATAACATAATTTCTGCAATTGGGTGATATAGTAGAAGTAGTAAAAAAGTTTACTTGAGCATAAATTTCTTTTTTAAAAATTTGTAAATATTTCTTTCTTTTTTAATGTTTTTACAAATATTGCTCTTTAACTACTCGTATATAACTTTTATGATTTATGTTATTTTATGTTATTGTTTTATACATTTGTTTTAGGGAAGGAGTATACGTTATTGAGAAGGTTGGTCGAACTTTTAAAAAGAGGCTTTGGGAGTTTTTGTTCAACTGCCTTTAAATATCATTTACCAGATGACCTTCTACCACGGATGAGTGATGATACCTTCTTCTTTGCGAAAAGTCTTCGTTGTCTTCATTAAGTTGGGTTGGTGATACATCGACCCCAGGACATGAGGGTGTTACCACAATCTGTTCATATTCATGCATGCGTTTGCTAAATGTTTTCAAATTTCATTCGTTTTAATTTTCTTGTAAAAAGTTTTAAATAAATTTTGTTTTACTTACCCAAAACATCGAAATATTACACTTTTCAGCCAAGCGAAGAAGTTAAATTCCGCTGTCAGACCTGGCTTAACAGCTGGATTCGCTGTGCCCACATAAAACCAAACAACAAAAACTACCAGAAAACAGGTTAGAGCATAATACCAGTTGACCAACAACATTACGAAAATTTTAGTAAATGCCTGAAACGATTTAAAACTTAATAAAAATTATTGTTTTTGGAAATTTTTTGCGTTATTCATACTCCCAATAATGAAGCCCATCTATTACAATAACCTGAATACCAGTTTTTCGTTTTAGAATGTATAGGTGGTCTTATTGGCGCTATAGGTTCCTGATCCTCATTATCAAGCGTGGTAACGGTCTCCAAATTATCCCCGGCATTCGTGCTATTAACTCCATCTCTAAACGAAAAAGCTGCATTTGCATTTGATGATGAGGAGGCTACAACGGCTGCATTTTGTATATTGCCATTTGCAGTGGCGTTATTTGTATTAGAAGGCACATGTAAAGGTGAATTTTGGGGACTTTGTAAATTTTTATGACGTACTCTATCGGGAAACAGTAAATCCAAATCATTGCCCTCCTGTGTGGCACCGTAACGACGTGTCTCATAAGAGGGTGACGAGGCCTGTATGCGAAAACGTTCTTCACGTTGTTCTTGTATATCAAAAGTTTGAGCCAAAGCAAAATAGGAATAATCAATACAGGCATAAGTAAGCAAAAAAGGCATGGTAACAATGGGAGCCAAAAAGTTAATGTCGCCCACTATAATAAAGGTAACGGTGACAATGGCTACCACACCCATTGAATAAAGTGGAACCTTGTTAGGACCACGCTAAATATATAAAAAAGAAAAATAGGATAAAAAGAAAAATAAATTAAATTCAATTTAATAAAAAATTTATGTTTTTTAAATACATAAATTAAATAAATAAAAAATAAATATTTACTCCTTTGGCCAAAATTTCAATGCCTGGTATAACATTTTCTTTGGCTATACTTTGCAAAACTCTTGGTGTGCCGTACATTGCACCCAAACACGAAGACATACTGGACACATATATACCCGCCACCAGCAACAGGTGGACAGCCGAAACTTTAACAACAATCATGAAATCGGTTAATAAAGTTGCTCTTTGACAGGTGGAGCCCAAGAATAATAGAAACACCATATAAAGAAAAGTGCTGTAATGTGAAAACTTTAAGAAATGCTTAAAATTGTAATTTCAATATCTAACTTACGATGTACCAAAGGCAGCTAAAGTACCATTTGGTATATCCGTCGAAGGTGCTCTTAAATCGCCGCTCATATTTATGCCTGATAAAACACCGGTTACGGTGGGAAAGAACACACCAAATACTCTAAACCAAGAATAGCCATCCTCATATTTGGGCCAAAGGTTTTCTACAAAATTATTACTAGCCCAACCATCGAACCCATTTGCTAAAAAATATTAAAATTGTCAATTAGATTTTATTAGATTTGATTATTTTTCTAATTAATTACCTGGATCCTCTCCAACAAAACTACCCACCATAAAGTCCAACGCAGATACCAGCAAAATCATAAGCAATATAAACTGTAACTTTATGACCCACTTCACCCCTGCCACATTAATACAACCCAATAACAGAACTGCGGCAGTAGCAAAACCTCTGATGGCCCATTTATTGCCTTCTAATCCCACCAAACCAGCCATGGATTCACCAAAGCCCATTACGTTTAAAGCACAACCAACAGCCTGACCAAAACAGTAAAGCAGACCTAAGGAACCACCAAAACGCGAACCTAACGTATGGGCAATAAGAAAATATACACCACCACTTTCCACCCGGCAACGTTCGCATATGCCAACCGCAGAGAGCACCGAAACTAAGGCTATAACTACCGTACAAAATATAATTAAAATGGCATTAAGGATTCCTGCTTGTGATACAATCCAACCGGAACGCAAAAATACAATAACACCAAAAACATTGATAAGGCAGGAGGTAAAGACCCCATCCCATGTGCCAAATAACACTGGTTGTGATATGAAGAAGTTAGAACGCCACCTAAAGTCAATGAAAATTAGTCAGTTATGAGACACTTATCACACACATAATTTACCAAGGTTTATCTCCTTGTTCCTGGGCAAATATTTCATTAGCTCCAGAGGCCTGATGTCCACCCGAAGCGTATGTGTGTTCATTACCTAAATCTATGAAGCCTCCTGTATTAGCACGTTGACGAAAGTTTGCCACTACAACTTCGCCATCGTCTTCGCTTCCTAAACCAAAACGGTTCCAATCCACTTGATGTGTGCGGCGAGCACCACCACTGCCATTACTTGCTAAACTATTACTCATTCTCCAATGATTTGTGTAGAGTGTGTGTTATCACACACATATAATTTTTTTTAACAGAACGTGAATAAATTACTTTTTGTTTTTTAAGATTAATAAAATTTGTATCGTTTCTTGAAAATTTCTATCCACGCATGCAATATTGTTGATTGTTCCAAACCTTTTTTACTGCATTTATATTTGCGATGTAGTAGTATAATACTTCATTTTTACATTTGACACATATTTTTATTTACGCGAAATACTTTTTTGTTATAATTATTACATATTGTATAATTGTTAATACTTTCCGATTACTTATTTAAAATTTTGAGCATTAATTTTTTTATTACACAAAACAATATACAAAAATAAATTTTTTCACTTAATGTTTGTGCTCCACTATAAAAACAGTGAGTTGTCTCAGCAACTGTCAAATTTAAGGATGCCAGACCTGAATATATATTTAGTGCAGTGGTGCCAGATTTTTTTTTAATTCCTACGCTCATGAAAAAATCCCTTTGCTACTTACACATACTTCATATTAATTAACTAACATTGGCTTTAGTGATTTTGAAACGCAAGCCAATATTTATATGGAGCTCAACAACAATTTTTTCTTGTCAATGTTTAGGGCCTGTTCGTAAATGCATCACTGCACTGCATTCCGAGCGCAAACTTATTCAAAAATCAATAAAGAAAACTTTTAAAATATGTAAATAATGCTACCATTGTAGCCATTTGTTTTTTATTAAAGTCATGATCCAGTGCATTTTGGCATTTACGAACATGTCCATAAATTTATTTCTTCTGGACGTACAGCAATCTCTGTGGATTTTCCAAAATAGGTAAAAAAAATTTAATTATCTGGCAGCAACTGTGAGCTTACGAGTGGCAGCTTCTTAATTAAAAAACATAGACAGCAAAAATAGAAGTTGAATAGCATTGCGCCGAGGGCGCGCCGCCCGAAGTTTTAACGTAGTCCGCTTGGGTCGGCTCAAAAAGATCTACCATTTGTCGTCAGCTTATGGTGATGTTTTTGAAATAAGAAATTTCTGAAGTTTTCCTGTGTATTTTTTATTGTAGCAAAAACAAAATAAATAAACAAAGTCCAAGACGATTCCTCAAACGTTTTCCAAACATCAACAGCACAATTACGACAAATAAAATATTAAAGAAACCGATTCACATTTGTATTCAAATATAATATATTTATTAACAAAGCAATTGATTTTATTTTAAAAAAGTTTTTAGCCAAATGAAGTTGTAATAACGACACCAATTAGAGATTTAGGCATAAGGAGTAACTTACTTAAGCTTAAAACTGAGTAGTCATTTAAATATTTTTTTCAAGTATTAAATATACATAAAATACAATAAATGTTTTATTAACTATTCTAATAAATGGATGTATGTGTGTATATATTTTGAATAAACATCAAATCTTTTATAACTGGAGGGTCGTGTAAAAATTCAGTAGTCGATTTAAACGGGGTTTTAATCATACATATTTTTATAGTTGTTCTAATGGTCAAATAATTTATTAGGTGACAGCAGCGAGAAAAGTTTAAGCCTCACTTTTTTTATATATGGAGTTTGACACACACTTGAAGTTTTCTTTTTTTTTTTTTTTAAGGGAAAGTGTCAAACTTCATATATAAAAAAGAGGCGAAGTCACTTTCGTTTCTGCTGTCACCTGATGAATTTATTTACCATGGTTTTCTTTTAACTAACTAATTGTTACACAATTCCCTGTTTTTCTTTTTAAGATTATAATACATTTATAAAAAAACTGATTTTTTTAATGAGCAAAGTAACTACCATAAAATTCCTCAATTAAAAAATGTTTCTTTAAGAAATCAAATAATTTAACAAGGCATTTAATTTGACAACATTTGGGATAATACATACTCCAATATTAATTAACATTTAGGGTGACACGCAAAATTGAACTTAAAGCTAGTTCTAAAGAATTGTTTAATTTAGGACTCAATGCATATTAAGTTTTTTGAGAGTATTTCGTTGTGAATTCAGCATTTAAGAGTTGCATTTAAGTAACTGTTTATTTCATTCAAAACCATTGAGCCAATAACCATTTTTTCACAGTTGACCTGAAGGACCAACTCCTCAGAAGATTGCGTCCAGTCGCAAGAAATCAGTACTAGACTTTTTGAAGTCATAGTTTGTCCTACAAAATTATAAACAGTGTTGTCCAAATTGATGTTAATGTGGGCTACATTTATGCATTCGAAAACTTTTTGTTTCAAAATTCCAGCTTCTACAGCATCTTGATTAAGCTTTAATCTAGTTACATGTTCATTCATTCCCCTTAGCTTTAAGCGTTCTTCTTTAAATAGCGATTCAGAAATGTGAACTGATCTAATCAGTTCTCCTATTAAAGGTTTAAAAGCCACACGAGAAGTACCATTGCTAGAGGTTATTTCAAAGTCAATTGCATGAGTAGAATCGTTAAAGTCGACACCCATTACACTAGTTGCGCATTGTCCTGGGCAAAGTATACTAACGGGGGCGAATTCTTGCATTTGCATGCCAGGCGGTAAAGATTTTTTACCCATCTGTATATTTGAAATCTCATCTGAGCCCTGATTAATAAATTGCAGTTCTATAGACACCATTGCTGATGAGTAGAGGTGGGGAGAACGTGTATATCGGTAGCTTATTTGCAGTCCATGGCCCGATAGTTTATTTAATAATTCCTTGTAACTATAAGAGGTATAAGAAGGTCCCACCAAATCAATACGATTGTCCATGGGCTGTGGTGTTAAGGCTGCAGAGTGGGCAGCAGTTAAAGGGGTCCCTAAAATAAAGGTATATACTAAAAAATAATTCAGATATCAAATTCATTAAAGTACCTGGTGTTAAAAAGCCTCCTAAGGAAGGTGTCATAACAGGACCTATAGGGGGAATATCATCCAAGTCTAACAGTAAATCTAAATTACTTTTTTGTTCCTTTTTCTCATTTATTTCGGCTTTAGATGTGTTTGAACTTTTATTAGTTTTGCCTGATGTATCAGCAGACTCTGTATCTGTTTCGGAGTCAGAAGATTCACTTGTTGTGGACGATGAAGAGGATCCATAAGATGATTCTGAATCCGAAGTACCTGATCCATTGGCATTATTAACCACATGATTATCTGAATTGGAATCAAGAGACTTGTTTTTTGCGTTTAAGCTATTAATTTGATTTTCCGCTTCTTTATTCACATTAGAAGTCTCATTCTTGGTGTCGTCATCGGAATCTGATTCCGACGAAGAGGTTGCACTTGGCGAGGAAGCGTTTGAGCTGGAATATTCTGAAGATTTTTCTTCTGGTTCTGAGAAGAAAGAATTTTCAGAATTTTTATTTTTCTTTTGCTTGGTTTTTTTGCTTTCCTCTTGCGCCATATGATGAGCTTGATTGGGCAAGTGGTTCGACATTTTGCCAAAATGTTCCTGCATAAAACCATCTACATTTCGCAAAGACGGATCTGAAGGTTTTTCAGGAAAACCGGGCAAATCATTATAACCCGAGCATCGCATATTTAAGTAGTGCGACAAAGAACCTAATTGATAGAGATTGCGTGTATGATACTTGCTCTCCAAGGTTGGAGCTGGCTTAGCTGATAGGAATACCTTTTTAGCTGCATCTAATAAAACATTACTCTTGCTATTAGAAGGGAATATAAACTGTTTTAGGAAGCGAGCTCTGTCGCGTATATCGTAGTTAACATCGTAACGCGCCAATGTAAAAACATATTGACACAACAATGAAGTTTGCTGAGGATTTGTAAGATACAATTTTACTGACAAATTAAGAACTTGTAATTTAACAGCATCCTCTTCATCAACAAATGTTTTGGCCATTTTTCTTAATACATCTGGGGCTATTTTTGGAACCTTTTCACTGTACTCCCCTATTAGCCAAATTATAGACGATCTGGCAGCCGGTACCTTAATAAAGTCTAAAAGTTTAGCCATTTGAGATATAATATCATAATGTTGAGCAGCCTTTGTTTGGAGTAATTTTTTAATTACTACAACACTCTCGGCCACGACGTGTTCATCGCGATTCGAGAGAAAATGAACCAATCCACTAAGACATGTCTCTGTTACTTCTTTAATAGAACCAGCACATCTGCCTATGGCCTGAATGGTGGCAGCTACAAACGGACGATCGCTGCTAGAAATGTATGTTTGAAACTCCCTTAGAATGAGTGAAATACTGGTGGCAGAGGCCAGGTTAGTAAGAATTTCCAATTTTAACAATTTAATGTGAGTTGGATCACTTGTGCGAACAAAAAACGATTTAATATGTGGCTCAAATATTGCCTTACGTTTAGTAGACATTGAAGCTATACACGTTAAAACTACACTCTGAACTTCTTTGTGGGAACGCAAAAGTCGTATTAGGGCCTTAGCTATAATTTGTACATCCTGACGCGGAGCTACGTGGTGGTACAATTGCGCTACTGCCATTACTACTGAAGCATTGCGTGATTGAAGCAACGGCTTAGTTTGTCGTAACAATAAGCGATGATCAATATCTACATGATAGCTGGCTATGGGAGAAGATTTTGAGGTTTCATTCCCTTTGCCACTACCATGTATAGACTTTTTATTGCCCTCGTCTTCACTTGTTTTAGGATCACTGTCTTCCGAATCCTCGTAAAATTTTTTATTTTCTTCATCACCTTGTGCGTTCTCATCTTCTGATGGTTCATCCGCATTGGGATCAACGAATTGTGTACGTGCATAGCGTGTCAACATATTTATTATAATAACCTGACCCCATTCATCTACATCAACCAAAAGATTGCAGAGTTTACGATAGTTTTTGTGGATGAGGTCAACGCGTTCGGGACAAACCTATAAAAACAAAACCTTGTAGAAATATAAACAAAAATTCAACGGTTTTCACACACCTCCTCAAAAGCCATTACCGCGGAACCTACTACCAATGTGGTGCGATCAGAGAGTAATTTTTCTATAACCGTTACTAGCTCATCTTTTTGCTCCGGATCAATCGAATAAAGTTTAGGTATGGCATGAGCTGCTGTCTTGCGGACATAGGGGCTCATATCTGAAGCACTGTCTCGTATTGCTAGCATTACTATTGGCACTATCATTGCCACGCGCACCGAAGACAATACCCTAAGAGCAGAGGCCCTTATTAGCTGATTTGGATCTTTGAGGGCTCTTTGAAATGTGGAAATAGAAAGTAAAGCCAAATCTTGCTGTTCTTCGGCGTATCGCACCAAATAAACATAAACCAACTTCTTTACTTCAATATTTTTTGAAACCACATTTTTGACGACTGCTGGAAACATATCACTAGCGTCACGGCCTCTGGCAATCATGCCTATAATACGCTTCATTGCCTCTAATTTAAGGCCATCTTTGTTGCTATCTAACATTTGTTTTAAATCGTCGTGCTTACGTCCCTCATACTTAAATATGGCCCCGCTAGCCGGATCTGTACCATACTCAATGTCCAAACCCATTTGGGCTTTATCGCCATAAGCGGAAAAAGCGTTCGATTGCTGTTGCATGGTTGCGGATGTTGTGCTGTTAAGACTGCCTGCTAAAGTAATGGGAGAACTTGAAGACAGCATACGAGCAATATTTATATGTATTAAAGGTTCACCTAGCAAACAAATTTTTTTCTTGAATAGTTTAAATATTAGACTATTTCTTAAACTTTCAGTTATTTCTTTTTTTAACTACTAATTGGTTACTAGATAAAAAACTTTTTATAAAATTTTCTGCAATATTTTTACTTGTTTTGCACCTAAATCCAATAAAAATTGGTGACGTACCTAAAAGAAAATATACTGACAACTGATTATTTTTTTTTTCTAATCTTTTGATTTAATTTTCAAGCTGCCACCAATTTTTAAACATGTTAACTGTTTTACAAAAACAGTGGCAGCTCTTAAAGAGAAAGTTTATTTTTGCTTTCTCAGCTGTTTGTTGTAGTTGTTTAACTTATTCTTTCTTTTTAGTGCAAGATTTTTGTTTATTTGCAGCAGCTAAAGGTTTTTGTAGAAAAACCTCTAAAAATTTAAACAAATACTTGGAAAACTACTTGCTTTTTTTAATTAAAAAGAATGAGTTTTCCTTTGACAAATCCAAATAAAGAATCATCTAGGGCGGCGTGCAAAAAATGTGGTTATGCCGGGCATCTTACATTTCAGTGCCGGAATTTTCTCAAGGTTAAAACTGCTTTTGTAAAATACTATATAACTTTGTTAAAAAAAAATAACGCGGCTTGTTTTAGGTGGACCCAGACAAGGAGATCTTATTAGATGTAGAAAGTACTAGTTCAGACTCTGAACTAGACTACTTGACACCCTTGACAGAATTGCGCATGAAAGAACTGCAGGAGAAGGAAGCCGAATTAGTAAAGAAACACAAAAATTCATCAAAGTCAACTAAAAAGAAAAAAACCAAGAAGAAAAAATCAAAACACAAAAAAAGCCAGAAAAAAACGAGCAAAAATAAAAAGCATAAAAAACATATATCCTCCTCTTCAGAGTCAACATCTTCGTCGTCATCATCTTCTTCCCTTACCTTGTCTTCCTCCAGCGATTCTTCCACCGAATCTGACTCTAGCGACAATGAAGAGTCTTCCACTAGTGAATCAGATGAAACGGGTCGTAAAGTACACAAAAAGGGAAAATACAAACGCAAGGCGTCAGAAACCCCTGTTATGAGACGCAAGAAAACTAAAGTTAAGCCTAAACGCTACAAAACTGCCGACACCACCTCCGATTCAGAAGACGATTCTTCTTCGTATTGATATGAATAGTAAATTTTTTGTTTCCTAGCTTTTGAATATGCATTTCAAAATTTTCCCAAATATTTTGGTTAAGATAAAAAAATCAGGAAACGAAAAACTTTTTTTTCAAGTTGTCGAAATCGGGTCCAAAAATGGCTCCAAGATCACAAATTTTGGTATTATGCCTTTTTAAAATCCAATTCCAACAGCTGTCGGTTTCCCTGGCAACTCCAAATATTTAAGTAGTAATTTAGTTTTTTTTTAATTAACGACGTTTACACCACCAGAAATTTTTATTACTTTTTGCTTGTGTAAAAAAATAGTCTGAAAAAGTAGAAAATCCCTATTTTAAATACTTTTACACACCAAAACCAAACAGACCATAAAACATAATGCTGTATTTGTAAACCGTTTATTCTACAAATAATATAGACTTGGCATAAATATTTAATAAAATTCTCTATCCCTACTAATAAGGAACAAAAGAGCAATTTATTTGGCTGTGTACTGATTTCCGACTGGTTTTTGAATTGCATGAAACTTAAAAATCACATTATTTATCAAATTAATATTCTGTAAAATTACTTCTGTGAAATCAAACTTTAATTATTTAAATACTAAATTAGGCATTACAACCCAATCATTTTCACATCCTTACGATTTCAGTTTCAAACCAGGAGATATATAACGGCACTCTATATTAATCAAAATTTAAATATTCGTATTAAGACTCCTATAGAAAAATTATAGAAAGCTCCCACCATCAATAAATTTTGATTGCTATAGTGTCGAATTTATTTTAAGTTATTTGAAACTAAATATAAAAAATATATAATCCTCATAAATAAATTTAGTTTTTTATTATGTCTTAATATACATAAAATAAAATAATTCCAAGTTTTTAAAATTCGAATTACACTGTTTAATTTGCCTTACTTAAAACATCGAAGAAAATTAATAACTAAATCGGTAATAAAAATCAAGTTCGATTAGTAATTGAATTTTTGCAACAGGAGTCATGCTTAAAAGTTAAAAAATAATGAGACACACGATTTCAGTAATGTAAAGAATCAACACAAAGGAACTGTTCCGCTTCCGTTTGGAAATATTTTACAATAAAATATATTTATATTTACAAAAGATGCTTTATTTCAAAGGACTTTTCCCATTTTTATGTTCAACTTTACTTTTAATTTCTTGAATGTATTTTAAAGTTTGTTGTCTTATAGAATCTGCTATTAAAGGCAAAATTCGTTCAGTTTGTGGTAGATTATATTTCTCTAATTTATCTGCTATATCTACGAATAAATCATTCATTACAGACTTGACCACAAAATCGTCAGGGGTATTTGTATGCTCTTCTCTTCTCTCTTGAAGTTTCGTGTGTAAATCTGTAATTTCACGCTTTAAACTTGAAACTTGGGCTTCTTTATCTTTAAGCTTTACCTCTAAATCTTTTTCTTGCTGTTTTATATTTTCTATTTGTTTTTGTAGCTCTAAATTGTTGATTTTTTCCAAATCAATTTGTTTTTCTTTTTCTATTAGTTTTGTTTCATTTTCTAGTAATTGTTGTTGGTTTGCTTGATTGATTTTAAGATTCTGTTTTAGTTGATCGCTTAGGCTTTGCATTATAGATTGAATGTTCTGCTTATAATCTATATCGAAGTTATTGAGGTCTTCTTTCAAATCGTATAAAATATCATCTAAATTTTTTTCTTTAGATTGTTTGGAGGATAACTCTTGCAAATTTTGTTTAAGTTTTCTATTTTCTTTTTTGAACATTAAGAGTTTTTCTTCCAATTCTAAAATTTCATCATCTTTTTCCAGCCTCTGTTTTCCGTCCGTTTTGTCATAAAGATCTAGTTTATCTAAAACTTTTTCAATTTTATTTTCTAATTTATTCATATTCATACGTAGTTCCGAGCCTTGAGTTCTTTGTTCCGATAACAGCATTTGCATGTACTGCGATTCCAATGGATTTATGGGATATATAGTACTTGTAGTACCTGTAGAAATTTTGTAGTTTGCTATGGAAGGTAATAACGGTTGATAAGGTTTTATGCTGGATAATTTATTACTTCGCGGAGCTATAGAGGGTTTTTGTGGAGAAGTCAATATTACTTCTGTGTCTGAAGAGTCACTTAAATCAGTAGTGGTTTGTTGTTGAAAAGTGGAAAGGGTGGGAAGTTGTCTACCCATTTTGGCCATGCGTTTTACTAAAGTATTCTTCGATTCTTTTGCAGCGCCTACAGTAAACGCACTACCAGTTTTTTCTTCCGTTATGGAGCTTTGTGGCTCACTATTAATTGTTTCCAATTCCTCGACATTTTCTAAATCATTTTTTTCCTTGTAAGCAAGACTTTTGCTTTTAAGTATATCAATAAATTCTTTCTCGTCGTTTATAGAAGCAAAGCTAAAGCTCCAATATATGACATTTTCATCGTAAAATTGCCAATAGTTTGTTTGTCTGAACAGTATATCATGCCCTTTTATTAATTTCAATGTGGTTAAGATGTTTGTCTTAGTTTTATACATTATTATGTGATATGATTCGTCAGAATTTTCAATCAAAGCGATACCCACTTTACCCTGTACTTCACCTAGTCGATAAGCCGTTACCACCTTGACCATTAGCGTAATACTGGCAGAATTTGTTGCATTGGTTTCATCCCTTAATTCTTTTCGTAAATCATTGGCTTTAGGTCGTAGGTACTTTAAGGATTGTTGCTTATCAGTGGGCGTTAGTTCATCTTCGACAAAAAGTTGCTGCAGTTTTGAGGGTTTGCTTTAAGGAAGATTTTTTGCATTAACTTTTGTTTTTGATAACAATTTTTTACTCTTACCCTTTAAGGGAGCCAAAAAAATCTTCATCTATACCTCGATCGAAATCTTCAAAATTAAAATTATTCATGTTTTTCTAAAAAAACATAATATTAAAAACACTTTCTTCTCTGTAAAATATAAACAAATATCAGCTGATTTTGACACTTATTATCAGAACGTCTGGGAAGAGTTGCATTTTTAAAGTAGTTGGTGAATGTATAAAGAAAACCATGTACTTTGCGAAAAAAACTTTTATTATTCGAATAAAAATATTTATGATCAGCCGAAGCATTGCTAATGCAATGCATGGTGAAGTCAAGCATAAACTCTCCCGCAGCTGCACTCGATATCCTGAGCCTATTATCCTTTTAAATAAAAATAATGAATCAAAGAATGAAGTATATAGAAGTATATGCACGATTCCTTTCCATGTTCATAATAATATGATTAAATAATACAAAATTTGTTTTATAAGTCTGAAATATAAGTAGGTACATACGTACATATGTACATGTCAACAAATTTTTAGTGCAGGCCTCCTGTTTATTTTATATCCTCTGCAAACCTTAATTCCATGATAAACCTATGTTCATCGTTAAAAAATATTACGCAACCACAAGTTTGTATGGTTTTTTAGTGTTGGGTTATGAGAGACAAGATGTTCTATCTTTTCTTATTCTTCATTCTAAACCTCTTACAATATTCCCTAGTGCAGCGCCTTAGTGTTTGTTAGGTTTATTTCGGGTAATATAGCCCAAAATATCCTACAGTCACTGCTGTTCCTCCACGCAAACTTTTTGTTTAGTTTAGCACACATGGTCTGTCTATACATAACAGTGCCCTATTGGTGGTCCTATCATTTCCTCCTCACGTGCCAACTTAAGGGACGAACCAGTACCAGCACACCCGTCGGCAAATTATTTGTCGAAAAGTCCCAGTGTCATTTTATCGAAAATGATTTATTCATATTATTTGAAAACTTAAAAAATTACGACCTCGGTAGACATCCCGCTGGAAATGCCCATATGTATACATATCTGCATGTATGTATCAGCATGCTCTTGCATTCCATGTAAATATGTGTGTATGTATTTTTGCGATTAAAAGCCGACTTAATTTATTTACATACATTTTCCAAAAGATCGCGAACAATTTAAAATACATACTTATGTATATTAAATACGCAAGGGCTTAGTAAATGCAATCAACTTAAGACTACGTGCATTCAAGCTCATCACTAGCAGACGTGCATTTCGCCCGCTAAATCATAAACAGTCACAACTTTCAACTCATCAAAATAATCAATTTTTGCAAAAACCAATCCTTAGAATTAATATCTTAAGGCATGCTAAAAGTTCAATATGTATTACGTGATCCGTGATCCATGTCTTGGGTTATTTTGTGATATGGATAAGGATCCATCATTTCTATCAATAAATATTCCATTAAGACCACAGTTTGTTGACATTGCAATTTATTCTTTATGTATGTACATAAAAAACAAACAAAAAGTTCATTTAATTAAGCCAACAATACACACACAACAACAATAAAGACACGAATGCAATTATTACAACACATCTGAAGAAACTTCTATCAAAATCCACAGTGCGGAAAATTCAACTGAAAATGTCTGTATTTTTAAAGAAAGTTATGTTAAGAAGAATTGGAATAACATAGAGCAACAACACCAAACTGCATTACTAGTGCAAGTTGAGTTCTTCTAGGTACATACATACATACATATGTATTTACTTAAATTTCCTGTTTATGAAAATTTTATTAAATATTAAAAGTCTTGGTTAATATTTAAAGCGTGAAACTAGCACTTTATAAAACATGTTTAAGAACATGTAGCAAGTACATACATATTTCTTTTTTCAAAATAGGTATATTTTAAAGAATATACTACTTTATAAGTATAAACAAATAATAAAAGGTGACCCATATTTAATGCCTTATTTAACAATATTTTTCAGATATGCATGAATTTGTGTCAAATAAAACACATTTATTTATACAAAGGAGTTTATAATAGTAATAAAACGTATGTTTGTATGTATGTACATACATATATTGTACAATAAGTGATAACGACTAGGTAGTAAGTAGTTCATTAAATAATCTTTTTAGTAATAATGAATATTAAAACGTGTTTTTAGAAAAATGAGAGAAAAAACTCGCAATTTGCACAAAATTGGCAAACATTGAAACTAAAGTTTGAAATTTTATAAATATGTACATACATATTTAATATATCTAAAAGTAAAAGTAAATTGAATGCTTAAAGTTTTTTTATTAGGAGATACTTTCTGAGAATTCCTCTTTGAAAAAATGCTATAATAAGCAAAATTAAAGAACAAATAAGTATGTTATAGTCGGTCACCTAATTTTTTATTTTTATTTTCAGCATATTACTTGATCAATAAGGACTTACGTGCAAACTCAAATGTTATTAAAGCTTATTTTATACATATGATTGTTGCTGAACTGTGGCCCACTTTTTAGCTACAAATATGAAAGACTGTTTCTGAAGGGACCAAACATGTTCTGCCGTCTTAAACTCAAATTAAGAAAACCTTTTAATATCGAACAAACGATATGTAAAAAAAAATTATGCAGAGTAAACTAATTTTTGTAAGTGAGACTTATATAACGGGACATATGGGTAAACATTATAAATCGATCGTTATAAAATTCAATACGAGAGTTGGTGGCAAAAGGGTAATATTCGGGGCAGTTACATATATCCAAAATTTAATATTTACAAATTATGTAGGAGCAAGTTTTAATGCTTATAATTCCATGACAAACGATTTTTAAACAGAAAAAATGTAATTTTTATATAAAAAACCGAATAACTTACGTCTAAAAAATAATAAAAATTATTAATATGTATTATAAAAAATTTGAGCGCATTGATTTTTTTTTAATTTGTGAGAGTTTAAAATCATTGCATTCTATTTTTTACGTTTTGAGAAAAATATTGCACCCGAAATATTTTCTAAAAATTTTTTCTGAAAAAAATGCTTT
This sequence comes from Melanophora roralis, assembly GCA_963583895.1. Taxonomy (NCBI): domain Eukaryota; kingdom Metazoa; phylum Arthropoda; class Insecta; order Diptera; family Rhinophoridae; genus Melanophora; species Melanophora roralis. The sequence continues at coordinate 95,683,052 of OY757190.1, read as the reverse complement.
TTATAAAAATTAAATATCAATTACGGTGATCAACAAACAAATCAAAATAATTATGCTTGTTCTCTATAATAATTTACGCAATATGATCTTAAAGTCAGAACTCAGTAGTTTCTTATAAGCAAAAATCATTTCATTTCAGTGTTTTAATATTTAAAACATTTTTTTAACTATAAATTTGAAATGTTTGAATTTTAATAAAAATTTGGGTAAAATGGTTACATCCGCCACAACGGAATTGCCCATAAGAAAATTATTTCTAAATTTTTGCACTATTTGATCTTAAACTGTGGCAAACTACAAACACTTCGTGGGAGCGATGTATAAATACATACATATGTTTAAAAAAAGCATATTTCGTTCTTTCGTTTTAATAAACATAAAATTTTCTATTTGTATTAGGGTTCACCTTATTCGTATGTGTAAATTTTTTTAAAATTTTCGTTCGTAACTTTTCCTATAAATATTATGCAGATAGCAAAAGGGAAGGCGTGCCGCATTCGAACTGAAGTTGTTAACATTGGTTTAACTTATTTAGATTAATTTTAATGGGTTTTTTTTGCTAATATCCGACCATTCTTAAGTACATTATAATGAACTTATGTTCTCTGAGTGCAATTTCGCATTTGGAAAAAAATAATCGCACTCTACACTATGTTTATTGGATTATTATCTATTTAGGTTTTCTTTTTCGGACAGGAAACTGCTTAGGAAACAAATTAACTTTTTTTTAAAGTAATTTTTTGCATGCCGTTTTGTTTTGTTATACTTAATAATATTTTAAACTGGACTGGTTTTGTTTGTCTTTTTTTTAAGCTTTATTATTAATGCCATTCTTTTACATACACACAAAAAAACCTTTGTATTTATGTACCTAAAATATTACATATTATAAACTTCTTTTTGTTATTGCCGGTTTTTGTTGCTTTATTTTTATATATTTTACTGTCTTTGTTTTGATTTAATTTTTCATTTTATCATACACACAACTTGTTATGATGTATTGAAATAAACAACAAGGGGTATTGATCATACGGCACGTATGCCTTTGTATGCGTTTTTTTAAACGTGCGAGTGTGTGTTTGTAGATTAAAGTACATAAATGTTTTTGTTTAAATGCAATACATATGTTTGTTTGTGTGTACATATTTATTTTTTTTTCTTTAGTTTGGCTTTAGTCGTTGCTTTTCTTATTGTTTTGTTTTGTTGTTTTATACACATAAGTATGTACATATGCATGTATGTATGTTAAGAAGGCTCAGCTTCGACTGTTCAATATGTTTTCATGGTATTCAACGCAACAATCCTCAAATCAAAACATATTCGAACATTGTAGTAAACAGACGTGCAAACGCTTTTAAACTTTAAACCAAATAACCCTCGTATTAAAATTTATAAAAAGCAAACTGTCTTGATCATAATAATTTTTATAAAGAAAGTGAAAATTTTATTGAGAAACCTAAACTCTAACAAAAAAAGAAATAAAGTGCTTAAAAAGTTATTCTCTTTGTTATTTTTAAGCTGTTGATTTTATAAAAGAAAAGCTGATTTTATTAAAAAAATATTTAATCCAACATTGTTACTTAAAAATTCTTCATTGCCATGGCATTTACACTGATCAGCCGCAGCTTACTACGTACTTCCAGAGAACTACTGGAAAGAAATATGGCTGTTGCTGCTGCTGCCATTTGTAATGGTTTTGTGGATATTGATATCAAAGTAAGCTTTTCAAATAATGCTGCTTCAGAAAATAATTGATTTTGTGTTGATGTTATGCATAGGTATATGCTAATCAGACATATCTACATATGTATGTATGTACATATATATGCCTGTATATTTTAATTTCTTTTTCAAATCAAATTTACAAATAAAAAGAGGTTAAAAATAATTTAACCTTAATAAAAAATTAGTCGCAAAATGCTTCTTATTTTTCTGATTTGTTGTAAAAATTGATAACCCAAGTTAAAAAAAAAATAAATGCTTGCAGGAATTTTTTTTGTTATTAATACACATACATATGTAATTTATGTAAAAATGTTATAGTCGGTCAAGACCGACCATATTATACCCTACACCACACTTTAATGGGGGCTTATGAACAAAAATATACCGATATTTTTGTATTCAGTGTAATACTTGGCGGCTTAGAGATATACCTACAAGTGTGCAAAATTTTCAAAAGGTAAAGATATATTCAAGCCATTTATAGCCCAAAATGCTTATTCTGGGAGGACATTTGTATGAGACTATGCCAAAAAATGGACTGACCATTATCACATATAAATATGGCAATTTATTTTAATGACAAAAATCATGTACAAGGAAACATTGGAAAGTCAAGTGAAGTTTTATTTAAAATCAAGTGCTTTTTAAGTTTTCTCAGAAAATAATAATTATTTTTTAATTTTTATTTTGTTGCCAAAATAATTTTTTTTGTTTTTATTTTTTTTTTGCAGAAATAGTTGTTATACACAAATAAAATATAACGATCATTGTTACCATAATTGACTTTTATAAAAATTGTAAAATAATAATTATTTCCGCCAAAAAATAGTTCTTATTTCTTGACAAAAAAATAAATAAAAACGTAATATTTATTATTTGACAAAAATTATTAAAACCAATATATAATTATTATTTTTTGAGATTAATTCTTTTGGCATAATAATAACGCCTCCTGCTTAAAATCCTTATTTGGTTATTAAAAAAAAACGTCGTTTAAATTTAACGCTGAATTTATAACCTTATTTTGAATTTGTTTTCAAAAAGTAACAGTACAATGTGACGTTTAAATTGTTTACAATTCCAAAGCAATGACACCTAAAAAATTTAAACTAATAATATTTAAAAGTTATCAGGGTACACTAATACAGGTAGTGTTAAGAACCCAGCTGATTATGAATTCGCCTTGAAATTTTGTGAAAGTTATTGTCAGATTTATTAATTTTGTCTGAAATTTAAAATTTTTTTGACATTCACTTAATCGAACACAAAAATGAAATGCAGAGGGCGAAGTTTTTGGATTCGCCTTCCTGTACTAATTAGTGTACACAAGGCACATTCAACCAGGTAATATTAAGAACCCAGCTGATTAAAATCAATTTGACATTTATACGAAATAAAAATTAAATTTAATATGGAATTTTTAGTTTTTCTGACATTCTACCGTTCAAACACAAAAAGGAAATGTAGAGGGCGAATTTTTTGAATTCGCCTTGAGTTTACCTTGTTGAATGTGCCTTGAGTGGAGTGTACCCTGGAAATTATTGAATAGTTTAATATTTTTTATTATTTTTGTTTAATAAATCATAATAGGAATTGGAAAAAATTTAAAACTTTTTTACAAAATCTCTTCTTTTTAAAGCGCAATTAAAAAAGACCGGCTGGGACAATTTTTGATTGTTTGTTTTGTTTCACAGTAAAATGTTTAAAATATTCCTTAATATGACCTTCTTTAATTTTTTTTGCTGATAAGACTGATTATACAAGTTCTATTATTGTTTTGGATTTGATTTAGTTTAAAAACAATTTAAAAAAGCGTGTGTTTTTTATTTGTTTGAGCTCCACTTTAAAACAGGTTTAATTTAGAATTATAAGCAAACATATGTGTAAATGTGTTTGTTTAAATTTGATAATTTAATGTTTGTGTGTATGTATGTATATGTGTGTTTTTGTTGAATCCATTAAATTATTTAAAAAAGAAATTTTAAAACGTGCTGCCCAAAAGAGCTTTATACAACAGCAACAACAACTTCAAGAAGCTAAATAAATATATTTTTTTAAAAAAAATATAATTTGCATATAATTTTCTAAGCACACAATTGAATAATTTCCAACAAAAAACCACAAAGAGGGAGAACAAGAACTCAAAAAAGACTTTGAAAAAGAAAAACCTCTACAACTGGAGTTACACCTACACTGGTGCAATGTAAGACCGGCTCCCATTGATTTTTTCTCACGAACATTTTTGTGGAACGTACTTACAGGGTTGCCATGTAAAGTTAAATTTTATTTAGTCGCTCCCACTGCTCCTACAAAGGTCATATGTAAGACCGACCCCAATTATTTTTTCCTCCCAAAAATTTCGGTGAAACATATTTACCCCCTATCCCCGGCCCCTTACAGAGTTGCCATACAAAAAAATAGGGCAAAAAGCTCTACAGCTTTCCCGGAGTCGCCCTTAGAGAAACAAAATGTATCATAGACCCCCATTAGTTTTCCCTCCCAAACATATTAATAGAACTTACCCCCTGTCTCGTTCACCTAAGGGGGTTGCCATACAAAATTACCAAAAATGATGTAAAAACGCTTACAGCTTCCCAAGAGTCGGCCTTAGAGAAATAACGTGTACAACCGACCCCATTAGTTTTCCCTCTCAAACATATTTCTGGAACATACTTACCCCCTATCACCATCGCGTAAGGGGGCTTCCATACAAAGTTTGGGAAATTGTGAAAATTCCCTCTTTACAGCTTTAGGGTGTCCGTGGATAGGTCAAATATAGGACCGACCCCAATTTATTTTTCTTTGCAAACATTTGCCTTGCCCCCTTTCTCCACCCCCTAGGGGTGTTGCCATACAAAAATTGAAAAATTTGGGATAAAAACCCCTACACCTTGTGAAGGGTATATAAGATTCGGCACAGTCGAATACAGCGCTTTTAATTTTTTTTAATATTAAGTTTATCCTCAAGTTTTTATTGCTTTTCATTTCTTTATTTATTCAGTTGAGTTTGTTTTTTTGTTGTTTGCCTTGATATTTAAAAACTCTTTTGTTTATTTGAGTTTTGGTTAGTTGTTGGCTTTTATAAATGATCCTGACAGATCTAATATTTAAACGTCTGATATTTTTGCTTGGTAAAACTAGTTCTAAAAACATGACCTAGTTTTTTTAATAGAACAAACATAACCGATAAATTCTTGATTAAATTCTTAAGTTATCAACACATTTCTTTAGTTTAGGAATAAAGTTTTTTTTTGTAATTTTTTTTAGACATTTGGAATTCTTTATAACGATTTGTAATGAAAAGGGTTTAAAAAATATCTATGCCAACAACTTGATTCTGAGAATAGTTTAAAATGTTATAAAGTTTTAAAATTTAAATTAATCTTGACTTTTACTAATGTTGTTTCAAAAGATTTTTCATTTTCAAATTAAAAAAAATCTAGCAATTTTAATTCTTGTTATTAATTGTAATTTTCTTTTGTTTTTAGAGTTCTACAAATTATCGTTCAATTGCTACTTCAACCTCAGCTCCGCTGAAATCTACATCTTTAGCTTTACAAACTAATCATCCGAATAAAAATCAAGCTCATGTTTATAACAAGAAGGTAAAAGATGGGTGCCGACAACAGGAAGATGTCGAAAGTGATTCTGATTCGGACGATGAATATGAACGTAAACGAAAAAATCTCAATCAAAAATATAGTGAAAAAGTAAGTTTATGGTGCTTTCAAAAGAAAATCAATAAAATTTTAATTTTACTTGTTTCGCGTCTAAACATAAAACGGTGGAAAGCGGTAGCATATCTTAGAAATGTTTATAAAAGCTTAAGCAATTAAATATGTAAATGTGGTGTTTGGTATTTCAATCAAAAAGCCTCATTAAAATTCTAGTCAACAAGTCTGGCCTGGCTGTCTTTTAAAAATTATTTAAATTAAATTAATAAATTTCGAAAACAAAAAATTTTCGAGTTTGTTAAAAAATATTTTTTTTTTGTTTTCTTAAATGTGTACTAAACTTTTTAGTAAACAAGCCATTACTTACCTTTTTTTCTTTCTTTTATCTTTTTCTACCTCTAGGGCGATTCGGAATTTTGGCGCCGTAAAATGCGTACTTTGCATCGTATATTTGATGTTAACCATGATGGTGTTATTTCGTTTGATGATTTTACTTTATTGCACAGACGATTCTCCGATTTAGGCCATTTGACACCAGAATTATCTGACGAATTCTTGGAAGTTATGAAACAAACCTGGGAGGAGCAATTTGGTGCGATCACACCCTATAATCTTGTAACAGCTGAACAATTTTTGACGGATCTACATCATCGTCTCAACGATGAGAAAATGTTTAAAAGAGTTGGTCGTTTCCTGCCCTATTTGTTTAAGGTAAATGCTTCACTACATATTTTTTTTTTTTTTTTCATATATTTATTATTGAATCTTCGCCTGTGGCGAACTAACAATAAGTGTTCAAATCTTAAAACTAGGTAGTTAATATAAGTCCAGCCAGTGCCAGACTAAAATTTAAGTTCTCATATTAATTATCAAGCTTCATATAAGCGCAATAGTATCCCTCCTTTTCAGGCGGGTGTGCCCACTATGTTGCAGGATGTTTCGGGCGAGCGGATTTGGGTGAGCTTCCAGCTTATTTAAATACTTGTCCACATAGTTCAGGATTTCGCATTTAACTAGTGGAACTTGTAGATCCTTGTGGATGTTGCTGTTTTTAACATACCAAGGAGCACCAGTTATCATTCTTAGGATTTTGTTTTGCCTGCGTTGAATTTTTTCTATGTTGGATGCGGAAGCAGTGCCCCATAATTGTATACCGTAGCACCAAATTGGTTTCAAAATCGATTTGTAGAGTAGAAGTTTACAATCAAGACGAAGCACAGAGTTTCTGCCGATTAGCCAATGAATTTGTGTAGCTTTAAGTTTCATTTGAGTCAGCCTTGCATCTATATGAGGCTTCCATGTAAGGCGGCGATCTAGGTGAATACCAAGATATTTTGTCTCAGATCGTTGAGGCACATTATGGTTGTTGATAGTGATTGGAGGGCACGTTTCTTTGCGTAAGGTAAAAGTTACGTGAGTGCATTTTTGTTCATTTATCTTAATTCCCCATAACTTTGCCCATTTTTCAACTTGGGTTACGTGTTGCTGCAATTGGTTTGAAGCCTCTTTAGGGTCTTTATGAAGACTAAGAAAAGCAGTATCATCAGCAAATGTCGACGTGTGTGTAAAACTATTGGTTGGCATATCTGCTGTGTAAAGCAAGTACAGTACTGGACCTAGTATACTCCCTTGAGTTACACCAGCCCCTATTGTTTGAGAAGAACTTATTTGGTTTCCCTCTTTGATTTTAAACTGTCGACCGGTTATGTACTTTTCTAGTAGGTTGAAAATATTAGCTGGAAGGTTTAGCTTTAGTTTGTTTAAAAGGCCTTCGTGCCATACTTTATCGAAAGCTTGAGAGACATCTATAAAAAGCGCGGAGCAGTACTTTTTTTCCTCGAAAGTTTTTCTTATAACCTGCACCAGTCTGTGAGTTTGTTCTATTGTGCTATGTTGACTTCTAAAGCCAAATTGGTGATCTGGAATGCAGTTGTTTTCATTCAGGATCGGAGTAAGCTTGTTTTTAAGCAGCTTTTCAAACAGTTTTGACAAAGTTGGCAACAAACTTATAGGCCTATAAGACTCCACCTTAGAAGGATCTTTACCAGGCTTAGGAATCATCTTAACTAAGGCAACTTTCCATATTGGTGGAAAATGTTCAAGCCGTATTATGGCATTAAAAATAAAAAGAATTATTCTTTTTGCTGTAAAAGGTAGCTCAATGAGCATTTTGTTGCTTATTTTATCAACGCCAGGAGCTTTTTTATCATTAAGGTTAGAAATAGCTTCTACCACATCTGAATATCGGAAACGTATTTCTATAGGACGTCTAGAAACAACAGGCGGTAATTCCCTCACGTCAGTGCATGTATTAGGAGTGAACACGTTTCTTAAATGGCTTGCGAGCAGATCGCATTTTTCTTCATCATTTCTAGCCCAGGATCCTCTTAGATTGCGCAGTGGTGGTTTTGCGATTACGGGTCTTTTGAGACGACTGGCTGATCGCCATAGAGAATAATTTGTTTGAGGGGTTGCGCCTAGACCTTCCAAATACTTCTTAATTGATGCAATTCTGTGTACCTCCAGCAAGTTTTTTAAGCGATTTGTACACTCTTTTAGCTTCGTTTTAAGTTGGGGCGATCTATGCTGTTGCCATTCTCTTCGCGCTCTCCTTTTTTCAGATAAAAGCTCCTCAACATCGACAGAAAAAATTTTGTTGTATTTGACCTGACGGTATGTTGAAGAAGCATGTTCAACGGCTTTTTTAATGTTTTCATTTAGGATATTTAGGCAATCATCGATTTCTTGGGGAGTTTTTAGTGGTATGTGTTCCGAGCAGTGAGAGCTGATATATTTTTTATATTTTAACCAATTTACTCCTTTTGATAAGAAAAAATCACTAGTTGCTATTTGGTGAGGACTGCAAATAGTGATAATTGTGGGTGAGTGGTCAGAAGATAAATCCAAGGAGGCTACAGCCTCAATAAGGTCCGGGGATATACCTTTTGCCACGCCAAAATCTATTACGTCTGGAATTTTATTATTGTCCGTTGGCCAATAGGTTGGTTGTCCAGTTGAGATAACGAAAAGTCCTATTTCCGACACTGAGTCATACAAGACACGACCTCTGGGACTAATTAGGCGGGAGCCCCAGTATGTGTGCTTAGCGTTATAGTCTCCAGCAGCTATGAAGCGGGGACCTAATGATTTGTAGAAACTGTTGTACTGATCCTTCGTTATGGAGAATCTGGGTGGACAGTAAACTGATGAAATAACAAGGTTATGGACAAATTCATCAATGCAGACGTTCGTAGCTTGGATATAACATTCCGAGAGGCCACCCAACCATTGGTGTTTAATTCTTGATTTGATTAGAATAGCCGAGCCACCACATGATCTATCCCTAGGATCCTTTGAATCGTAAAAAGAAAAACCACTAATTTTAAAAGTGCTTCTAGATGTCATATGAGTCTCAGAAATACACATAACATCGATTTTTTGGTTCATCAAGAAATATTCGAGCTCACTACATATAAAAACTAAAATAAAATTAAATGTTTTTTCTTAATTATTTTTACAGGCTGTCGACTATGATCACACTGGCCATTTAGATTTAGATCAATATAAATTATTCTTTCGCTGTTTGGGCCTCTCCGATGAGGATGCCGCCATTTCTTTTGCTGTGATAGACGTTAACGGTGACGGTCAAGTGTCACTCAAAGAGTTTGTACATTTGGGTCGCCAATTCTTCTTGACCGAAGATGAGACAAAAATTTCAAAAATGTTTTGGGGTCCCTTAGTTGATCACTGACTTGCCGACTACGCCCACGAGGCCTTAATATTATTGCTAGCCCGTGGCACTTGGCAGGATTTACAACACTGTATATCCATCTTAATTTATATATACATGAGGGCGATCAACAAAAAATTCCGTGAATATTTTTGGAGCAACAATGACGAGGACGACAATAAATATTTATTTTTAAGACTATTTTTTTATATTAATTCCTTAATTATTTTAACAGTGTCGTGGCGTAAATATGATAGCCACGAAGTTAAGGCATTTATTGTTAAGCATATTAAAAGATTTAACAAACTACGTATGAAGGCCAAAAAGAAAAAGAGGCGAAGAAAACGTACATTTACGTAATTGTTAAGCATTTATAGTTTTGTATGTTTATTTTTTTTTAAAGAAAAACTTTTTTATAAAATAAAATCTTTGTTTTTTTTTTAATTCAAATACCCACAATTTTATTAATACGTTTTACTTCCTTTATTTGACCATCGATTTCAGCAGTCCTGAAAAGAGGAAGAAAGAAAAAAATATTAAAAAAGGAATTAAACTACGACTAAATGAAATGTTTTATTATGCCTCAAAAGTTTTCAAACTTAAAAATGAATGTTTATTTAAATTTTTTTATTAATACAAAATTTCAATAAGGGCTACTTTTACAGCTTTAGCAAAGTTAAAAATATAACAGTAAAGTGGTACTAAAGGTTGATGGCTTAGTTAATCACAAAATTTATAAATGTTAATTGAAACAAACAATAAATTAAACTGCTGAATCAGCTTAAAAAAAGTAAAACGGTTAATGTGTTGGCTAAAGTTGGCTGACGGCTTTGTGACACTATTTTTATTTACGTAGTGGTGTAAATCGAATTTCAACACCATGGTGAAATTAAATAAATAAATTTGTGTCTTCACTAACATCTGTTTGTTTAAACAATAATAAAAACTGTCGCAGTTCAAAAGTATATATTCGCCTCCCGTTTTTATAAAACGTAAACAAGTGAGTCAGTGCGTGTTTATGAATGTTTGTTTTTGCTTTTAACTAGAAAAACTAAATTTAAAACTTACATTTGCAATAGAATCTCCTTTATAGTGCGATCTTGGGCTTTTGGCAATTCAAAGGTTTTCTTATTGGAATTTTCCTGATATTTGGAAATCTAAAAACACAAACATATTTTAAATATTTATAGGGTTTGTTGTATTTTAAATTTGTCTTTATGTGTTTTATTAATTCTCACACTAAATCATCAGTAAACTTCAACCAAATTCATGAAAACGCTCATGAATTTATTCTGCCTTTGTATGATGACTTCGATAAACTTATTGAAAATTATAAGAGGAAAAATAAAAACAGCTAATAGCTAAAAATAGTTTATTGGGATTTTGAGAACATTTTTAATGTTTTGGTTTATTGATAGTAATTCTCATTAAGTTTACTGAGGTCATTATATAAAGGAAGAAAGTATTCATGGTGTTTTTCATGAATTCGGTTGACTGATGATTTGGTGTGAGAAGCATACAGTTAAAATTAACCTATAACAAACACAAAAAACTGGGAATAAATTCTAAATAATATCTAAAAATTTTAATATTTTATATATAATTTATATTTTTCGATTACAAAAACAAGAAAACCTACATGATATAATTGCTTATTAATGGCTTCTTTAGATTTTTGCAAAGAATTGACCATATTTTTTGTTAATTTATTAACACGTTCCACTTCTTCTGCAAATTCTTTTTCCGCCAAGGTATTGCAAGGCAAACAAGTATTGGCCTGGCGCATCAGATCTTGACAGCTGAAATATTAAATATTTTTAGATCAAATTTGAAAAGTTAAACGCAGTTATTACCGTTTTGTCAAAATATCTTGATGATCACTAATTTCTTCGAATCTCTCGGCCAACTTATGGGCCTTATCTCTTATTACTTCCCTTTCCTTTTCCAAGTCTTTAATATCCTGTTTCTGTTGCTCTTTGCACAATTTTATTGTGTGTATACGTCTGGCAAATTCAGCCCTAACTAGTTCATGCCTTTTTAAGTACTGCGATCTCAGAACTTCTATAGCCTGCGTTAACAACTCATAGCACTCCTGCGGCGAGGGATTAGCTGATTTATTCAGCGAGAGAATTGGTTGGGTTACCGTACGTTTCAAAATATTCTTAATGTGATCCACAAATGAGGGGCCCAGTACCTGATTTAGCTGAGTCTGTTGCGAGTCCTCGGTTTTAAAGAGGTCAGTCTCTTTTGTTGAATAATCAGTTAACAATTTAGGATCAATAACCAATTTCAAACTTATAACTTGGCCGCTGCTTAGCAAAAGTGTAACACAGGAAGGCATTTGCATTAGTACAAAGCCCAAGACAGCATTTACATTCTCACTGTTATCAATTTTAGTGCAAACAATATATTCGGCATTTGAGGGAGTGGAAAGGGTGTTAATATCAGAGTTGACTGAAAGAAAAGTTGGGATTTAAATTTGAGTTAATTGATTGAAATTGCAAAAAAACGTATAATCGGTCGCGTTTTTAATTTTATTTGAAAGAGAATAGGGTACAGGGTACCCTACAGCTTGGCGTGAGTTTAAATCACTTGATATTTCTATGGGTGGCTTCTATTACTCGTCCCTCAAGTTTAATGCAAGGGAAATTGGCAATATGCTGAAAAGTAGCTAGTGGTACGTCGATTCAAAAAAAGAGATGAAGGGCTGACAACCCTAAAATTACCAGCCAATAGCTATTTGTTAAGCACTTTCCAATGTTATGGGGAGTATGGATAACTACCGTTTTATTAACTATCAGTAGTCCAACGGCGTAAGCGACCGCCAGTATGGCTTTCGTAAAGGATCTTCTGCAGGAAAACTATTGACCTTTCTAATTGAAAAATATTCTATCATTCTACCCTCCAATAGAAGCATAGGGTCTTAGTAGGAAACTTGTTAACCTTCCTTCATTGTGTATCTTCATCATTTTCGCGGCACAAAAACAGTGGCTCTAGAAATTTCTTAACAGTTTAGAAGAGCCTGAAATTGTGCGCTTTTATCTTATTTGTGTTGCTTTTTGTCTCTGTAAAAATTGTTCACGATTTTTATCGAGTTTTCTCAGATCTCTTCCAACGAGAACAAATTAGTTCAGAGGTTTCCCAAAGCTTCGTTCTTTTTTCTCTTTTCTTCCTTATTTTTCTTTAACTTAGAATCCTATCTATTTTATGTACGATGCAATTCGTACTCATTTCTTTTAAGACCTAACTCTTTGGAGATTCGGGCTACACTGTATCGATTCACCCGAACATCCCCATAATGTGGAATATGTTTCACTGTTCTATCAGTGCTATTATGGAAAATGCTTTGAAGAAATCAGGGATCTTGTTTCCGAACCCGGAATTTTGAACGTAATACGCGTCCTTTAAAAAAGAGCACCCATTTGTGGCTGATAAGCCACTTCTTAAGGATGTATTTCTTGTAACTTTTTATATAAAAAAACTCCATTTCTATACATACCATCATTTTCCAAAAATCTTTGCAATTCAGCTATGAAATTGACTGTAATCACATGTAGACCAGTGTTGTGATAAGCAAAGTATCGTAATTCATTAATGAAATCTCTGAAACCAAAGAAATTAATTTTATTTCAATAATGGATTTTTCACTAGTAATTTATGAACCTTTTTAAAATGCTTTGTTTGTTTAAAAATTACCTTTTCAAATGCATTGGGCAAAAGTAGGGCTGAAGTAATTCTTCTTTGGGCAAACCCAATTCTAATTCAACCGTCTCCAAAACATGAACAGTCCACTCGGAGGGATATATAATTAAATCTTCATCAACTTCATTAAAAGACTAAAAAATAATTAAAATATTTTAAAATTAAATTTAAAATTCATAAAAACAAAGATTTACTTACATCTTCAGCATTTTCAGCTTCCAAAAATAAAGCATGATGCAGTTTACCATTAGTTTCGGCTATAACCAAAGTTGGGGGTAAAGAAGGTATGACCAATATGGAACAGGAATCTAAACCATAATTATCAACTGTAGAAGGTGTTATAGTAATAGGGCCCTGTAAGCGAGGCCTACAAAAATTTTTAATAAAACAGTTTTAGTTAGATTAAAACCTTAACTTTCAAACAAGCAACCAGCCCAACCTCTCTGTATCCAAGCCTGACATTAACACATAAATATTGCCATTCTCTCGTAAAACTACTATAGGCCATTCGATTTTTTCTGCTTTGGAACTAAAGTTCTAAAAATATTAAACGAAAATATTTTATTTTAACAAAACGTTTTCCTTTGTATTTCAATATACTAACCCTAGTAGTCTCATTAGCTGTTGCAGTTTTATTTGTCCCCTGACCTAAAGTTGTGTGAGTGGTTGTGTTATTGTTGCTGCTGCTTAAACTGTTTCTTATATTTGTTTGCATTTCGGCCACATTAACAGCAGGTGCAATATCAAAATCTACAGCGGCTTCGCCCAAAGCATAAACAGTGGAAGAGTTGGGATTACCATCGGTTTTCAAAGGTATAGGACCCACTTGCCAAACATGGCGTAAGGAAGCATTATCATAAACCCTTTCAGGATAAAATAATGAACGTAACAGCGCAGAATATAAAAAACGAACGTAAAAGCCGTGTTAGAGGCATTAAAAGTATTTTAGTTAAATAAATTAGTTAAAGTTAAACCCTGTCTTACCTTATTGTATTGTCGCTTAAAAGCACTAACAAATGCGAATCTGTGGGTGAGGCCGGATGCCAGCGCAGTTGTCTTAATTCCAAATGTGTATTATTTGTAAAGAAATGACCATCTAAATTAAAGGCTCTAAAAATAAACATTTACATACATATGTACGCAAGAAGTTAAATAAAAATTACAAAACAGAAACATCTAAAATATGTTATGGATTTGAGTTGTTAGATTTTCTTACATTTTTACATAGAAAAAATTAGAAAATATATTTGGTTGGTAAATTTGCAAAACATAGCTTAAGTGTAGTTTAGAGTTAAATGTTTTGAAAACTAATTAGAAATTTATTATCGCACAAAAAGGAAACTCCAAATTTAAACAAGAGCACATTATTTGTATTCAACTACGGTGGCAGATTTATATTTTCAAACTTAAATAAAAAACGTAATAATTGACACAAAGTCTTATTAAGATCATGGAACAATATGATGGAAATGCTGATTTAATTTTTTAGAGAGTATGTCATCCAGATGTCTTCCGTCGAGTTGAACACACTGTTCAAGCCTTGTATTCTGCGCCACACGCTGCAGTAAGCTTGGTTCAATTGAACTAATTTCTCGACGAATATTTTTCTTTAAAAAAACAAGAGATTGGGGATTGTCAGTATTAACCCTCTCTTAGAGGTAGCCCCATAAAAAAATCCAAGAAAGTTAGATCGAGCGACCTCGATGGAATGTTCCCAAAGCGACTGATCAGTTTTTGAGAAAAATTTCCCCGAAGCAAATTCATCGACGCTCTGACTGTGTGTGCAGTCGCCCCATCCTGTCGAAACCACGTGTGTGAAGAGTACGATGGTTGAGTTCGCAGGTTTGAAAAAAAATTCCGCAATCATGCGTCAGTAATTTTTACCGTTGACATTTGTCATCTGGCCTCAAGAATTTTCGAAAAAAATAGCCCAATTGTCTCATAGTTACATTGGAGCAAAGCAATGGTTTTTGATGTTTCAATCGTGGGTTGCGGGTTCTTGGAGACCAGTAAAGGTAGTTATTCTTGTTGACGTGGCCGTTTAAGTAAAAATGAGCCTTGTCGCTTCAAAAAATGGGATTTACAGTGCGAAAACGCTCCAACATCGTTTCACAAACAATTTTTCGTAAATCAATATCACTTTCTTTAAAGCTTAAACAATTTGAATTTTAAAAGGATGGAACTTAAGATCCTTTTTTAAAATTTTATGAAGTCCCAGCGAGGCTGCTCTTTTCCGTATTGAAAGTGGCGGATTTTCACGAAAACTGCTTTCAACCACTTCAATTACTTTTTATTACTTTTTAAAATAGTCGTATTTAAAAATATTAATTTTCCACCTAGTCATCTTAATCTAAGGCGCTTTTTACCCTACTGACCGAACATCGCAAAGAAATTGGCGCTGAATATTGCGATAAGACTACATGTTGTGAGCATATGGAGACACAGAACATGGGGTTATGCAAGCATTGTTGGGACGTGGATCTTGTTCAAAATTTGATTGAATACTGCACACCAAAACCTTTTGTCTGAATAAAATTCACCTTGGATTTTTCAAAGGGTAAATCAAAAGAAATAGCCTTGGAACTTAAAGCCTCAGAGATGTATATGGACAGGTCTAAGAAGAGAACTGGCGTTAGAGGTAACATATTCATTGCAGAGTAACAGCATCACTGTCGTATGAATGCGTGAACCTGTGACCAATACCGACAGCTGTGTTTGTGATGATTTGAAGAAAAATAGTTTGAAACTGGATGATACGGCAATTGACCTCTTATGTAATTTCCCTCTTTCCACTAGGATATTCTACAAGAACAGATGGTCTATTGAATCTGTGCACGAAACTGCAAGAATAACATGGGCGAGTTAGGTCCAAGGTGTTTTAAGTGTTTTGTCAGCCTAAGCAGAGGAAGGCTGAGAGACGCGTTATTGTCGATTTAGCAACCAAGCCCGGTTTTGTCAGTTTCGTTTTAAGCACTAAACGAGAGCAATTACTGAGGAGAATCAGGTCTAGTCAACACATCAATACCTACTTCAGTCCCTAGCATTTTCTAAATTTGCTTATTAGTAAGTCCTTTACGCTAGCTCCAAGGGCCAAAAAGCTGACATGATGCTTCCGAGTAAAGTCTTTGTCTGAAAAATCATTTTAGTTACGAGTTAAACGTAATAAAAAAACGTAATAAAATTTAGCCTTTGAATCTTTTTGCCAAGTGAACTAAGACTCAAAGAATCGAGACACGGAGCAGTTTTCAATCGAGACACGCTGTAGATATCACCTACGTGACCTGACTACTTAAGAACATATCTAGGCTTCACACCGGGAAAAGGGGTCTATACTTATCACGGTAAGATCAATGAGGTACTAAGGCAAGCTTTAAAGGCGAATGGCGTCAAACCTTAGTCATTTAAATAAGGCGATTACTGCAGTGTATCTTAAGCGGAAATATTTGCGAGAATGCGAACAGCGGACCTAGCTCGATAGGGCAACGGCCTCAATGGAAGATTGCCTTGATGGTGTGCATGAAAAATTGACAGCCAGTGTGTTTTTTAAGCACTAAGTTCTAACTTATTTAGGGTGGGCAGGGATTGCAGAAACTCAGAAGTATCAGACTGTACTAGGTTCCGACACGCTTCGGAATAGTTGGACTACTTGTGGTATCTTCCTCGGGTTTTCCCTCCTGTTGGAATTCTTTGAAGGGATTAAGTAATATTTTTTCAAATTAATGATTATTAGGAAATGGACAGAGCCCGCAGGCTGTATGTTGTCAAGCCGCAATGCCAAGTAGCATTAGCAAGGAAAACCAAAACTCTCCTATCTGAGGCTGCAGATAAATTGGCAAAAAGGTGATCTGGGACAGAAGCAGCATGACAATAACCTCGGCTTCTTCTCTGCTAAATAAATTTTTTAGGAGGACTAAAGGACATTTTAAGAAAAGGGTGAGCAGAAACTGGGTTAAAGTTGCAGGCAATAGAACATCGAAATCCTTATGGCAGGTAACTTTGCTAAGCAGAACAAAGATTGAAATTAAATAAATATTCAAAAAATGTTTACTTAGGTTTTGATACAACATTTTTAATCAATGTAATTAATCCTTTTAATGAACATTTATACATTTTTTCATTTATACATATTTATTTATTTATATTAATGTATTTTCTTAAGTATAATTTATTTATAGCCAAAAATGCTTTTAAAAGACTCCGCCCAAAATAAATTCTGCCATTAAAAAATAGAAACATGTTTTCCAAATATTATTTTTTTCAACCATATTTAGCTAAATTAATAAAAAAAAATTAAATAATTTTAACAAAGCAACTGTGTAACCACATATCATTATCTAACCGGCAAAGGATTTACGCTTAATAAAAAATAGAGCTTTAACAGAAAAAGAAAGAAAAAAAACCAAGTGCGGCATGTACGTACATTAACGTTTTTTTTAAATAAATTATTTTAAAAAATGCTAAAAAAAAAAGGACAACATAAAATTTAATGTAAAAGTAAGCAGAAATCTGTTAAGGGGAGAAAGAGTAGATGAACATGGGACACTTTTTGGGTTTTACAAAAAAAATTAAAAATAAAGAACCCCACCCACTGCAACAACTACGACATCTAATAACACCGAAAGAAAAAAAAACACAAAAAAAGGATATTAAAACAACTGCATATGCAAATAATACGCGCTCATTATGCGCATTTGCCGCAGGATATCCAACACATATAAATAAAGCTCCGACCCTTTCCTTGACGTTTTTGCTGTCCTTCCGAAAAAAGCTAATAATTTAAAAAATTTTTTCTAATGGCCAAAAATTAAAAAAAAATTTTGTTGCAAGGCTAAAAAGGACATTTCCAACCAAATAAAAAAAAGAAGCAAAGAAATTTTTAAATGTTAAAAAAACGCTTATGAAATTTATTTATTTAAAATATGTGTACAATTTCTGCCAGCAGGGAGTGGGTAAAGCAAAAATAAAAAAAAAAACAAAAAAGACTACATTACACACTCGCATTATAATCGTTGACATAAAGGAAACGTATAAAATCGTTAGAACTAAAGTAAAAACAAGGAGTAGCAGAGATATTATGAGAAAAAATGTAAAACTGAAACCTAAATGCATTAATTTTTACCAAGTGGGTGTAACACATACAAACACACATACTTACATACACACATACATATGCATGTGTGAAACATCTTCCCATAATACTTTTCTTATCTCATCTTTAGTTTTTCCATTTCGAAAAATACTAGCATTTTGGTTTCAATAGTTTATTTAATAATTCATTTTTAACAACAGTGATTCTCAAACTTTTTTGCAACTACCTTTAACTGCATACTTTTCGATGCAGAACATAAGGTTTTATATTCACACCACATATGAACGTGTAGGTGTATTATGCGTTTTAGAGGCCAGCTCAAGGCGATACTAAATAAAGCATCATCTCGAATTTTCAATTCATTTCATATACCTTACGTGTGCACACACAACAATAATTGCTGCGTTGTTTTGTTCACAATCTCTTTTGTTTATTTAACTTAAATTCAAAATATATTCACACCTAAGCGCACTTAAGTAAACAACAACAGGCACATCAATTCATCATGATCACAAACTTCAATTTCAATTCATCTCGAAATTTTACTGTTGACGTGATGTTCCTGATGTGTTAGTATAAAAAACCGGGGTTGATTTTCAATGTATGTATGTAATGTAATTACGTATGAATTTTATATTGATTTGCCTGCTTGTATATATGTTTGTTTATGTATCTATTCAACATGGTGTGTAATACACACAGTTTTGTTGTTGTTGACCACACATCATCACAGTAATTTTTTTATCGACCACACATCATAACAGTATTTAAGTTTTATCAACAACAGTGCATGACACCACTTTTTATTCTTAACTACACTACATTGCATCAAAGAAACTGTGGCAGCTCACTACATTACAGCACTTAAATAGTTTAACCGCACAACAACACAAGAATTGGAAAATTATGCGGTTCTTGAATAAGCTTGAAATAGGACTTGATGCAGGTCTCTAATGCGTTTGTGCAAATGTTTCTTATGCCCAAAAATATTATTTTGAGATCCATCTTCAATTGAACTAATCGATTTAGAATTAGATGTCATTTTTGTCACTTAGTTCGCGCACTACTCGGTCAATACTAGAAAGAGTTGGCTAGGCTAGGTCGTTTATCTAGCATTCCCATAGTCTGGGTCCCTTCGCAAAAGGAAAAATATGGTATTGTACAAACAGATGAACCGGGTGCCCCGGTAGATCAGTGGTAACTGCAGGAGTCTATCAGTCTGGGGGTTGTGCGTTTGATTGCCACCAGAGACTCTGTTAAGTCTAATTTCTTTTAATTTTTTCTCTTTCTTATACTATTCTAAATTTATTCTTTCCTTTCATTTACATTCTCTCCATTCGAGTTTGATTCCCACTAGAGACCCTAGTCAGTCTGCCTTTCCTATTATTTTCATCCGTTCCATCTGTCCCTCCAGGTAACACAAAGGGACCGAATTAAGCAGACCCAAGAGAGCTGTATCCTTTCCTTTAACGGCTGCCTATTCTGGCTAAGCAGAAATCTGCTTAACATACATAGAAAAATTTAGATCGTGCTGTTTTTCTATATATTTTTTAGGGTTTTTTTCAACGTCAACGGCTGTATTTAAGAACTGAACATGGCTTTTAAGCAAATTTTGCTTCATTACTTTTTAACTATAGATAGTGCATTTTTATCTAATTTTTCTTTACTAAGGATTTGTTAATTTAATTAAGCCAGCCTTTAAAAGATACTTAAAATTAGTAATTAATTAAACATTTTAAAAAAAATTCTAATTGAAAGAAACTTATTTAAAATTTTTCTAACACCAGCCAAGCATGATTAATTTTTCCATTCCAGCTAAGGATTTTCATCAATACTCTTTGAACGGCAGCAGTGCTTGGCTATAAGCATCACCTATTTAACTTACAGACTTTTAAAAAAAGGCAAACGGAATTGCTATTTCTTTGTAAGCGAAAAAAACACAAGAACTACATTACTATTACTCTTACTTGTTCCGATGTCTTGAACGTGGTGTTCAGTAATATATTACGTTAAACTTGAAATTTAATGTTTCTTTTGCAGATTTTTACTACACTTTTAGGGGAACCATTTATTTCTGGGTTGAAATCAGTAAGATTTTAAGTTTTTATAGTCTAAGAACCACCGTTAGTTGTAGCGATCACTTCCTGACTCGATTAAAGCATGTCTGACCGTCTGTCTAGGTGCCTGTATATACTTGTAATTAAAGACCATGTCGTAGGTCAATATTTGGTTCAGAAAAAAATTTATCAAACAAATTTTAATAATATTTAGAGAGCTGTCAACCGACTAAAAACTAGATTTGAGAGATGAAAATAGTTTAAGTGCATTTTCTGTTACTAATTTAACAACTTTTTTCAGGAAAGTTATTTAAAATATCTAGTAAACTAGAAGAAATCAGTACAAAAAGGGGACAAATTACGGCATTCGATTCAAATCAAAATTTTAGTCGATCGATTGAGTTGTCAATGCTTTTAATATAAGAACTCTATTAAAAGCTTTCAAATTTCGATTCGGATCGAATGCCGTAATTTGCCCCCAGTACTTATTTTTAAAAATCAGTACATTTCAGCACACAAATTTTTAAACAGTACACCTAATGAAAAATTAGTACAGTACATGTACTGATAAAATCAGTGCTAATGGTCACCCTATTCATGTTACATTTAATTTATTTAAATGAAAGTTCATCCTAAAATAATTATACTCGTATAAAATGAAAAAAAAAGGTTTAGTTCGTCTTGGACATCGCTTGGTATTTAATACGCTTTATTTAGTAAAATGTTTTTTTTGTGCTTTCAACGGCTGAACACCGCAAAGTTTTTCAATATTCCGTTTATATTTCACCATGGGTTCATATGAATCCCACTTACGAAAGTCAACTTACCCAGCAAAAACTCACATTGCTTTGTAATGAGTTAAAATCCAAAAAACTCTTACTCGTTAGCATTTCAACCCATTATTTTAACATAGCGATGACATTGGAGGCATGTACTTACCATGCTCGCTTACAAAGAGGGAGTCAAATAAATACTTACCATGCTCGCTTACAAGGAGGGACTTACATGACCTATTACTTTATTAGCACTTTCCTTGGGCTTCTAGTAACTCATTGTTGCATGTAGAAAGTTTTTCTTTGATGTTTTGGTTAAAACTGGTTTAAATTATTAAACTCAAATAAAATATAATACTCAAACACTAACACTAACTGCCTAAATTTTGATAAGAAATAACTCATTATCTAACAGCTGCTAAGTAATACAGATGGTATGTAAAAGTAGCTGAAAAGTAAGAGATTTGTAATGCCTAATCACTTCTGAATTTTTTTCTGGCTAACCTTAATGCATGATAAAAATGGTACTGATTAGAAAAAATGTGTTGTAAGGCATAATAAAGTCGAAATTGGCTAATATTGATTAAATATTTGCTTAATTTAAAACTAGTAAACGAAATTGTGAATTTAATTAAAATTTTGCAATTTTCTATTGGAACTATTTTTATGTTTGAGTAAAGAAGGAGATTCAAAGATCTCTGCTGTCAGATCAGGTGTTTATACTTCTATCCCCCCGACTTAAGGACAATCACAAAGCATGTAGTAACTACGCAAGGTACCAACGGCTGGTGCCTTAGTTTTAAAAGAGAGGAAAGAAAAAAAAAACATGGCAAGAAATTATTTTGCAGAGCAATTGAATATTTAATTTTAAAACGTTTTGCAATAGCATATTTCGCAAGTGTTTATGTTTTTACTTTTAAGTGATTACAACTAAGTTCATTAATTGAAGTCAACCGCTCTTTTTCTACACAACACTGCATGTCCTGCTTGACAATTTTTTTATATATTTTTTTCGCAGATTTTTCTGTAACTTTTTTTTTTCTTCTACTAAACTTATTCCAACTCATATATAATGTCCATTGAAACATCTTTCATTATGTAAATGCATGTTTTAAATATGTACAAACCAAATGTGATTTTAGCATTATTTTTTTCAAAAATAAACTAGATTTTATTTCTTGTTAACAAATCGTGGCATTTGTTTCTACTTTGTTTCTCTCTTTACACATTAACTAACACACATATGAGAAGCAGAGGGAAGGAGATCCTAGATTTTTGTTAAAATTATATTGCAACTGGGAGTTTGGGACTTATGCTTTGCGCCATTTTTCATGTTAACCGTTGGACTTGCCTCTGTTTTATATTTTTTTTTATATTTTTAATAATGTGAATCAACTCAATTCCTTGTTTTGCCTTGTATTTGAAAATGAAACGTGTTTTATCTTTGACTAAAAGCTATTGCCGTTCTAGTTTTTTTTATTTTTAGCGTTTTGTGGAGAGCATTAAGAGCACGTCCTAAGTCTACAATTTGGTCATATAAAAAAGTACTAAATGATTTAAAAGGCTTGTTTTTATTTGTTCTTTCTATTACTAAAATGTATTGTCCAAATGCAGTCATATATATGTAAATAAGTACACATGTATGTATGTGTTTATCAAGGTTTTGCCAGTACGCACCTTGTTGTGTAATGTGTCAATGCTCCAGAGATTTGACAAACAATAGTTTAAGCAAAAATTTAAGGAAAGAAATTTTGTTTTATTGGCCTCCTAAACGTTAAACATAAATAAAAAAAAATAAAAAAATATTTTGAAAATGACGCACTTGGTCCTGGGTATTCAAAGCGATATCAAAAAGAATTTTGATGTGGCTTTGCTTGCACCTTTCTTTTTTGAAAGCTTTGAACGTAAACTTGTTATGCTTTTGAATGGTGTTGGATGTTTTCGTTATACAGCCAAAATAAACATATGTATCAAAGACTTAACGAAAAATGTGTTGAGATTCTCAACCGACTTGGTGCGCATAATAACCTTAAAATGTTATGGGTTCTAAGCGTGCAAGCCGCTTTGCTGGCTGTGCCGCGAATTATTCTTTCAGTGTTCTAAAGTTTTTGAATTTTTTCCAAAGCCTGTACTGGGTGCTAAAGGATGCCAAGCTAACGGATTTATAGGAAGGTTTTAACTGAGCTCTAAAGATGGGCTTGACTTGGCATCACTGGCATTTGCCGCGGGCTGAATATGCAGTTACAAAGGTTGCTTTTTAAAGAACACCCCCAATAATAATCCTGGAGAGATTTTTTTGTTAGGTTCCAATCTATGATTAATATGACACCGGAGTATGCGTCTATATCATGAGGGAGAGGACATCAGATTGTCTGATGAGTGTGGTGGCTGCCAGGAAGAGGTAATGAGCAGTTTGAGTGCAACAGACTTTATTGTGGAACATATTCCAAAGAATAGTGAGAGCACTACTTACATCGATAGTCTTAGTCTTAGATTCTTAAAGAAACATTACGTCAAGTCTAGGTTGGCAAGGGATTGCAGTAAAGCCCTTGGTGGAATTATAAAGTTCTTTAGCTTTAGACTTTTTTGGTGCGAAAGGACTGCGACATAGTTGGCCAAGAAATTGCCAGCAAACTGGCTCTTAGTGGCTCGGCCCTTGATGCGATATAACACTACTATGGGAAGAAAAGGACATGAGTTCTCAACATAAGAGAAGTGAATGTAGAGTAGCTAGGGCTACATGGCCGGGGGTTGTGCCCTGTAGTCAGCCAGAGGACCACGATTTGGGGCTATTAATGTACACTATAAGGTTTAAGCTAAGACGAACAAATGTGATTGCGGCATTCCGAAATATTATTGGGTGTGTGAGGATGAGGAGGGTTTAGAAACGACAGATCATGTTGTCTATCTTTGCCCGAGATTACAGGGACAAAGCGTCAAGCAGTTGAGAAAAAGGTTCCCCAAAGAAGTAAGCGATGTTTCAGGGTGTTTTACTTGAAAACCTTTTTGGGTTTATGACTGGAATCAGGTGGCTAGCGTATAGGCAATGGAAAGGAAAGTTTCCAGGGGTTACTTGAGCTGCTTTTTCTTTTATTCTTGGTCTCCTTAATTTTTTTTTTGGTTTTTCCTCCTTTTTCCCCCAGAAGGTCTCCGAGGCTGTGCTTATCTTCACGACACTTACCTTACTAACCTGCATTTGTACTATGGCCATATTTACACGAATCCAAGTAAGTTAAAACTGTTGTTTTGCCGGCGTCATGTTCATGTTTTAGAAGTTCTACCTTAAAGTCTTATGGTTTCACCTAATACCTACATAAATACACGTTTGCCCGACGATTTATAGTCATTTTGAAAATTTGTGGTAAGAGGTATAAGCTTTTAAGAATTTGGCAACTATCACCCTTAATTTAACGATATCGCATCAAACTTATTTGGCAGCTTTCATTGCCGATAAGAAACCGGTGCCTTTACACTTTATGAGTGAGTAATATGGGATTATTTTTTTAGACTTGATTAGTATCAACTTACCGTCAGGATATAACGCTACAATAAGAAGCTTCTATCTCTAGTTTTTAGTTAAGTCTTCAGTTAAAAAAAAAATTATTGAGGTCCTTAGTTCCACTGGTAATAATATTTGCACTCTGCTTCAAGTTTTAGACTATAAGTATTTCCAAAGAATACTTTTATAAACCCTTTACAATTGCAGATTTTATTTTGAAAATGTATTTATGTTTTTTAATAAAAAGAACTTAACTTGAAGCCAAACAACAATTTTCTATAATTTTCTTGTCGATTGTTCTTAAAAGAAAAAAAATACGTAAATTGTTCTTTTCGTTCTACTTGACAAAACAATCAAAGGTCTCATTTGAGCGTTTTTTTTATTGTTGTTTTGCATTTTTTTAACACTTTTGTGTGGCAGCAAATATTCTAAAGATTTGGAAAATTACTATAAATGCAACCGGAATTTAGGCTTTGCAAAGCAATACACAAAGTACTGGCTCAAGTATTTGTTTTACAAATACAAAACATAAACTAAAAGATCCAGAGCAATGGCCCCTTTTTTCCAGTTAAACAACAACAGCAATAGCTTTGTAAAAGAGAGAATGATGATGGCTGACGACAACAACATAGTCGTTCGCACGACTATATACACATTAACCATTCGTTCAAGCCACCGAGCAAGCATCTTACGTATGTAGAAGTAACAAGGTACTTCACCTACTTTGTGCAACAATACCAACATGTATGTAAGTACTAAGGTGGGGTTGTCAGGGTGCTATACCCTTCCTTTTTCTAATTTCATTCATACAACTTAACATGTTAAACAATATGCGAATTTTTTTATATATTTATAAAAGGTTATTATTAAAAAAATCTATGCATGTGTGTATGTGCTTTTAGCCCTTGCAAAATAATTTTGATTGTAGAATTGTTTGATTGTTGTTAACGTAAAATTTCTTCTCTTTCTGTTCTATTCTCTATAGTAAGTGTTTAATTTCTTCTTCAAAACTTAATTGTACAAAAATCTTTGAATTGCTTTCTAACCTCTCTTTTCCCAACTTCCTTTAGATTTTTCTATTTTTTTTTTTGTTAAGGAATATGTCATAGAAATTATTTGTTCTTGGGGAAAACAATTATTTTAAAAATAAAATATGAAAAGCAAAACCATCCGAATAAAAAAAATATATAATTTATGGAAGTTTCAAAAGCTTTTTTTTTTTAGAAAATATCAACAAAAATTATAAACTGTACATTGAAGAAATTAACATAAATTTAAATTAATTTTTATTATATTTTTCCTGTAGAAAAAAAAAAAAAATAAAACGACACCAAGAGTTAGTAATTGTTGTCCCAAAGTATACATTAAAAAGGAAATAACCCAGCAAAATGTAATATGTATGTACTAGAGGCCAGCTCAAGACGACACTAAATAAGGCATCATCTCGAATTTTTAATTCATTTCATATACCTTATGTGTGCACACACAACAATAAGTGCTGCGTTGTATTGTTCGCCACCTATTTTATTTACTTAACTTAACTTATGTGAAAAATATATTCACACTTAAGCACACTTAAGTAAACAACAACGGCACATTAATTCATCATTATCACACACCTCAATTTCAATTTATCTCGAAACTTTAATGTTGACGGGATGTTCCTGGTGTGTTAGTTTTAAAAACGGGGGTTGATTTTCAGTGTATGTATGTAATGTAATGCAATTGCAGATGAATTTTATATTGATTTGCCTGCTTGTATATATGTTTATGTATGTATCCATTCAACATTGTGTGTAATACACACAGTTTTGTTGTTGTTGACAACACATCATCACAGTAATTTTTTTTTTATCGACCACACATCATGACAGTATTTAAGCTGTATCAACAACAGTGCATGACACCATTCTTTATTCTAAACTACACTACATTGCATCAAAGAAACTGTGGCAGCTACACTACATTACAGCACTTAAATAGTTTAACCGCATAACAACACAAGAATTAGAAAATTATGCGGTTCTTGAATTAGCTTAAATAGGACTTGGTGCAGGTCTTTAATATGTACATTAGACAAAGGAGATGCTACTTTTACATTTCACAATGTTTTTTGTAAAAAATAAAGACCTTTAAGGTTGCACACTTTAATGTCAAGGTATTTTACTAAGGGTTGCTTAAGCATATTTGGGAATTTTTTAAGCTTTTCTTTGCAACATATCAAATAAAAAGTTCCCATTAAACTCGCCCTAATCTTTTGCTGGGTATTCTTTCAAGTGTCCTGCTACCAAGCTCATAGTAATGTCAGAGAATTCAAAAATGTATGAATTATAATAGAAAAAGGATATAAACAGTAATAGAAAAAAAAAAAGGAAAGAGAACTACGAATAACATAATTTTCAATTAAATTATGTTTACATACACTTTGTTTTATTTAAACAATACTTATACATACATACAGTCATACATTTTTTATAATTGTATGTAAAGAAGAAATACACTCAGAAAAATAAAATGGCTTAACGGTTTTAAAATGCAACATAAGGACAAACTTAAATTTTTGTTATTGCTATTTAAAAAACGAACACATCAGACCAAATAACTCAGTACCTTGTTTCTTACTAAGCAAGGTTTTGGCCGATTAGCGGGTTGTCTAAGTTGTAATACATTAGCAACAAATTTAATGCAGCAAATCCATGGTATCATTGTGTATCATTTGGAAGTATTTTCAAGAAATTTTTAAAAAATTTTTGAAACCAACAAAAATATGGTGCAAATGAGGGATGGAAAAAGTTTTTGGTAAAAAACTACTTTATTCTTTAATATAACCTTAAAAAGCTTTTATAATTTTGGCCGTTTTGACACTATTAAAAACATGGAAAGTGTTTCGTGTTTACTTTATAATTTGCATGCACCGACTTTCACCGATTTTTGAGATATATGCCTTTTAACGCATAGTACTCGGCTTAAATATATAGCGAACTGGCGAATCCTTCTCTGGAAGTAAAATCAAAACTGACAATAAACACAGCTGCTAGAATGTTATCCTTTACTGAATGAAAAATAACGGAGTTAACTTCATTTTGCAGATTTTTTTGGCCCAAAAAAAAACTTTTCGATTTGATGTGTTTAAAAAACAATATTAACAATGAAGCTTAAACCAGTTGGCAAAGAGTTTTAGACAATCAGGCGTTTGCCTGCAAAAATTAATTAGTTCAAAAAAATTATTTTATATATTAAAAATAGGTTACGAAAAAATTGTTTAAAAAAGTTCCCAAATCACTCACGGTTATATAAGGTGAGAAATTTTAAAATTAAATCTTTAATAAATTTTGACAAAAAATTCTTTTTGCATAAAAAAACATTTTTAAGGGTCACGAAAGTGACAAATTTGTCACGCGTAATATATCGTGAGCGTGAGTGACTAATTTCGAAAATGAAGAGAAAATATTGCAAAGCATAGGTTCAAAATAATCAATTTAACCGCCCCAGCCGTTTGGCTGGAAATGATTTTTGCAAAAAAAAAAACGGGCCAAATTATCTACTGTGCTACGGGAGGTACGTTCAAAAATGGACCAATCTTTACAAAGTTGGTTGGCTCATTTCTAACTTTAAAAGCTTTGCGTTGTTAATATATTTCAATGACATTATTCATTCCCGGATTTATTTTAACATTTGGTGGCATACAGTGAGATATATAAACGCAAATGTTTATGGAGTAATGCTTAAGCCAGCTATGGCCCAAAATTTTTATTCCGGGACCACATTATATAGGGGCTATGCCAAAAAAATCGTCCAATTATCACCACTTTAAATAAGCCTAGTTTCTATACCAAAAACTTATCTGTGCCAAACTCCATTAATATATCTTCAAATCTGTTCTTTAATCACAAGAATACATGAAGTCACAACCGGGAGGGCGGACGCATATGCTTAAATTGACTAAGAAAGGGGTTTTGAGTCGATCGGTATTATTGAAGAGGGATGCCAGATTATCACTTTTGGGCGTCAGAAACATCTGTACAAACGTACAATACCCCTACGACGCACTTATGTGGTGTGGGTAACTATAAAAAATATCAAATGATGTAACAGTTATAGAAATTTTTCCTTTAAACAAAATTTTTAGGTTAAACTGTGCAGTTCAACTTAGTTTATAAGACAATCTGATGTTCTCTTTTATGAGATAAATGCCTGCTCCAGGTACCCACATTCATTATAGATCTGTCAGTGAAAACTGCACAACAGTTATACAGTATATCGGATTACAACAAAAAATCCCTATCAGCTATAAGGTATAACCGGTAGTGTTTCTGCAAGGATAACTCCACTTTATTTTTGTTGCAGAGTTGTAAGTATTGCATTCTAACAATTTCGTTTCTTTAAGTGTATTAATTACTCTCTTAACAGGTGTTCGTTCTTCTTTAACTGTTTTGTTAAATTATTACAAAATATAATTTTTCTATTTCCATTAAACGTCTGCACGACATTTTTTTACCTTTTTTTATCAGTTGCTAAGAGTGATATTAATTTTTTTAAAAGTCAGGAGTTAATAATTATTACAGACCGAACAAAGTTTATTTATATGGAAAAAAAACTAAACGAGGACATTTATACTCATTCCATCTGCGGTCGAAAAGTTTATGACTGAAAATGTAAAAAATAAAAGAAAAAAAAATTTTGAAAAAAACGCGTATATTTTTAATGTCATGTGACTGTCGTTTTTCATTAGAAACTAAGAAAAAAAAAATAGAAAAAATAAGAAGCCAAAGTTAAATAAATGTTTGAAAAGGGAAAATTTCTATTCATAAATTAATTAATTAAATGAGTGAGAAAAGAGAAAATCAACAACAATTTAGAAAAAGTTAAATAGGAAAATGGACTTTTTTATGGCCAAAAGACAAAGAAAAACATTGGAAATTCATTATTGGTCTTTAATTTTTTTTTTTTACAAAAAGCTATTTTAAAGTATTCCTTACTGGAATTGGTGTAGTGTTTATTTAAGGACATCAGTACCCAAATACATATACATCCTTTGCTTTAGGTGCGATACTTGCCACATTAGTTGTAAGGTTTTGGTTTTTGGCTTTATTTTTAGTTAAAATAAATATGAATTTCATATCTCTGTTAACACACTACTTACTTAGTTAAAATGCGAGTGTAATGAATATAATTTAAGCATAATTACAAATATGAGCCTTGTATGAATTACAGTTTCCTGTATGTTTTCTATTACAGGACATTTTTAGGACGTTTAGGGAATATAAAACATCCTTTGCTTTTTGCTATAAAATGTATGCAGTAAAGTATATCAAGAGTCCTTTTTATTTAAGTTTAATAAAAAAACTCCTCTATGAATTAAGACTAAAAGTTAAAAATAGTAAAAGGTTAACTCAAATAAAAATTTCTTAAAATGTTTGTTTTGAAATCATAATAAAATTAAATTTTATTTTATGATTTTCAATTAGTTTGTGGTCTATGGCCAAATACATTTTCCCCACAAAACCATAATTTAATAATAAAATAATAATTAATTAAAGTCCCAAAACCAATGCCGATACACATTATACATATTTCACTTCCAGCAATATATTTTTTTTGATGTTTGAAAAATTATTTTTCAAACCCCAATTTTTGTTGTAATCACTTGCAATTCAATTCGTTTTATAAATTTCAACTAATTTCCATTTCAATTAACTTTTAAAATGTAATTTAAAACATTAACAAAATGCTAAGATAAACCACCAAAAAACTGTACATACAAAGGACTGGTGAGATTTTCAATGGACAGTGGCTTAAAAGGATAAGAAAAATTGTTAAAAACAACATGCCTTGATAAACTGATCCTTTTTCTTCAAATTTGTTTTTAAATTTACACATTTAGGTTCTTTATTACATTTTGTAAATAGCTAAAGACAGGGTGCTATCAAACAAATAATTAAGTAGCTACAAGGTCAAGTCTTCTCTCTGGCTATGTTCTAAAGGGTATGTGTTGAGGTCAAAGTATTCTTTATACCTAAGACAGGGTGGCGATCCGAACAACATCCTGGGTCACACAGACCAATCAGCCGGAGTTCACTCGTTAAAGGCTATGGAGAAGGTATTGAACAACTTTCTTAGGGGGGGGGGGGGGGGGGGGGGGGCATATCTAATAAAGAAATCTATTAGCGAACTGCAATTCGCGTAACGATAGGGCAGGCATTTATTCACCTGGTTTTGAGGCCAGGAAAATTGCCCTCTCTGCCTTTTGCGATATTTAGGTTGCATTTGAAAATATATCTCATAAGACGATTAAATTCGCCGAGAAGAAAGGGTATTCCATCAGTCATTATCGACTGGGTGGTACAGATGCCAGATTTCAGGGTTGTGAATTTCGCTTTTGGCAACTCGTCGAGGACCACTCGGGCCTGTCAAGGATGCCCACAGGGATGTTTATTATCACCTGTGCTGTGAGCCCTCAAGATTGAGGGGCTACTTGAGAAGTTTAACGACTTGAGCGATATAGTTAATCACTTGAGTGGTAGGTCGGGATGACAGTACCGTCTCCGACCATATGCAACAGACCCTAAACATCACTCTTGGTTGGTGCAGGGAACTATTAACCCAGTGAAGACCATCTTGCTACCGTTCACGAGAAGAATATTTCACTGGACAAATCAGCTATCACATTTTCTGATATTGTGAAGCACCTAGAGGTTGCTTTGGACAAGGAGCTCTCATAGAATGAACACTTGAGGAACGTGGCAGAAAGGCCATCAGGGACTTTCACGCCTGCCAGAGACTCTTTGGTGGGGCATGGGGGCTCCAACCAAGTATGGTGTATTGGTTGTTTAACACCATTATACGGCTGATGGTATAGGGGTACGGATAGCCCAACTCCATTTGTCTGCAATAGACAGTGCACGCTTAGGCGTCTTATGACTTCAGGATATAAACTTCCGGAAGAGTAAAAACTTAAGTGGACACATGAGGATAGCAAACCCTCTGGTTCATTGTCCTATTTCTAGGGTAAGGTACGAGATTCTGAGGATATCGATCTTTGCTAAACACTTTGATGTAGATATCTTTGTACCACTTGGACCAATAAAGTCTGGGAGCCTGAGGAGAGGTCTCAGGTTTGGTATACTGATGGGTCGAAAAATCTGAACGACAATACTGACGCAGAAGTAAGTAATTGAGCCCGGTTTTCAAAAGGCCCCAATGGTGGGTAAATATCTACCGATATTTTAGGCTGAGATCTACGCTACATGCGTATGTGCCTACAAATGTGTTAGAAGGAATGTAGGGAGACTCGAATATACATTCTTTGGGACAGCCAGGTCGCCCTAAGGGCCTTTACAGCTTCTAATCTTAGATCCACACTGGTGAAAACGATTTTGCACTTTTGAAAAGTTTCTTCCCCTAAAGAGCAGTTTTTGAGCACTGTGCAATCTAACGACTGACATCATCATTATTAACAAATGTAACAATCAACATGCAACCGAGTCAGTCAAGGCTAATAAAATAATTGTAATAAAAACAACAGGTTACTTGCAATGACTTTAACTACCTTTTCAATTAAAAATACAACGAAAATTACTCTCAAATATCCATATAAGAACTCAAAGTAACAAAACAGCTACTAAAACCCAAACACATACATGGACATGAAAGCTGATGATCAGCAAGGCCCAAGTGCTTCATATAAGGCAATCGGAGATATAAAAGTTTGTTATATTTATTTGTATATTATTAAAAGGATTTTAAGGACTCCAGCTAGCAATTCGAAACGGACAATGGATTAAACGAATCATTTACTTGGTTGACTTTACAGTAACAATCACTTTTTACTCAATTCTTCTTTGGGTTTTTTTTTTCTAACCGTAATATTGCCGCTTGCATTTGAGTGGGAGTGGAATCTCGAGCAATTAGTTTGTATGTGTGTTTGTGGTTGTATTTTAAACTAGTTGCATAATATATTTGTCTAAGGACTACGTTAGTTTCTACCTTTGGATGTGTGTATTTAGTAGATTTACTATAACTACTACTACCAAATGGCTTAAAGGCACTTTTTCTTATTTTCTGCTTTGCAAAGGAGTTAAACTAGTCAGTAGTCATTAAGTCAAATTCAGATTTTAAAAATTTTATTTAATGACAGTGAAAAGGAAAAGTAATGGAACAAAGGAAATAAGCAAAACATATTATACAAAGAAGCGCTAGGACATTTAAAAAAAATGGAAACAAATTTGTTTAACTAAACTTTAAACTTAAGGGTAAGTAGTAAGCTACAAAGTTGTTTTTAAATAACTGTAATCCCTCGATTGATGTTAGTTTGATATACGTTGTTGCGAATTAGTTTAATTTAATATGTTTTCCTTTTAGCCTTCATCAAGGTTAACCTCGAAACGGGCAAAAAAATAGGGAATTTCTAGTTTCAATTGGCATTTTTGTTGTATCTTCATTGAAGATTTTTTATTACAATTTTGAGCATTGAATACTTGCTTTTATTTCAGCCTAAAAAATTTATTTTAAGCCAGTATTCGGTTTTTGACACTTCCAAGCGGAAATCCAAAGCTGTATTTATACCAAAACCCGGCAAGAGGAGCTACGAGAATCTTAAGGCTTATCGGCCTTTGAGCCTAACTTCCTTCCTGTTTAAGACCATGGAGCTGATAGCCGATGACATGGTTAAACGCAGGATACAACATGACAGGCTAAGTTTTAAGCCACCCACCTACATAAAGGGAAGATCTGTAGAAACAGCTCTACACGAGTTGCCACACTATACTGAAGAATCTTTAAATCTTGGCAGAGTGCATTGATATTAAGGGAGCTTTAAATTAATTTTTTTGATCTTTTGTAATATTAAGTTAAAGCTTTTAATAATGTACCAATCGACACGCTTATTTAATCCTTGGACCGGTTTGAAGTTGATCCGGTACTGAGAGACTGGACCATTCGCATAATACGAAACGGGAGGATAAAATGCGGATTGTATGGTGTTACAATTGAGACAGATATGCAATGTGGAACCCTACAAGGCAACATTCCTTTGCTCTTTCTGTGGGTAACTACAATACGCAATCTACTAGGTTTTGACTCAGTTTGCTACGCGGACAATGTGGTTCTACTCCTGAGAATAAGGGATTCGAATCAGCTTTGAGGAAGGGCGGAGGACGCCCTCATAATTGCACATGACTAGGCTCAACTTAGGGGGCTGAGTGTAAGCCCAGACACTACTGAAATTTGTCTTTTTACGAGCCTCTTTCCTGGGGGAAGACGATCATGATATTCGAAAGAGTCAAGTGCCTTGAAATTATCCTGGATCGGAAATTTAATTCGAAGCACCATTTTGAGGAAAGGGCAGTGAAACTTACCGATGCTGGAAGAAATTAAGTACGAGTATGGGCGGAAGATGGCACCTGAGCCCAGAGATGGCACACTGGCTATAAGGAGCGTGATTTCACTGATACCGTGAATATTACTGGACACAAAGACATTGCGATTCTACAAAATGTCTAACGTACAGGTTGACTCGGGATAAGCAGGGCAATTATAACTACTCCGGCGAAGGCTTTGGAGACAATTTTGAGTATCTAGCCTATTGAAACCCGTGTATCGTACAAAACGGCGCTTAAAGCGAAACGACTTTAGACAAAGGGGGAATGGATTTATGTCTAAGTCTAAGGAAGGCCAAGTTGATGGAGAAGGCGGAAAACGCCCACGGGGTGCAAAGGAATAACTATACAGTTAAGAAAATGACGAGAACCCTCTAAGGTCAGGACTAGAAGCGTTCTGAAACTTGGGAAGCCTGGACTAAACAAGATAATGAGTGTGCTGGCGGGTCACTCAAACTTACTACCACCGGATGGAAGATGCGGGAAACAGCGAGTGCAGAGCATACAGGCAGTACATAGAAACGATGGAGCATTTCCTGTGTCACTGCCAAGCTTTTGCACAGCCTAGAGCCTGATGTTTTGCCAGATGGATGTGGTTCTTTTAGGACTGCTTTCGTTCAGCTGAAATTTCTGAAATTTAGCTAGGCCTTTTTTTTTGGCTTTCAAAAGGGACTTAACTGCGGCCGAATAAAAATAGTTTCTTTTCTGGCGTCTGTTTTTTTGAATACTAAAAAGCTCAAGTACGTGAATCAAGGTATTACTTTAGTTTATGTTTATAAATGTGTACGACTGCTTTATAGTTATAGCACATAGTTATCATTTAAGGAGTAGTTTTTTTCACTTTAACTCTATTTTCCCAAAGCTCAAATGGGGTTTCGTTCTTTTTCAGCCTTCCCTTGTCTTACTCACAGTGTTGCCAAATTACCACAAAATTAAATAACTTTTGTAGTTTTTCCCTAAATCAATTTAAATCTTAGTTATTTTTTAAAATTTGACTAAGTTTTAATAATTTAAAATAATGTTAACTTTGGCAACACTGTTTGCTTTTTCTCCTCTTTCTCTCTCTCTCTAACCATTTAATAACAGCATTTTTTTTATTTTAAGACTATGAGATGATGGCAGATACATAATTGGTTTGGCTTTTTGGTCTGTGTAAATACATAAAACGAAACGGTTCGTTTATCAGTAATCAAAATTTAAATTATTTCAATTAGTCAAAAACAAAATTATTATAGCTTGAGGTGTGTTGCAGGTAGTTGTTTTACTTTTATCTTATTGCCGAAAAGTCAGGGAACAACAGTAAAAGAAAAGTGAAACTTATTTGTAATGGGATTCAAATATAACATTTAAAGGCTGTTGATTTGTTGAAGCATAGAGTTATAGTTTTAAAAGTAATTACTTTTAAAAAATAATCAAAGAAGATAACAAATCTGTGTTTATTAAAAAATTAAATGCTGCATGTTTGCAATTAAGGGGGAAAGGTTTTTTTAAAGTGTCTTTATTATGTTTGTGGAATTTCCCTTTTAGGTAAATTTTGTTGCATATTTTGGACCCTATAATCAAACTAATTTAATAGAAACTTATTTAATGCAAATAGTGTTTTGGCAGGGACTAGTGTTTATAACACAAGAGCGAGGTCGCGAAGAGATACAAAAATAATATTAAACAACAATATCCTAAGTGGCGGAAAATTCAGCTGTCTAGAGAATAGGGCCTAACCAAACACGCCTGGCAAAGGTGTAACCTTCAAGTTTATAGTGCCGTTTATGCTCTAATCAATTCATTATGATATATTCAGAAAATCTGTGGATTTTCAACTCTGGGGTCAATCCCATCAAAAGACTGAAAAAGATAGGCAACGTTGGGAGCGTAAAATGCAGGTCTATTGTGCTAAAAATAAGCCGAGTTTAATAATGGAAGAATACGACTGGTTGGCAGATGTGTGCAAGATAGAAGTAGGGTCAGATTGCTGCCAAAAACTGGGAATCAGAAAGTCACCAAACTTGCTTTTACACAATTAGCTACTGATCTGGTCTTATCTTTTCAAACTAAGACTCCCTCATATTTATGGATAATTAGTCGGCAAATAAGGCACTATCCACTAACCTCACCTGCCATTTAATTATTTAAGCGTGCAAAGGAAAGAAGGAAAGAAGGAAGGAAGAAAGGAAGGAAGGAAGGAAGGAAGGAAGGAAGGAAGGAAGGAAGGAAGGAAGGAAGGAAGGAAGGAAGGAAGGAAGGAAGGAAGGAAGGAAGGAAGGAAGGAAGGAAGGAAGTTAAACTATGTGCTGGGACACAAGTGGCCGTTAATTAGATTCTTTGACACGGGGGTATTAAGAGAAAAGGTAACTAACGAAGCAAGGCGCAAAGCTATGAAACGAGCAATTGACGTTCGTTCCACTTCAGTTCTTTAAAAGGGGTATTGACTCTGTTGTGTGGGTGAGGGTCATGAAAATTTTGGGTATATACGACTTAGTGTTAATTCTTATGGATTGGGTAAAGACCTTATGACCTAAGAGCGACGAGTTTTCCACTATCTCTAGGAACGATTGTAGACCCTAGTAAGAACGATAGAAGGCGGTTTATGTCAAAAAAAAGGACAACTGTATAGCGATGAATGCAGGTTTTGTGGTATACCGGCGGATAAATAGACTGCTAAGCATATTTTTTTGTCACTAATCAGCGCTTGTGGGCTTCAAAGCAAACTGTTTTGGGCCTCGGTTTTTTTAAACGTCTGGATCGGGACTAGGGAGTGTGCAGCCCCTATAAGTTCATAATATCGAATTAGTTGAACTAGAATCACATTGTTATCGATTATTATTATTATCTGGCAACACTACGAATCTTAAGGGCTTATGAGCGGTGTGCAGGGCCAGCTTTCGTTACTTTTCCTGGAAAATTTTGATGTTTTATTTTGTAAAATTTTTTTTTAATTTAAGTTTAATTTGTGGTTTTTAAGAAAAAAAAAGTTTGTTATTTAGAATGCTTTTCTAAAAAAAAATTTAAATCACTCTTTTTCACCCTTTCCAAAATTATTATTTATTCTTGGTGTTGTCGAGCCCTAACCAAACTCATAAAAAATATTTATAATGCGGATACTTCTGTTTTTAAATTTTTTTCTAATAAAACAAATGTGCTTAACAGTTGTATGAATCTTTCAGTTCTATTGTTATCCTTTTTTCTTGTGGATTTTAATTACATTATTTATGCTAAACATCTATGCTCTTTTTACTTTCCAACCATAAAATTATAGAAATTGTTTTTTTTTTCTTTTTGGCAATTCATTTCTTCTTAAACAAAAAAAAGGATGCTTTACTGTCATTTTATATAATTTTTTTAAATATATTTTTGTAAGCATACTTTTTCATACGTTTGCATTGTCACATATTTGTAACAAATATCAAAATGGTCACCACACTGCCCTCACACTTACTTACCCCCTTTTGGGGTTTTAAATGGGTCTTCTTGTGTAAGAAAAAATATATGAAAACTGAGAAAACAAAGACAAAATAAAAACCAAACGGAAAGGATAATCTAAATGACAGTCATACATGTTTAAGGCGAAAAAAATTCAAACCAAATAAACTAATATGTAAATGGTTTCAATACTGCTTTGCTACTACTTACGTCATGTTTAAATTACAATATTAAAAAAAAGAGGAAATTAATACGAATTATTAAGACTCTACAATAGGAATTCTATAGAAAATGTTATTTAGCTGCTTTTATTAAAGCACTTAAAATATTTAAATAAAGTAAAACAGTGTACATCAAAGTTTAATATAATTAAGGCTCGAAGGACCATTTTATTACTTAATGAATTAAACATAATCCACAATCTTGTTTAAAAGTCTTGAACTAGATCAACCAATATATTCCAAATAAAAATCATTATTTCTTTAAAAACATTAAAATCATTTACAAAAGGCGTGACACGATTTGTAGAAGCATATTTATAAAGACATAGAAAACAGGACCCCGCAAATGTGCAAAAAAAAAGATACAATTACAATCTTGTTATGATGATACGACATCATGTAAGTTTTGCCAGAATTGTAAAAACGAGAAAAAAAGGAATCAAATAAAAAATACATACATAAATGAATGAAATATTATAAAAAGAGGTTGGAAAAAATGTTGCTAATTTCATATTGAGAAAAAATTCAACGAAATCCATATGCACTGTAACTTGCGGCCAATGGTTAAGTGGGCGAGAGAGGTGCGGCAAATGCTCTGCATACTTTACTGGTCATTTTTTTAATGGGTTTGAGTTATAAGCTCTTGCTTAAATTACAAATGACAGTATTTTATTTTTAAAATTTTCTATCTCATTCCTATTTCTTTACTATCATTCGCATATTAAGCAGAAAAAGGATATTTTTTTGTTAAAATAAAAAATTTGCTGGCCACGTATAATGTTTTTTTTCTCTTAAGTTTCCTTTTAAATAAAAAAATATATTTGTATTTTTTTTAAACTAATGTACATATGGAAGTTTAAAAAAAAGATACATTAAACGTTCGGAGATAAATTATAAAAATGGAATTAATATTACTTATGTTAAATACTTCTTTTCATATGTGTACAAATTATAAAAGTAGAATGATTTGGAAGGAAATTGTCTTATTTATTCATACCCTAGAAATTTTATGAGATAAAGAGTTTTTTGAAATAAATGTAAGATTAAATTGTTATAAATATAAATATATTCCGGTTAAGTAAGCCTTTGAAGGGTAATGACGAATGATATTCGCCATCTCCATCCAGAGACCTATAGGTTCAATGTGATTCCCTCCAGAAACAGTCGAAAAAAACAATAAGAAAAACAAAAGAGATACTGTCAGAAGAGTAATACAAAAAAGAAAAAAAACGCCAAGATGTCTGTGTTTGTCAAATCCATCGCAATTGCCAAAAAACCCGGTAAAAGTTACCTATTTACCTATTCACCCAACCCCTTTGATGAATCCAATGATGTTCCCCAGTTCACTTCCAAAAGCCTCACCAAGTCCATTTAATTTTTGTTAAACGGCCTTTTAGCAACTGTGCAATGCTCGTCGAAAAAATTTATTAACCATATTATTGTCCACATGCTTGGAGCCGTGTCTCTGAAAGGGCGCCGAAACTCTTAGAAGAGTGCGCAAAAGCGGCGCACAATCCAAATACGTTTTACGCCCTCCCAATTTTGCATTTTTACAAAATTTATATTACGTTCTTAATCGAAATTGTTTTTATTGATATTTTAGGTTGGGTAGCAAAGGGTGATAAATAGAGGCGCCTCCTTATCTTCATGAGCACTCGGAGACCTCCTGGGTCAATTGTGCGCCTCTTTAAGAAAAAAAGAAGTCCTTAGACTTACAAGAAGGAAAGATATAGTCAATGACCGAGTAAAAGGTAAGACCCCCCTCTCTTGCCGATCCCTTAGCCACTGATTCACACAATGAACCCAATGATGTGTTTCAGTTTACATTGTAAAATATCGCAGCGTCCTTAGTCCTTTGTGAAATCTTTTACCCAACCACTCGCCCCTATGGTTCTACAATCTTTGGCAGAGATAGAAAACATAATCTATCGTCTATTATTCCTATCCTCCTTACACATCCTACAATAATTTGGAGTGCCACGATCCCATCTGCTCGTCCTAGCCCTAAGCGGACAGTATCTAGTTTTGGCACAAATTGTGGCCGTTAGACCCATTCTCCCCACATCCATGAGCAACCTAGTGTCTGCTGAGCTCAGCCCTAGTCACTCTACATTCTCTTATGTTTCTCCCTGAAGATTAGTCGTAATAAGCACCCATGTCCTAAGCTTCTTATAATAAAGACCTATTTGCCTCACAGTTTTCTCTTTATGTGTCAACTCAAGGGCAAATTTCATTGCCAGCTATGTCGTTGTGTCCTGGAACTCAGCAAAGTCTGACGTTGAAGATGTCAATAATCTTATTAAGGACCTTTTCTACAGTCCTTCACTAGCTTAGACTTGACGCAAAGCGCCTTCAGGTCTTAAGGGTCGGCTGACTTTCAACATAAATAGTTCCAAGGGATACTAAGCCTTTGGAACAGGCTCCACTAAAAATCCGCTTTTTCTTAAAATGAATAGTATCCTGCTGAAGCATACTTAACTTATTGTATAGTCTATAAGACAATTTAATGTTCTTTCCTATGATATAGACGCCAGCTTCTTTGCACATATCCATCTTTGATCCGCCCCTTTCAGGGAGTATTGCCAGTGGCGTTCTCTTAAAACTGATCATCAAGTGCAATTTGTTATAGTATCTAAGTGTTGCCAGTATTAAGAAATGTTTCCAATTATGATTCATCTTTTCTGACTATGCTTCCTGCCGCCATTACCATTACCCAGTACTTAATAGGTACCCAGTGGAGAATGAAGTCTAGTGTCACTTGAGGTGTGTTTTCATGGCATCAGTGATGCTAAGTGAAGCACCTCTTCTGACCTTAGCAAAAAGCCCTTTTCTACCACTTACCGCCACACTGTACAATGATGTGGCAGAATAGTTTTCTTTATTAGGGACTAGTCCCAAGATACTTCGCCTCACAAGCTAGTTTCAACTCCACTCGCATTAGTGTTGAGCTTCTTCTTTTTCAGGATTTCTGTCCCTCCCACCCTTTCCCTGACGCCAACAAAGAAGGTGTTCTCAATATCGATTGCAGTAGCCCCTCGGCCATTAGAAAAGACTTTCCCCTGACCAGAATAACCTCGTCGTCCTTGAATGTGGATTACAGAAGTAACTACCCACAAAACATTAAAAGTGATTTCCAAAAACTAAATGCAACCATTAAACATCACTTTGATCTTTCATATTTAGAAGTTAAGCTCCAAAATGGACAGTAATTGACATCGGATTTCCAGACAGGATATAATCCTGCACTATCTGTGTTCCAGCTACCAAAGCGTGTAAGGCAGAGGACTTTTTTAAGGCCAAACGTGTTAATGTTTAACCCATTGCATTTTATTTAAGAAACGTTATACTGTTACTTACACCTTTAATAAACCTTTTAAAACAATATACGAAAATTGCTATTAACAAGATTGAAATCAATTGTCAATAGCAGTGTAACAGTGTAAATTAATAATTTTATGGAGTTGAATATTTAAGAGCGACAGACAACAATAACCCAAATGCCACCATTAAAAGGATAAATTTCAGCGGTAAATTGGCGTTTTCCAATGTTTGTTTTCCTTTTCTTTCAAAGGATAACAATCGAAAAAAGCAACAACAAAACCGTTTAGGTTATCAAACCTAAACCACATATAGAACACAAATACATTCCCGATTACATATTCGTTTACACAAAACGAACAAAACAAAAAAAAGGAGTAAAACTAAAGTGTTTTAGCGTTAGATACGAGTAAATCCGTTTTTGATTATTCAAAAGCCAATGAGAAACGTGCCGATGCATAAACATCGAAGCTATCAGCAAAAGTGTTTTGGAAAACCAAACAAAATATAAAAAAAAAAAACATTAAAACAGGACATAAAACAGGTGTAAAACAAGGCGAATTTACAAAAAGGGATAATTAATAATTCTTACGGAAATATTATGGTAAAAGGGAGAAGAAGTTTGATTTTGAAATGCAAATATATTTGACATTAATAATAAAATTGTGGAAAAAGCTAAAACCATTATTTAGGAAATTCACTAAAATAATTAAAACAGCAAATATTTGTGCTTGCCAAAATCTTAAAAACAAATTAATTTTATTATAATAAAACCCAATGGCAGGAGTTTGGCCACCACAAATTTACTACATAGAAAACACCTTGACAAATTTGTAATAATAATGTCCTTGTAAAGGGTGGGCAAAAGTCTAAAGATGTTACTCCTTCTAGATGAAGGCTCATCATACCTTTTAAAACTAAACATAATAAATGTCATTTTATGCTAAACTTGACAGAGAGAAAAAAAATGCCATCAGTTTTATTCCCTGTCAACAATGTCGTTTTGTCTTAAGAAAGAAGAGATTTTGTGGCAGTAGTGCTTACTTGGCATTTAAAAGGCCACACAAAAATTGTCTCATCAACCATCAACTTTATCTTTGGTTTATAGAGACAATGGATTTGTAAGGTGAAATTTTTGGCTTTCAGAAGAAAAATCAAGATGGAAGTAATGCAAACAAACTCTTCTCTGTGAACGCATTACATTTGTATGGCAATAAAATCCTTAATGTGCCATTAAATCCTTTAGGTTTCTTCATATTTTGTCATTCATTTAAGGTTTTTTTTAATATTTTATACTTTTGCTATTTTGCTTATTTAGTGGAATTTTGCCAAAATAACAGAATAGCATTTATTTAAAGTTTTTTTTAAGAAGAAAAAATTCTTTATAAATTATTGTTGAATTTCGCAAAATATTTGTAACAGGTAAAATATACATTTATCAAAGTGTTAGAGCAGGGATTTCCAAATGTTTTTTTTTAATATTCTGAAACATAATTAAAAATACGTTCTTCTAGAATATATTGTTTAAGGATAAGAAAAAATAGTTTTTAAAGTCATAAGGTTTTTCCTAGAAAGGGCCAAACTGTTCAAAACGTCCTTTTGTTTTTAAAAATGTTTGTTGTAAAAACTATAAAAAATATAAATAAATGTAAAGGCATATTTTGACATTTGATAGAAGTGCTGCGAAAGCAACAAAAGTTTTATTAAGCAGACGAAAGCAAGGCCGCAATCAAAATTATTGTTAACGCCGTTAATAATACCTGCAGCATCAAACATAAGTTTAAATATACTTTTTAATAGGGCTTTACAGTTGTTAAATTTTATTTAAAGATAAAACCGAGCAGAAGAGAAAACAGGTAAGAAAACAGAAAGCAAAAAACACAAATAAATAAACAAAATAAAATTAAATAATTTTTGGCTCCATATAGCATTTAACTTGGCACCTTTTGATTGCCAGTCTGAGACTCTACCGCCAGACCACAGAGGCATCCATGTTTGTTTTATATTTGTATACTCAACCTGAAATGTGTTGCTCCGAACAAAAATATACAAAAGCGTTAAACTACAAGACTTCTATAAAAAATTATTGCTTTTTTTTAGGAATTTTTTAATGAGCATCATTGCATTTACCTTTCAAAAACAAATAAATACTTAATTGTGGCAATTAAATTTTTAATCAAAAACGATAAATTTTTTAATTAAAAAATTATGGGATGATTTTTTCTGTATCGGTCATCAGTGTTCATCGAGAGAAAATGCTTTATATGACCGTGGATGTTCTTTTAATTGTAAATATTAACAAAAAAAATGCAATCCACGTATGGCACTGTTTAAACTTTTTGTATGCTTTGATCTGATTGTTTACGCTTTCGTTAATAATAGTGCTAAAAGCATGTAAAACCCGATTAGTGTTCGGGCCCCAGGTGAGAATGTGGCCATCGCTGATTGGGTGCATATGTGGTTTCAAGGTGAGGACGAATTACGCATTCGTTTCGAATCTAAATTTCTCTCAACCGTTGTCAATGTTGTCGATACTCAATACCAGAAAAAAAGCAAATAAATGGTTGTTTGTTGCAAAATAATAAAGTTAAAAAAAGCAAAAAAAAAAAAAAAACAAAACAGTGAGAACGGGTTGGTTTTGAAAACAAAATTGTTTAAAATTGTAGCAACAAAAAAATTATAGGAGCTTTAATATTTTTGAATGTTAATTTTCGTCGTTTTCTTTAAAAGTGGGCTACACTGGCTTGTTTGTATTTTTTACACGGTTTAATTTTCAAGCTTTGTTGTAAGCCGAAGCTTGTACTTTTATAACAGAGTTGTTATTTAAAGTAAATATTGTTAAAATAAAAGCTAAGAATAAGCAAAATCAGCACAAAATAGCATGAAAATAGCAAAAAAGCAAAAAAACTATTTTTATCTTCTCTGCTCATAACAAAGGAACTTTAAAAGAATTTTTAAATTTCGATTCAAGTCGAATGCTGTAATTCACCCCCTGGTATAAAACCCAGGCTGTTGCTCATATTTAGCAGGACACTTGCGACATTTTCATAATTCGATTTATTATCAACTGCACGAACTACTGTGCAAAAGCACATCGGACATTTTAAAATTAAAAATTTTTTTCGTATTTATACCTTTTTTTATTTCACCATTTTTAATTCAAAACTCTAAAATTTACAAACAAAATT
Organism: Melanophora roralis; assembly: GCA_963583895.1. NCBI lineage: Eukaryota > Metazoa > Arthropoda > Insecta > Diptera > Rhinophoridae > Melanophora > Melanophora roralis. Next base: position 95,639,282 of record OY757190.1, on the reverse strand, counting down.
TATTTCTATTAATTTTAATTAATCTCTGTACAATTACCAATATATCACTCGTAAAGTGTTTTTTGTCTAAAAAACAATCAAATTCGTAACCCTTAGAAAATGAAAAAATAACAAGAAATATATAAAAAAATAAAATAAGAAAAAACAAAACAAAGAGTGCAGGCATTTCAAATAAGCTTGATTAAATGTAATTAGCGCAATTAAGTATAACTAAGTCTAAACTAATTGCAAATTAACCCCTTTCTTTCAATCTCTTAAATACATATTTACAAAAGGATAACTACGATTTTCTAAACATTTTCGTTTTCCTTTCTTTTATAGCGGCCATGGTGATTCTACAATATTTATATGCAATTTGGTTTTTTATTTTCTTATTTTAATAGAAAAAATTAAAAAAAAAAACACGCCTCTATACTTAAAATATATTTTGTTAAAAAAAAAATCCAATAAAAAAAATCAAGAATTTAACAAAAAAGACACGCATTTTTGTCATAAAATTTGTTGGGAGGAAAAGGGTGAAACAAGGCTTATTTCCGTGGGTTAAACAAGACAAACATTAACAGATATTTGTACGTGTAACTGCATCTAAAGGTTTTATGAATTTTTATTTAAAGTTACACCCCTCTTTGGTTAGAGATTTTTTTTGCCTTCAAATAAAATTACAAAAAAAAGGTAATTTGATTGTATTAATCCTTTTTTGGGACATTTTCGTTTTCATTTGCTTGTTTAATATTACTTTTACTAATGTATTTATATTTATTTTCTTTTTTTCTTTAAATTTTTTCTATATTTTGTAAATAAAAAATTAAACATAATGCCCACATATTTTAATTGTCATTTTGTTGTTTCCGTTAACAGCCGCGGCCACTGGATTAAACATTTAAATAGAGATTATATCTGTTGTAGAGTCCATGTTCGTATTTAGCAACATATTGTGGGGAAAAGTGGAAAGGAGAAAAGTCACAGATGTTTTCTAATTTTTTTCTTGGAATTTTTGAAACAAAACGATTTTTAGCCAAAATAAAACATATTTTTAATAAATGGGAATTTTGGGTAAGTTTTATATAAGTAAATGATTTAGCAAAAGTTTTCTTTAATAATTTAAAACTTATTTCCAAAGGGTTAAAAAATCCTCACACTGTAGTTAGCATTAGGATTTTTTTTCAATAATTTACAAAAGTCCTTGGGCTCGGCTACACTAGGAAAGGAACAAACCAAATATTAATAAAAAAAAAGTAGACATTTTTTCTTCTTTTTGTAATTTCTATTACCGTGGTCTTAGCACTGTTAAAAAAGAAGAATACAAATCTCTAAATTTTTTTAAGAGTTAATTTTGCCGATTTTTAAAAGCTTCCTAGCAAAGCTTACTTAAAGCCTTTTTACCTCTTTTTTTTTAAAAATAGTTTAATTTTAAAAGTTTTTCGATGTGTGGGTTTTTAAGAATCATTATAATTAATGAAAGGTAATACCTCGCCAAGTTCTGTAGCAATATACAAAAAAAGGATATATGGGAGGCGCCCATATCCTTACCAGGATTTTGCTTAAAATTCGTAATTTTGAATTTCTTTAAGAATTATATTCGCATGCCAAATTTAAAGAATCTAGGGCAAAATAATAATAAAAAGGATGCATGGAGGTACGTATATCCTTACTACGATTTTGTATAAAATTTTAATTTATAGATTTCCAAATCAATTACATCTCTAAGCCGAATTCAATAAATTTTTGGCTTCTTAGCATTAAAAAGGATATAGAGGTACGCATATCCTTCTTACGATTTTACTCAAAACTAATTTTCTTTATGAATTATAGCCCTATGCCAAATTAAAAAAAATCTTCTGCAATATCCGAGTAAAACATATATATATATGTATATATATAAAGGATATTTGGAGGTACACATATCCTTGCCACGATTTTGCTCCAAATACGCATTTTTAAATTTCCAGAGGAATTGCAGGTTAATACCAAATTTAATAAGTTATTGGCGAAAAATAATTAAAAAGGATATATGGGAGATACCTTTATTTTTACTACCATTTATCTCAACGTTTTTTATTATATAACAAGTAGATCGATAGTTTATTTGTCACCATCTGTAAAACAATTCATCTACTTATAACTTTTCTTTCCACATCATAGCATTTCTGTGTCTTAAAAAACTTAATGTCACTTTATAGTTTGGGAAAAAACTATTTCCTGATTAATTCCCTAATTTACAATTTCAAACAAAAATTTGTAAAACATAAAAATAATCATAAATAACATTTATTTATTTCCCTACCATAAAGAAAAAAAAAACTTTAACAGCATTTGTTTATAGTTATTTAAGGACCATAACTCTTTTCATTAGTTAGTCCTACACGCAATTAAACACAAATGGCTTTAGCTTTTTAGCCTACACATGCAGGAGTAATAAACAAGGAATACAGCTTGCACCTCAACAGCAAACTAGGCTCACTAATAAATCCTTGAGAGCTTTTAAAATAACAGCAACAAACACATATTAGACAAACAACAGCAACAAAAAGGTAACTAGAAGAAACTTTATCCTCTGAGCTTTTAAAATCCTGCAGCAGCACCAGCGCATACAAAAAAAGGAAACATTGCCAAAATAATGTAGTTTGAGGAAAAATTTGTCGCTGGCGTTTGCATCCGTTTATGTTCATATTTTTCCGTTTTTTTCCCATTTACTGGCGTTTATTTTTTGATATGAAAAAATTATTACTTTAAAAAATATCACCTGTGCGTCGGTCGTATTTAGTTTCTGTTTGCTGTATATACATATGAAGTTGTGTAATTGTTGCTGTGAAAAAGCCAAATTTGTTGCATTATAAATTTAAAATTAAGTTTTTGGCGCTTTTTAAACAAAAAATAATTTATTGATAAATAAAAAATTGCTAAAAACAAACTGGAATAATAGAACATTAGTTTAGTTCTTTTTAATCGTAGTTGTTATTAAGAAAAAATCGACAAATATGTTGCTGGCATTTGGGAAAAATCTCCAACTATTTTAAAGAAACGAAATTGTTGTTACAAGAAATCGGAAGAAGGTAGGCTAGTTATACAGAAATTTTCGAATCCAATTGAGCTTTAAACAAAATTTTGAAAATCACTTTACATATCCTAATAAAAATAATTATCATACAAAATACATACATATTTTATAAATAGATTTCCATTCCTTTTTCCTTCAAAATTTCTTTCTCCCACCCACACCTTAAATTGCCTTAAAGATTACACACTGTTTTTAATGACATTATTAAAAAGTTCATGCTTAAAATTATAATCAAATTAACTGCCAACAATATTCAAATTCAAAGAAACATTATCATCAAAATTTTATGAAATTATAAAATAACAATCGTAATGACCAAACGTGCCCGAAAAATTGAATGTTGTGTCAGCGTAAAAATATCATCTTTGGCATCATCTTCTTAATAGCAACAACAACAGCAAACAATTAAGCGAAAATGTCAACCATTTATATGCTAATCGAAGTAATTCGACAGTTATTGTAATGTCACGAGAAATAACCTGATATCAGGGAACGAAGAACGAATATAAAGAAACGAATGTTTTTTAAGGTGGTGGCAGAGATGGGAGTTTCTCTTTTCGCAAAGCTTTTTAATAAAAATGAATTTGTTGTTAGTCTTTGTTTAGAGTCAAAACCTTTAAAACTCAACGAGATGTTTTTGTTAAACAATTATCTTTTACATTATTAAATGTAAATAGTAAGTAATGCTAAACGTAAAACTTAAGAACAGATGAAACGATTTAAGAACGCTTCCTGGAAAATTTTAGAATTTGAAAGAAATAAAAATTGTGTTTTCACAAGCGCCTAAATGGCTGAACTGATTTTTAAGAAATTTGAAACAAAAGCATTCCTTATCATGTAACGCACAATACGCTTTAGCTGTAAAGATTTAAAGAAGGCTTGTTACTCTATTACCTACAAATCAATGGTTTTTATCATATTCACTAATGCGCCTTGATTCTTCAATCTTTGTAAGTGTAACTTTCCTATAATTTATAAAAATATTTTAATAAAAAGTGGGCGTGGCGCGTTTTATGCTATATATTTTTAACGGTTACATCAACATGGATTTAATTCTGTATGATTAAGTCTTATATCCCGGATTTTATTTCACCTGAAAATAGAGGGCATAGAAGCGAGGGTTATAGCACGCTCGTGCAATCGAACAATATTAAATGATATATTGCTGCAACTTCGTACTAGTTATTTTTATATTATACGGACTTTTTTTAAAAAGGTCAGCCCCCAAACGGCTAAAAACATTTTAATTTGTACACTGCTTAATTTTTAGACTCGAAAGTATTTTACCACCCTATTATTGCTTACAGCTAAACTCAGCTGAGTTGTAGTTGTGAAATTTTAAATTTTAATTACCACCAAGCCTGCGGAAAAAATATTATCTCTTACAACTGTGTGTTAGTATGGTTGACAGAAACATCAAAAAATTACAAAT